>OY757189.1:60981000-61441000 GCA_963583895.1 Melanophora roralis
CGGTAAAAAAAAAACAAAATAACAAAATACAGAAAAAAGTAATAAATTAATTGATAAAAAGCGCTGTTTTTTTAGATGAATGAATAAATGATGAATGAAACGTACATATATCAAAAACATTTTTGTTCGTAATAACGTCTTTATTTTTATAAAATGTATAAAATTATTGTCAACCGTTTTATGACTTGTCAAACATAAACAACTTAAATAGTTTATATGCTGATGTAAACGGTATAGTTTATGAAAGTAGTTTCCTAACATAAACTAGTTTTAAAATTACAATTGTAAATGCACTATTACTTACTACTCAAAAACATGGTCAATGGAAACAATACATCGATAAAATATGTAGGCAGACGTTTTTTAACACTAAAATTCACTCTAGTTATTTAGTTATCATAGTCTTACTAGCTTAATTTACTTTCGTGATCTTAATCTCGTAGCGTGCGGACGTGTACGCGAGTGTAAATAACAGCAAATAAACATATTAGTAATAGGTGGCAAACATTTTTATCAATATACAGTACATATTTACACAAGTGAGAAAAGTAAATAAACAAAAAGAAATAAAAAAAGCAAACGGTAAATGAGTTACAGTAATCGACGTGTCAGTGGGCCTTATAGCAGAAATGCATACATTTTGTTAAGGTCCACAAGCGTTAGCAATGAAAACATTAGAGACCCTAAATATAATAGAAACTATTTGATTGCAAAACCGAATAAAATTAAAGACAATTTAAGTGCTAGTGTACTAAACAAGGGACAATCTTAGCCCAATCTATTTTTAAAAATTATAAAAAAATGCCGAGGTACCATCCTCATCGCGGGGTCTATATCAAATTCTGAAATTGAACCTTCCATTGCTCCAAAGGGGGGTAGGGATGGACCACAGTTCTTAAAAGGGGCAAAAGCCCCAAATCGGCAGAGGTTACCAATCCAAAAAAAAAATTCGAAAGATGAAGAAAAGCCAACCTCATCGCAAAATCGTTTTGCTATACTGCAAGGGAAAAACAATGCCCCGCTCACTAAGAGGAAGACATTCAAGCCTCCCCCAATTTATTCGAGAGAGAAAACCCCAAATAACTTTATAAAATTTTTAGTTGGATTAATCGGTGAAAACAAAATTTATGTTTCGAGCATAAAACGTGGTAGCATTTATGAAACTAAAATTCAAGTAAATCACGAAAACGCATACCGCATCACGGTCTCTGAGCTTGAAAAACATAAGAAAAGCTTCTACACGTACCAATTTAAGAATGCAAAAGGCTTTAAACCCAAGTTTGTATCAAACATTAGAGACAGAGAAAGGTATCCCCAACCATTGTTTTAAGTGAAGGTTGAGGCTGGAGATGATATATGACCTAAAATATATTTTGCACCGTAGAGTTGTAGTTAAAGCGCCACATAAGCGATCTGTAATGAACAGTCAATTACAACAGTTTGAGTTCGGTTAAAATTGGTAACGTTTCTTGTAAAACTAGCTAACTTGCCCATATTTTATCGGGGGTGGAAGAGTAGAGCCATTTGAATCCGCTAGCTAGCAGTCGGGTGGGGTGGTTCTTTTATTAATCAATCTCTGGGTCCAATAATAACTGTCACGACATAAATATTATTATAGACTCCCTAAATTAGCTAAATGAAAATGGACTATGATGTTTATATACGATTAAAAGATTTTTCGATTCCCCATATCGTATCAATCGGCAAACGGAAAAAAAGGCTCACTAATCTTTTTGGGTAACAAGTTATGCTGGGACTTTCTAAGATGTTATTAGGAATTATGCCTCTAAACCCACCCTACCTATGATCCTTGGGCATGCATTGTTTAAGTAGGATCCCTTACTCAACTTACTTGCAACCAATCACATAATGCAAGAAAAGTTTAGATTTTTACAAATCCATTATCATATCTTGATATACATATATTTAAAATTCCAAGAAAATTAATACAAGCTCTTACTAGCTAAATTTTAACAAATATTAAATCCTAAATTTATTGGTTTGTTTTTCATCTATCGGAAAGAAACAAATTATTAATTTTTTTATCATTCCTCATACCGCATAATTTCTAATATAGGGAGCAAAATTTGTATGTTTCATAAAAATTAGTATAATATATACAAATAATAACAAAGCAACTTATATTTATAGATATTACTATTTTAAGAGAAAGAATTTGAAATATCACTCTGAAACGTAAGGGACTAATAAACTATGATATGTAAATAAAGAGAACAAAATTAATGGATAATGCAGTTAAGCTACTCTTATTCATAACCAAAATGCATTACAATAAATAATCAATGGAAGTATTAAAACAAAATCTAAAAATAGATCTGAGTATTTACGTATAGATATAGATACAAGAAATCAAGAAAATACGCAAATTATAAAAAAACTGATTTATGATTTTTTTATTACTTTTTTAACAGACATCCCTCTAATAACAAAGTTTGATTCATATCGTAAATTCTTTAACTTTTATTATATCGTGACCTAGTATTTATATGGTTTTTTAATTCAAAATACATCTCTCTTGTTAATTATAAGCTTATAAGTAAAAAAACATAGTACATACCAATATATCTGAAATTTTGACTCACTGAATATATATTATCTGAGGAAGATAAGTATATGGGTTATGCTTTTCACTTAAGTGATATATCTTAAAAAATTAAATTTTAGTGCTAAAGTTTTACAAAAAAATATATCTTTAACGTATTACATATTATATATCATTATTGTGCAAAATTTACAAGCAAATATCCACAAACAACATTATAATTTTACAAAATATGTTTAAACAATTGAACAAAATTAAAGTTATTTTACTTTGTAAATTAGCTTAATTTGTTGATACACCTTTGAATCTTTTCTTACACTTTTAGAACAATCAATATAACAATATAGCACATATTAACTGTTGAAGAATTTGTCTTGAAACTTTGTGACTTAAGATCGACTTGCTTTATAATTTGCACAATATAAATACTTTGGAATGAAATTTACCGACCAAATTTAAAATGTATATAAAAAAACTTCATCTTTTGTCCGGGACTGATACCTCCTTGACTCTAGCAGCTACCCCCGGGAGAGTATTGCCCTAGTTGATCTGGGATAAATTCAACCAATTTTTTGTTTTACCCTGGTGAAGTTTTACACTTAATTTTTAACAAAAAGTTAGAGCCAGGTTTCAGGTGGTAATGTTAACTAAGGCAAACCGCTTTTTTCCCTTTTCTTATTATTCTATCACGCGGTAGTTATATTGATTTTAATTGCTGTATTCTTTACTGTTCAATGTGAAGTTTTATTTTGATCCAAGGCTGATTAGTTTGCTGGTTATTAGGTTCGTTGCGGCAAAAAAAAATTGAACGGTGGTGGAGATTGATATGAGTCCACCATGTGTTTTGTTAGATTGTAGATAAAAATGAGCCTTGCCCGACTAGTTATTATTTAGACATTTGGGTATGGAATTTACCCAGGAGCGATGAATAGTTATAATATTGACAGACTAGTTAAAGCCTATAAAACGTTAAGTAATTTGCCTGCATCCAGGTTTGCGGATGCCGGAATATTAACAAACTAATAATTTCTGCAAAAGAAATTATACTGTTTATGACACATAAAAAAAACAAACCCTTTATAATATTTACCTTATTACTTTACCGTAAATTTCACGAATATGTTGAATTTTATTTAAATAGAAAAAGAAGTTTGCATTGACTGCTAAAAATTAGTTTTCTTGTTCTGTCTTTGAAAACTTCTTCACAGCTTCAGGGTTTGACGAAAAAGAACTTTTACACTCCATCATTAACCTCAGATAGGCCGAAACATGCATTTTTGTTTTTCAAAATTTTACAAAATTTTACAAAACTAGACTTAATCTAGTTTGCGGTAGGGGACGTAACCAATCTTTTGATTAATACGTTAAATTTAAATGGTTTTAAAACGATTTTCGAACTACTTTCGTGTAAAATTATTGTTTGGTAGTTTTTATCAAAATATATAACAAAACAAATTTAGGAACAATTAATCCATGTTTCTTTTCAATTACCAAAAGATACTAATATGAAGCAAATGCGGCAAATTGAATTTCGCATAAATAGATTTCCAGAAAATTACTAAAAAAAATGCTTTTATTTATAAAAATATTTGTATAAAAAACGAAGTACCAGATTTGCACCTTACAGAGTGAGGACCTGCATGCTACGACTAAGTGCGACAAATCAAAAAATGATCCTCGGGTGAAGAAATGCAGCAATGGCGGGGGAAGCCATACGGCCAAATATAGAGGATGTCGTGGTCTTGATTCAGTTAAGCGCATATCTAAGCCAAAAGTAGTTCGTGCCCCTCCCCAGCCTTATCTACCAACTACAAACATGCCTCTATTAGCACAACCAACTACAAGTTAAGTTTCTTACGCCGACGCACTAAAGTCTAACCAGCTCAATGCACGTAAGCCTACCAAGCCTACATCACAACAAGAGCTGCCACCAAACGAACCAACCGGTTCCAAATTTAGCCGCCTCGAAGCCGTAATTGATAATACGGTTAAACAGTTTACACAGGTCATGGAGCAAATGGCTGGCATGCTTTAAGAAATGCAAAAAATGCAGTCTGCACTTTTGCAGGACGTGCTTAAAATGCCATGAACTGCCTCAGAGTTTGTTTCAGTAAAGCTAACGGCATCCGCCAACACAAAAACGAACTCGAAAATGTTTAAATACACTGAGGAATCAATGTGATATTAATTTCTAAAACGCATACGACATCTAGAAGCAATTTCATAATAATGGATGGGTGGTCACTTCGAATGTTATATACAAGCAACAAACGTCTGCGTTGATGAATTTTTCCAAGGCCTAGTTATTTTGTCAGTAAATTGTCCAGCCAGATTTTCCAGTTGCTCTCTTAATCTCGTAGTGTACGGACGTGTCTACGCGAGTGTATATTTGTAATAAGTGATATTTGTAATAAGTTACAAAAAAAATTGTTAATATACATACCTACAAGACATTAGTGAGAATCGAAAATAAAAACAAACTAAACAAAACAAAAAAACCAAGCAGTTAATGAGTAACAGTAATCGTAGTGACAGTGGGCCTAATAGCCGAAATGCTTACATTGTGTTAAGCTCAGAAAGCGTTAGAAATGAAAACATTAGAGACCCTGAATATAATAGAAACTATTTAAGTGCAAAACCGAAAACAAATATAAATAATTTAAGTGCAAGTGTGCCTAACTTAAATAAATGTACTGAACAAGGGACAAATTTAGCCTAATCTCTGTTTAAAAATTATAAAAAAAAACCGAGGTGTTATCTTTATCGCGGTTTTCTTTATCAAGTTCTGGTGTCGCACCTACAACTGCTAAAGGCGCTCCAGGCCCAATTTCAGCGTATGCTCCTAAGATCCAGGTAGGGATGGACAGGTACGTAACAGTTCTTAAAAGGGGGAGAAGTCCGAAGTCGGCAGAAGTAAGTCAACCTGCAAAAATTCTAAGAGACGATGAAAGGCCAACCACATCGCAAAATCGCTTTGCCATTCTGCAAACAGATGATAATGATGACACCGTTACGGAAAAAAATTATAAGCCTCCTCCAATTTATTTAAGAGAAAAAAACTCGAACGACCTCATTAAATTTTTAGTTGCATTAATAGGCGAAAAAAACTTTTATGTGTCGAACATAAAACGTGGTAACATATATGAAACAAAAATCCAAGTGAATAACGAGAACGCTTACCGCGCCACGGTGTCGGAATTTGAGAAGTTAAAAAAGAACTTTTACACTTACCAGTTAAAAAACGCAAAAGGCCTCCAGGTAGTCATAAAAGGTATTGATTCAAATTTTGACCCGGAGGAAATAAAGACCAGTCTGTGCCACGAAGGTTTTAAGGTCAGGACTGTGACAAATATTAGAAACAGGGAAAAATACCCTCAACCATTGTTTCGAGTTGAACTTGAGCCTGGTGATGCCAAATTAAAGAAAAACGAAACTCACTCCATTTATGGTTTAAGATATATTATGCACCGTAGAGTTGCAGTGGAAGTCCCGCATAAGCGATCTGGACCTGTACAGTGCTTAAATTGTCAGGAATATGGCCACACAAAAACTTACTGTAAGTTGCCTTCTGTTTGTGTTGTATGTGGGGATCTGCATGTTACAATCAAGTGCGACAAACCAAAAGATGACCCTAGGGTGAAGAAGTGCAGCAATTGCGGTGGAAACCACACTGCCAACTGCAGAGGTTGTCCTGTCTTTGATTTAGTTAAGCGCTCATCTAAGCCGAAGGCAGTTTCTGCCCCTCTTCAGCCGTTAAATATACCAACAACAAACATTCCCCAGTTAGCACAGCCAACTACAAGTCAAATTTCTTACGCCAACGCACTTAAGTCAAACCAGTCCAATGCACAAAGGCCAAACCAACCAACCACACAACAACAAGTGCCAACAAGTGAACCAACTGGTCCCAATTTTAGCCGCCTGGAAGCCGTAATTGACAATATGGTCAAACAATTTACGCAGATAATGGCGCAAATGACTAGCATGATGCAGGAGATGCAGAAAATGCAGTCTGCTTTTCTGCAGGCCATGCTTAAAAGACCATGAACTGCCTCAGGGTTTGTTTCTGGAACGCAAACGGCATCCGCCAACACAAAAACGAGCTCGAATCCTTTTTAACACGCCAAAAAATCGATGTCATGTTGATTTCCGAAACTCATATGACATCTAGAAGCATTTTTAAAATTAGTGGATACAATTTTTATGATTCAAAAGATCCCAGGGATAGATCCTGTGGTGGCTCTGCTATTTTAATCAAATCAAGAATTAAGCACCAATGGTTGGGTGGCCTATCTGAATGTGATATGTAAGCAACAAACGTCTGCATTGATGAATTTTTCAATAACCTACTTATTTCGTCAGTTTATTGTCCACCGAGATTCTCCATAACGAAGGATCAGTACAACGGTTTTTACAAATCTTTAGGTCCCCGCTTCATAGCTGCTGGAGACTATAACGCCAAGCACACGTACTGGGGCTCCAGACTAATTAGTCCCAGAGGTCGTGTTTTGTACGATTCCGTGTCTGAAATGGGACTTAATGTTATTTTAACTAGACAACCAACCTACTGGACAACGGACCACAATAAGATTCCAGACGTAATTGATTTTGGCGTAGCAAAAGGTGTATCCTCGGAGCTTATTGAGGCTCAAGCCTCCTTATATTTATCTTCTGACCACTCACTCACAATAATCACTATTTGCAGTCCTCACCAAATAGCAGCTAGTGAGTTTTTCTTATCTAAAAGAATAAATTGGTTGAAATATAAGAAACATATTAGCGCCCACTGCTCGGAGAACCAAGCGCCCTAAATGAAAACATTCAAAAAGCCGTTCTACCTATCGTCAGGCTAGGTACAACAATATTTTTTCTGACGATGTGGAAAAGCTGGTATCTGGAAAAAGGAGAGCCCGAAGAAAATGGCAAAAGAATAGATCACCCCAACTTAAATCTAAGCTAAAGGAATGTACAAAGCAATTAAAAAGCTTGCTGGAGGTTTACAGAATGGCTTCACTGAAGGAGTACCTGGAAGGTCTAGACGCGACTCCTAAGACAAATTATTCATTATGGCAATCAGCCAGACGTTTTAAAAGACTTGTTATCGCAAAACCACCACTGCGCAATCTGAGAGGATCCTGGGCTAGAAATGACAAAGAAAAATGCGATCTGTTCGCAAATCATTTCAAAAACGTATTCACACCCAATACATGTAAAGGTGCTTAAGGGTTAATACAGCTCAAGGTGGCAACGTCCTAGTGTAGCGACGTACAAGAAGAAGGAGAAGAAAGCATGAACAATATAGTCGTAAACGTCGGCGAGGCAAGTTGTTCTCATTCCTTGGCAAAGTAAAGTTGGTTAAATAAAAGTTGTATAATCAGTTGTTAAGTTGGGGCTTATGAAAGTCAGTTAAAGTTGTTAATTACCAGTTGTTTAATATTAACTACAAATTCAGTTAAAGTTGTTAATTACCAGTTGTTTAATAGTAACTACAAATTCAGTTGTTAAAGTGTTTACTTACTAATGATTAATTTAAACCAAACTAATAATAAAATTGAATTAAACTTATCTGTGAAACAATTGCATTAAATAAAAATCTTTACATTTGGGGGCTCAACCGTGTCTAAAAACAATTGTGCCAGAATATTCTAAAGAAAAACAACAAAGTTTTAGTATTTTTTAAAATTATTATACAGAAATATGTAATGAACGAAAATAACGGAATAAAAAATAATCAAGAACCATACAACACAATATTAAAGGCAAAAAGTTCAAAAGAAAACACACAAGAATTTGATCTTAATGCGGTAAAAAATATAAAAACAAACTCTCCACAAAGTTTGGTGACAACAAATACAATAGACAAATGTGTAAAGAGTAAAGTCAAAAAGACAGTTGAAACAGAATATTTAAGTTGTGCAGTTTTAGAGCCATTGACAACAGATTCAGTTGAAGAACCAGTGAAAGAACAAAGTGAAGTTGACAGCCAAGTTGTGGTAGAATTTAAAAGTGTAAACAAACAAATTAAAAACACAAAAATAAGTAGAAACAACGACACAATGGCTAACGAACAATTAAGTGAACTAATAAAACTACTAAGCATAAAAATGGCAAAAGAAGAAGATGTGCAAAATAAAACAAATATTTCGGTAGATAATTTTTCTAAAATTATACCTGATTTTGATGGTTAAAATATGCCGGTAGAAGATTGGTTTAAAACATTCGAAAGTAATGCAAACGCATATGAACTAACCGAAAAACAAAGATATGTGCAATCGCGTAATAAAATTTCGGGGACAGCTAAATTATTTTTAGAAACCGTGAACGTTACCAATTATAATGAACTAAAGCAACATTTAATAAGTGAGTTTAGCAAAAAATATAACTGTAATGAAGTGCATAGAATGTTAAGTAGCAAACGCAAATTAGAAAACGAATCTTTCCATGAGTATATGCTACAAATGCGCAAGATAGCAACTTTGGGTAATTTTGACGAACTATCAGTGATTCGGTATGTAGTAGATGGGTTGAAAATAAAATCAGAATTTAAATACCAGCTATACAGTGCAACATCATTTAAAGAGCTTCGAGAAAAATATGAAATTTATGAGCATATAAAAAGTGACTTTGATGAAGAAAATAAAAACAAATATTCTAAAAGCTCACAAGGGAAAAAAGAAAGATGTTTTAATTGTGGTTCTACAGAGCACAAAAAAGCTCAATGTAAAACATCTCCAAAGTGTTTTAAGTGTAATAAATTTGGACATATCGCGGGAAATTGTACCTCAAATATAATTAATAAAAAAGATGTCGAAAAAACGGTTAATGTTATTGTGAACAAAAATCGGTATAAGACAATAGTGCTTAATGGTAAAGAAGTAGAATGCCTGGTTGATACAGGGTCCGATGTTTCAATTATTAAAGAATACATATTTAATACAAACTACAAGGACTGTGAATTAAAAAATAATAAAACTGTACTATTCGGTCTCGGTAAGAAAAAAACAATACCTATAAGACATTTTAATGGAAAAGTTATAGTCGATGAAATAGAAACGGAACACGATTTCGTTGTCGTACCGAATAATTCAATAAAGTGTGATGCCATTATAGGCTACGATTTTACAAGCAAATTTAAATTTTACTGTGGTGACAACGGTTTTACTTTTGAAAATAGAAACTCTAATGAAACGGATAATGAACTTAACGTGTATAACATAACTGAGGTAGAATTAGATGTAAATAAAGACTATAAAGAAAAAGTTGAACATCTAGTTAAGTCGTATAAACCGGTCATACCGCGTGAAGAGTGTCCGATATCAATGAAAATAATACCAAATAGTGACATTAAACCTTTGAGGCACTCACCGAGTCGTCTTCCAATTCAGCTTGAGCAGGTAGTGAATAACCAAATTGCGGAGTGGCTTGAAAAAAATATTATTCGTGAATCAATGTCAGATATGGCCAGTAGAATTGTACTAGTAAAAAAGAAGTGTGGTGATTATCGAGTATGCATAGATTACCGTCAATTAAATAAAATGGTGTTAAAAGATTGTTTTCCGGTACAGAAGATGTGTTACTTAAACTACAGAAAGCTAAAATATTTATTACAATGGATCTTGAAAATGGATTTTTTCATGTCCCTGTTCATGAAGACAGTAAAAAATATACGGCTTTTATCACTAAACAAGGTTTATATGAGTTTAACAAAGCACCATTTGGCTTTTGCAATTCTCCAGCTAATTTCATCAGATACGTAAGTTATATTTTTCAAAATCTAATTAATTCGGACGTAATGGAACTTTATGTAGATGATATAATTATATACGGCGAAAACGCCGAAGAATGTTTGAACAAGCTAAACCTAGTGCTAAATACAGCTGCTAAATTTGACTTAAAGTTTAAGTGGTCAAAATGTTCTTTTTTGAAAGATAAAATTGAATTTCTGGGTCATACTGTTGAAAGGGGCAGCATTTCACCTGGTAAAGCTAAGACCGAAGCGGTTTAAAAGTTTTCTACGCCGAAGAATATTAAGGATGTACAAGCTTTTCTCGGCCTAACAGGCTATTTTAGAAAATTTGTTCAGGGATACGCCCATATTGCTAAACCCTTAACTGAGTTGTTAAAAAAAGACGCATCGTTTCAAATAACATGTAGAGAGCTGTCGGCAATAGAAGAGTTAAAGTCGGTAATAACCAGTGATCCAGTTTTAAAGATTTACAGCAGAAATGCCAAAACAGAATTGCACACGGATGCATCCAAGGAAGGATTTGGCGCAGCACTCCTTCAGGTTTTTGATGAACAACTTCATCCTGTTTTTTATTGGAGCAAAAGGGCTTCACCACAAGAGTCTAAACTACACAGTTACATTATGGAGGTTAAAGCGGCCTACCTTGCGTTTAAAAAGTTTAGACACTACCTTTTAGGAATTGAATTTAAATAAGTCACTGACTGTGCGGCGTTTAAACAAACAATATCGAAAAAAGATGTCCCAAGAGATGTGGCACAATGGGTTATGTACCTACAAGATTTTTCATACACCATTGAACATCGACCAGGGAGCAGAATGAAACATGTAGATTGCCTAAGCAGATATCCAATTAACGTCATGATAATTTCTTCAGAAGTAATAGCTCGTATCAAACGTATGCAGCAATCTGATGAATATGGTAAGGCAATATCATTAATACTTGAGACAAATCCGTATGAAAACTTTAGAGTCCAAGGTGGTTTAATTTACAAGACAGTGGCTGGTAACGATTTACTTTTAGTCCCAAAAGCAATGGAGGTGGAAATAATTAAAAGTTGCCACGAAAACGGACATTTTTCTATAGCAAAGACTATGCACGCAGTGCAACAGCAGTTTTATATACCACATGTAGAAAAAAAGGTTGCCCAAGTTGTAAAAAATTGCATTAGATGTATTATACAAAACAAGAAACTAGGTAAAAAGGAAGGCATGTTGCAGTGCATCGATAAAGGAGATTTGCCGTTACATACTATACACATCGACCATTTGGGGCCAATGGATATAACGTGTAAGCAGTACAAATACATCTTGGCTGTAGTTGACAGCTTTTCAAAATTTGTTTGGCTTTTTACCACAAAAACAACGAATTCAGATGAAGTCCTGAAAAACTTGTCAATATGGTCGAACACTTTTGGCAACCCAAGTCGTATTATAAGTGACAAAGGGTCAGCGTTTACTTCGCAACGTTTCAAAGAGTACTGTGAGCAGAATGCAATCGATCATGTATTAGTAACAACCGGTGTTCCAAGAGGCAATGGACAAGTCGAACGGGTAAACCGCTGTATTTTGTCTGTCATTTCAAAATTGTCGTATGAAGATCCAACTAAATGGTATAAATACGTTGGGCAAGTACAAAGATCGCTTAATTCCTGTATTCACAATTCCACCCAGTCTACACCATTTGAGATTCTGATCGGTACTAAGATGAAAACCACACCTGAAAACTAAATCTTGGAAATACTTCAGAGCGAACTTATTGAGCAGTTTGATAAAGACCGTCAGCAATTACGGAACGAAGCAAAGCAGCAGATACTTAAAGCACAGGAAGTCTATAAGAAGCAGTATGATAAGAAGCGAAAAAGTAACTGCGAATATTCAGTCGGTGATCTTGTGGCAATCAAAAGAACTCAATTTATAGCGGGAAGAAAACTAGCTAACGAGTATTTGGGTCCGTATAAAATAGAGAAGGTAAAGCGCCATGGGCGGTACAACGTTTCAAAAGCTGCAGAATTTGAGGGTCCGAATAACACATCCACAAGCTGTGACTTCATGAAGCCATGGAAAAATACGGAGGGCGAAGAAGTTCTATCATCGGAGACCGATGAAGATCAGGATGACCGAGTGTAAAGGTGCTTAAGGGTTAATACAGCTCAAGGTGGCAACGTCCTAGTGTAGCGACGTACAAGAAGAAGGAGAAGAAAGCATGAACAATATAGTCGTAAACGTCGGCGAGGCAAGTTGTTCTCATTCCTTGGCAAAGTAAAGTTGGTTAAATAAAAGTTGTATAATCAGTTGTTAAGTTGGGGCTTATGAAAGTCAGTTAAAGTTGTTAATTACCAGTTGTTTAATATTAACTACAAATTCAGTTAAAGTTGTTAATTACCAGTTGTTTAATAGTAACTACAAATTCAGTTGTTAAAGTGTTTACTTACTAATGATTAATTTAAACCAAACTAATAATAAAATTGAATTAAACTTATCTGTGAAACAATTGCATTAAATAAAAATCTTTACATTTGGGGGCTCAACCGTGTCTAAAAACAATTGTGCCAGAATATTCTAAAGAAAAACAACAAAGTTTTAGTATTTTTTAAAATTATTATACAGAAATATGTAATGAACGAAAATAACGGAATAAAAAATAATCAAGAACCATACAACACAATATTAAAGGCAAAAAGTTCAAAAGAAAACACACAAGAATTTGATCTTAATGCGGTAAAAAATATAAAAACAAACTCTCCACAAAGTTTGGTGACAACAAATACAATAGACAAATGTGTAAAGAGTAAAGTCAAAAAGACAGTTGAAACAGAATATTTAAGTTGTGCAGTTTTAGAGCCATTGACAACAGATTCAGTTGAAGAACCAGTGAAAGAACAAAGTGAAGTTGACAGCCAAGTTGTGGTAGAATTTAAAAGTGTAAACAAACAAATTAAAAACACAAAAATAAGTAGAAACAACGACACAATGGCTAACGAACAATTAAGTGAACTAATAAAACTACTAAGCATAAAAATGGCAAAAGAAGAAGATGTGCAAAATAAAACAAATATTTCGGTAGATAATTTTTCTAAAATTATACCTGATTTTGATGGTTAAAATATGCCGGTAGAAGATTGGTTTAAAACATTCGAAAGTAATGCAAACGCATATGAACTAACCGAAAAACAAAGATATGTGCAATCGCGTAATAAAATTTCGGGGACAGCTAAATTATTTTTAGAAACCGTGAACGTTACCAATTATAATGAACTAAAGCAACATTTAATAAGTGAGTTTAGCAAAAAATATAACTGTAATGAAGTGCATAGAATGTTAAGTAGCAAACGCAAATTAGAAAACGAATCTTTCCATGAGTATATGCTACAAATGCGCAAGATAGCAACTTTGGGTAATTTTGACGAACTATCAGTGATTCGGTATGTAGTAGATGGGTTGAAAATAAAATCAGAATTTAAATACCAGCTATACAGTGCAACATCATTTAAAGAGCTTCGAGAAAAATATGAAATTTATGAGCATATAAAAAGTGACTTTGATGAAGAAAATAAAAACAAATATTCTAAAAGCTCACAAGGGAAAAAAGAAAGATGTTTTAATTGTGGTTCTACAGAGCACAAAAAAGCTCAATGTAAAACATCTCCAAAGTGTTTTAAGTGTAATAAATTTGGACATATCGCGGGAAATTGTACCTCAAATATAATTAATAAAAAAGATGTCGAAAAAACGGTTAATGTTATTGTGAACAAAAATCGGTATAAGACAATAGTGCTTAATGGTAAAGAAGTAGAATGCCTGGTTGATACAGGGTCCGATGTTTCAATTATTAAAGAATACATATTTAATACAAACTACAAGGACTGTGAATTAAAAAATAATAAAACTGTACTATTCGGTCTCGGTAAGAAAAAAACAATACCTATAAGACATTTTAATGGAAAAGTTATAGTCGATGAAATAGAAACGGAACACGATTTCGTTGTCGTACCGAATAATTCAATAAAGTGTGATGCCATTATAGGCTACGATTTTACAAGCAAATTTAAATTTTACTGTGGTGACAACGGTTTTACTTTTGAAAATAGAAACTCTAATGAAACGGATAATGAACTTAACGTGTATAACATAACTGAGGTAGAATTAGATGTAAATAAAGACTATAAAGAAAAAGTTGAACATCTAGTTAAGTCGTATAAACCGGTCATACCGCGTGAAGAGTGTCCGATATCAATGAAAATAATACCAAATAGTGACATTAAACCTTTGAGGCACTCACCGAGTCGTCTTCCAATTCAGCTTGAGCAGGTAGTGAATAACCAAATTGCGGAGTGGCTTGAAAAAAATATTATTCGTGAATCAATGTCAGATATGGCCAGTAGAATTGTACTAGTAAAAAAGAAGTGTGGTGATTATCGAGTATGCATAGATTACCGTCAATTAAATAAAATGGTGTTAAAAGATTGTTTTCCGGTACAGAAGATGTGTTACTTAAACTACAGAAAGCTAAAATATTTATTACAATGGATCTTGAAAATGGATTTTTTCATGTCCCTGTTCATGAAGACAGTAAAAAATATACGGCTTTTATCACTAAACAAGGTTTATATGAGTTTAACAAAGCACCATTTGGCTTTTGCAATTCTCCAGCTAATTTCATCAGATACGTAAGTTATATTTTTCAAAATCTAATTAATTCGGACGTAATGGAACTTTATGTAGATGATATAATTATATACGGCGAAAACGCCGAAGAATGTTTGAACAAGCTAAACCTAGTGCTAAATACAGCTGCTAAATTTGACTTAAAGTTTAAGTGGTCAAAATGTTCTTTTTTGAAAGATAAAATTGAATTTCTGGGTCATACTGTTGAAAGGGGCAGCATTTCACCTGGTAAAGCTAAGACCGAAGCGGTTTAAAAGTTTTCTACGCCGAAGAATATTAAGGATGTACAAGCTTTTCTCGGCCTAACAGGCTATTTTAGAAAATTTGTTCAGGGATACGCCCATATTGCTAAACCCTTAACTGAGTTGTTAAAAAAAGACGCATCGTTTCAAATAACATGTAGAGAGCTGTCGGCAATAGAAGAGTTAAAGTCGGTAATAACCAGTGATCCAGTTTTAAAGATTTACAGCAGAAATGCCAAAACAGAATTGCACACGGATGCATCCAAGGAAGGATTTGGCGCAGCACTCCTTCAGGTTTTTGATGAACAACTTCATCCTGTTTTTTATTGGAGCAAAAGGGCTTCACCACAAGAGTCTAAACTACACAGTTACATTATGGAGGTTAAAGCGGCCTACCTTGCGTTTAAAAAGTTTAGACACTACCTTTTAGGAATTGAATTTAAATAAGTCACTGACTGTGCGGCGTTTAAACAAACAATATCGAAAAAAGATGTCCCAAGAGATGTGGCACAATGGGTTATGTACCTACAAGATTTTTCATACACCATTGAACATCGACCAGGGAGCAGAATGAAACATGTAGATTGCCTAAGCAGATATCCAATTAACGTCATGATAATTTCTTCAGAAGTAATAGCTCGTATCAAACGTATGCAGCAATCTGATGAATATGGTAAGGCAATATCATTAATACTTGAGACAAATCCGTATGAAAACTTTAGAGTCCAAGGTGGTTTAATTTACAAGACAGTGGCTGGTAACGATTTACTTTTAGTCCCAAAAGCAATGGAGGTGGAAATAATTAAAAGTTGCCACGAAAACGGACATTTTTCTATAGCAAAGACTATGCACGCAGTGCAACAGCAGTTTTATATACCACATGTAGAAAAAAAGGTTGCCCAAGTTGTAAAAAATTGCATTAGATGTATTATACAAAACAAGAAACTAGGTAAAAAGGAAGGCATGTTGCAGTGCATCGATAAAGGAGATTTGCCGTTACATACTATACACATCGACCATTTGGGGCCAATGGATATAACGTGTAAGCAGTACAAATACATCTTGGCTGTAGTTGACAGCTTTTCAAAATTTGTTTGGCTTTTTACCACAAAAACAACGAATTCAGATGAAGTCCTGAAAAACTTGTCAATATGGTCGAACACTTTTGGCAACCCAAGTCGTATTATAAGTGACAAAGGGTCAGCGTTTACTTCGCAACGTTTCAAAGAGTACTGTGAGCAGAATGCAATCGATCATGTATTAGTAACAACCGGTGTTCCAAGAGGCAATGGACAAGTCGAACGGGTAAACCGCTGTATTTTGTCTGTCATTTCAAAATTGTCGTATGAAGATCCAACTAAATGGTATAAATACGTTGGGCAAGTACAAAGATCGCTTAATTCCTGTATTCACAATTCCACCCAGTCTACACCATTTGAGATTCTGATCGGTACTAAGATGAAAACCACACCTGAAAACTAAATCTTGGAAATACTTCAGAGCGAACTTATTGAGCAGTTTGATAAAGACCGTCAGCAATTACGGAACGAAGCAAAGCAGCAGATACTTAAAGCACAGGAAGTCTATAAGAAGCAGTATGATAAGAAGCGAAAAAGTAACTGCGAATATTCAGTCGGTGATCTTGTGGCAATCAAAAGAACTCAATTTATAGCGGGAAGAAAACTAGCTAACGAGTATTTGGGTCCGTATAAAATAGAGAAGGTAAAGCGCCATGGGCGGTACAACGTTTCAAAAGCTGCAGAATTTGAGGGTCCGAATAACACATCCACAAGCTGTGACTTCATGAAGCCATGGAAAAATACGGAGGGCGAAGAAGTTCTATCATCGGAGACCGATGAAGATCAGGATGACCGAGTGTAAAGGTGCTTAAGGGTTAATACAGCTCAAGGTGGCAACGTCCTAGTGTAGCGACGTACAAGAAGAAGGAGAAGAAAGCATGAACAATATAGTCGTAAACGTCGGCGAGGCAAGTTGTTCTCATTCCTTGGCAAAGTAAAGTTGGTTAAAGTTGTTAATTACCAGTTGTTTAATATTAACTACAAATTCAGTTAAAGTTGTTAATTACCAGTTGTTTAATAGTAACTACAAATTCAGTTGTTAAAGTGTTTACTTACTAAAATAATTTATAATAATATTTAATTTCTTTTCTTTATAATGATTAATTTAAACCAAACTAATAATAAAATTGAATTAAACTTATCTGTGAAACAATTGCATTAAATAAAAATCTTTACATACATGTACAGGCGTGAGGAAATTACCGCCTGTTGTTGTTAGACATCCTTTAGAAATACGTTTTCGATTCGCAGATGTTGTAGAGGCTATCGCTAACCTAAATGCTAAAAAAGCTCCTGGCGTTGATAAAATAAGCAACAAAATGCTGATAGAGCTACCTCTTACTGCTAAAAGAATCATTCTTTTTATTTTTAACGCGATAATTCGGCTTGAACATTTTCCGCCTATATGGAAAGTTGCCTTAGTAAAGATGATTCCTAAGCCTGGCAAAGATCCCTCGAAGGTAGAGTCTTATAGGCCCATAAGCTTGTTACCCACAATGTCCAAGTTGTTCGAAAAACTGCTGAAAAAAACAAGCTGAACCCGATCCTGAGTGGCAACAACTGCATTCCAAATCACCAATTCGGCTTTAGAAGTCAACATAGTACCATCGAACAAACTCACAGGTTGGTACAGGTTATAAGAAAAGCCTTTGAGGAAAAGAAGTACTGCTTGAGGCTTTTTATCGATGTCTCGCAAGCTTTCGACAAAGTATGGTATGAAGGCCTTTTAAGCAAACTAAATCTCAACCTTCCAGCTAATATTTTCAACCTTTTAGAAAAATACATAACCGGTTGACAATTTATGATCAAAGGGGGGAACCAAATAATTTCTTCTCAACCAATAGGGGCTGGTGTACCTCAAGGCAGTATACTAGCTCCAATTTTGTACTTGCTTTACACGGCAGATATGCCAACCAACAGTTTTACACACACGTCGACATTTGCTGATGACACTGTTTTTCTTAGTATTCACAAAGACCCTAAGGAGGCGTCGAACCAGCTGCAACAACACGTAACCCAAGTTGAAAAATGGGCAAAGTTATGGGGAATAAATATAAATGAACAAAAATGTACTCACGCAACTTTTACCTTACGCAAAGAAACGTGCCCTCAAATCACTATCAACAACCATCTGCCTCAACGATCTGAGACAAAATATCTTGGTATTTACCTAGATCCCCGCCTTACATGGAAGCCTCATATAGATGCGAAGCTGACGCAAATGTAACTTAAAGCTGCTCAAATCCACTGGCTAATTGGTAGAATCTCTGTGCTACGTCTTGATTGTAAGCTTCTACTCTACAACTCAATTTTAAAACCAATTTGGTGCTACGGTATACAATTATGGGGCACTGCTTCCGCCTCTAACATCGGAAAAACCCAACGCCGTCAAAGAAAATTCTAAGAATGATAACTGGTGCTCCTTGGTATATTAAAAACAGCAATATCCACAAGGATCTAGAAGTTCCACTTGTAAAATGCGAAGTCCTAAACTATGTGGACAAGTACTTAAATAAGCTGGAAACACATCCAAATCCGCTCGCTCGGAGCATCCTGCAACACAGTGGTCACACCCGCCTTAAACGAAACCTTTAAAATTAGTTAATTTTATTGTGAGAACTTAAATTTTAGTCTGGTACTGACTGGACTAGTGTTAATTACTTAGTTTTAAGATTTGAATACTTATTGTTAGTTCGCCTAAGCGAAGATTCAATAATAAAATATATGAAAAAAAAAATCATATACCAACTAGTGATATTTTTTAATTTAAAAGGGTTAACTGGTTAAAATACAAAAAATTTGTCAGCACTCACTGCTCGGAAAACCAACCGCTAAAAACACCCGAAGACATCGAAGATTGTCTGAGCAGCCTTAATGAGAACATAAAAAAAAGCCGTTGATCATGCTTCTTCTTACTATCTGCAGACAAAATACAACAAAATTTTTTCAGCCGACGAGCAACAACTTTTATCTGAAAAAAGAAAAGCCCGAAGAGAATGACAAAAGCACAGATCACCCCAACTTAAAGCCAAGTTGAAGGAATGTACAAACCAATTGAAAAATTTGCTAGACGTTCACCGATTCGCATCTCTTAAGGAACACCTCGAAGGTCTAGACTCGACTCCTCAGATGCATTATTCACTATGGCGATCAGCGAAATATCTTAAAAGACCCGTTATCGCGAAACCACCACTACGTGATCTGAAAGGATCCTGGGCAAGAAGTGATGAAGAAAAATGTGATCTGCTCGCAAGTCATTTAACAAATGTCTTCACTCCAAATACATGCATTGACATGAGTAAATTACCGCCTGTTGTTGCTAGATGTCCTATGGAAATACGTTTTCAGTTGTCAGATGTCGTAGAGGCTATCAATAATTTAGATGCTAAAAAAGCTCCTGGCTTTGATGAAATCAGCATCAAAATGCTTTTGGAGCTGCCTTGCACAGCAAAAAGAATAATTCTTTTTATTTTTAACGCCATATTACGGCTCGAACACTTCCCGCCAGTATGGAAAGTTGCCTTGGTAAAGATGATTCCTAAGCCGGGAAAAGATCCTTCGAAGGAGCAGTCTTACAGGCCTATAGGTCTGTTACCAGCTATGTCCAAATTGTTTGAGAAATTGTTAAAAAACAAGCTGACTCCGATCCTGAATGAAAACAACTGCATTCCAGATCACCAGTTTGGATTTAGAAATCAACATAGTACCATCGAACAAACCCACAGATTTGTACAGGCTATAAGAAAAGCCTTTGAGGAAATGAAATACTGCTTCGCGCTCTTTATAGATGTCTCTCAAGCGTTCGACAAAGTATGGCATGAAGGCCTGTTAAACAAAATAAAGCCCAACCTTCCATCTAATATTTTCAACCTTTTAGAAAAATACATAACCGGCCGACAATTTATGATTAAAGAGGCAAACCAAATAAGTTCTCTGTCAACCAATAGGGGCTGGTGTACCTCAAGGGAGAATACTAGGTCCAATTCTGTACTTGCTTTACACAGCAGAGATGCCCACAAACAGTCTTACTCATACGTCGACATTTGCTGATGCTACCGCCTTTCTCAGTATTCATAAAGACCCTAAAGAGCCCACAAAACAACTTTAACAACACGTATCCCAAGTTTAAAAATTGGCAAAGCTATGGGGTATTAAAATAAATGAACAAAAATGCACCCACGTTACTTTTACGTTACGCAAGGAAACGTGTCCCCCAATTCTTATTAACAACCATACGGTGCCTCAACGAATTCAGACGAAATATCTTGACATTTTTCTGGATCGCCGCCTCACACGGAAGCCTCATAAAGATTTGAAGCTGACTCAAATGAAACTTAAAGCTGCTCAAATCCACTGGCTAATGGGTAGAAACTTTGTGCTACGTCTGGATTGTAAACTTCTACTCTACAACTCGATTTTAAAACCAATTTGATGCTACGGTATACAATTATGGGGCACATAGAAAAAATACAACGTCGTCAAAATAAAATCCTAAGAATGATAACTAGTGCTCTTGGTATGTTAAAAACAGCAACATCCACAAAGATGTGCAAGTTTCACTAGCTAAATGCGAAATTTTTGATTATGTGGACAAGTATTTAAACAAACACACGCGTCTAAAAAGAAAGAATACTATTGCACTAAGCTGAAACTACTGAATTAATTAATTTTATTATGAGAACTTGAATTTAAGTCTGGCACTGGCTGGTCTAATAAAAATTAAATAGTTCTAAGATTTGAATATTTATTGTGAGTTCGCCAAAGGCGAATTTTCAATAATAAAAATATGAAAACAAAAAAAAAAAAAATATATGTATAGGTATAGCATCAAGTTTATTGAACTGAATTAAAAAATAAAAATTCAAAGAAAAATTTGCATTGTATCGCTAACATCTTCGCGACAAATGGGGCATTTAAATTTGTCGAGTCCATTGCCAGTAATATCTGCTTGTAGCCAGTGTGACCGCTGAGAATTTTAAAAAGTGGCACAAATAGTCGTTTTAGGAATAAAAAGTCGCATAAAAAAGTCGTTTTTGGAAAAACAAGTTGCACCCATATTTAAGGCGTTTATTTAAATTTTTTATTAATATTTTTACAAGTAATAAAAACAAAAACTGATCGGCAATTCAACAACACAAAAAAACTTGATAACAAATTAAAAATTAAAAATGTTCCAAAAAATAATATAAGAAAACATTCATTTAAACACAATTTTTGTACGTAGACACAAAAAAAGTAAAATTGTACTTGTCAAAAAGAGCCAAAAAGGAAATGGCGAAAAAAATTAATTTTTATATAGTTTTAATATTATGAAAATCAAATGCACTGTTTTATAATTTACTTAAGACGAGTGGTCTGTCTGTTCTTTTTTAAGTATTGAATAGCGTTTTTTAAATTAGGTTGAAACAACGACAGACAGACAACTCGTCTAAGTAAAAAGCAATAGCACATTTTAACTTCTTACTGGTTATTAATCTGTACATATTAGTTTTTTCATATTATTTTTTTTAAACTTTGTTTCTGTACTTTTGTGTTTGAGTTCGTCACCTAGAATTGAGTCTTCTAATTCAATATTTAAATAATTTAAAGCTGACAGCACTGAGTTACAGGTCGTAACATTTATTTTGTTTGCCAATTTATATTTATATTTATATTACTTAGAAAAAATTCCTTAAGCACATGCGCTGCTGTGGGGAAATATAAAGATGTACGCATTTTTTACAAATTTGGACACAACGGCTCGTTTAAATAATTTTTAAACAACGCAGTGTATGCCAAAAGCTATCGGCATTTTTAATTTACAAAAATTTATAGCGTGCAACGTTTGGGAATAAAACAAATGTTCACATATGCCAGGTATGTGTATATATATGCGCATATGCAAATAATGGAATTTGTTTAACAAAAAAGGGGCAAAAGCTCCAAAAATTTAAAAAAAGTGGCAAAATAGTGTCAGCATTAGAAATCGCACAAAAAGTCACATGCCCTTAAAAAGGTTGCAAAATGCAACTTTAGTCGACGAACGGTCACTCTGCTTGTAGCGTTAATATACAAGAACTGTATACTTTCAGATGTCTGCATGGAATTAGAAGCATATAAGGTAGGTTAGGTTAGGTAGAACAGGCAGCCGTTGAAGGAAAGAATACAGCTCACTTGGGTCCGCTTAATTCGGTCCCTTTGTGTAGCCTGGAGAGGCAGATAAATTAGGTTGAGATCAAAGGAAAAAAAGAAATTTAGAGAAGGATAAGAAAGAAAGAACAGAAAAATAAAGCAGACTTACCAGGGTCTCTGGTGGGAATCGAACCCACAACCCCCAGACTGGTAGACTCGTGCACTTACCACTGATCTACCGGGGCACCCTATAAGCATATTAGGATCAACCTCAAAACAAACCACACACAAAATTTGAGAGCGTGGCACTGCTTGAGGGTCTAAAGCGCTTTTGGTGCTGTTTTCTTAATTTTCTTTTTCTTCTTCCTCAAGATACAAGTTATCCCCAAAGAGGTCCCCATCTGGCTCCATTTCACTTACTATTTTATTTTTTGGAAAAACCAAACGATTTATAAATGCAGAAGCATTTATTACTCCAGAACGTAACTCTTCATTGGCTTTTTCGATTAAATTCCCTTTTTCACAAAATTTTCTTTTTTTTGCATTCTTTCCTAAAGTTCCCCCACTATTAGCCAGCAATTCGAAATCCCGGACTTGCTAAACTCCTCTGTTTGTAAAACTTTAACAAATTTAAAGAAATTTCCTTGTTTGGGTATCAATCTGGCAAGTGCTCCATTGTACCCTTCGATAGCAGAAGTGGTTCTGGTTTGTGTTTTGAACACAGATAATCTTTCTGCTCCAATCTACAATATAAAAAAGAAACCTTAAGAACTCTGCGCAAAACTTAGTGCTGACGTTTGTTTGTTTTATTTACGAGAACTTACTTTATTTAACCACTGATTTTCGAAGTATTCTAAGAACAAAGAAAACTCTAAACCCCGTTCGAGCTTTTGTATATCGCGCTTTATTGTTTGAAACATCCCAGGCCAGGCAATAATGGGAGAGTTAAAAGTTTGTGGTATTCCAATGATGCCTTATTGTTTTTTTCGAATCAATTGGGCTAGTTTTCTATGTTTTAAAGAAATTTGGCGTCGTACAGCCTGGCAAAAGTGAAACCAACAGCCGTAAAGTTTGGTATCTAAAAATGAGGTTTTATTGCTTTTCTGAGACTAGCTTCATAATCCGTAATAAAGGTCGCACCATTTACGTTCAACGCATTGGAATTGATGTAGTTTAAAATATGTTCATAGCACTTTGTGGTTTTCTTATTTGCTAAAATAAAACACACTGGAAAACCCTTATAAAAATAATAATAAATTAATTTAGAAGAAAGCTTCCCCTAACTTATATATGAATTGAATATGTTTTACCATTTCAAAATACTCAATATGGAGTAAAATAAGCTGTTTGAAACATCTAAGTGGTACTATTGAGAATGTGCCATCGACTAAAATTGTTCTTTTGTTTGTACGAATATTTTTATTGATGAGGTCAACAGCTTTGTCAGAGGCAAAGATGCAGTAAGCAAAGTCCTCTGACACATAGACTACTTTAAAAAACTGTGTCTCATCTTCTCCTTCATGCAAGGTATTACCAAATGTGTTTAAAATATTTTCTTTCTTAAACATGATGCACACATCGGTAGGAGTCTGAGGGGTTTCTGTGAAAACTTTTGCTGACAAATATTGCAGACCACGTTTGATTTTATTAAAATCAATATTTTTAGTTGAATCTTGGTCTCTGTAACAATATAAATGTTTATGTGATCAGAAAGAAATGTGAAAGAAGGCCACATAATCAAAAATTATCATATATGAAATAAAGTCAATATAGATTTGGTGAAGTACATAATTGTTATTTGGTGTTTTTTTTTAAGTTTCAACTTTAATTTTACAATAAAGATTAAGAAAAGCGACTTTTCTTGCAAAAGAAACAAAAAATAATAAGCAGATAATTTTGCAAAAATGTGTGTTTGAACTGGCTCTGATTTTTCTGTGTGCCTATTTCTTAATTTTAAAATATGCAGTTATTTTATTTAACCTTTTGCATGATATATTTTCTCAGTGAGATGAAAAATGAAATTATATAACTTAATTTTTTATTTCGCTTTTGCAATGTATGTTAGATACTGTCGCGACTATCTACATCTGACCTTTAATATAAAAGTGCGCATTAACTTTCGCGACTATCTACATCTTACCTTTAATATTAAAGGGCGCATTAACTTACTTTATACACGCGTTCCGAAAATTGTCACGAATGCCACTTACAGCGGTAACAGCCCCAGCAGCATTTTGGTTTACTAAACATTGAGTTTTAATTTCGTTTAGTGACATCAGTGCGGCATACAGATTTCTTTGGTCTAAATGATTGTGTTCTACGAAGTCTGCAGGTTTAACACACTGGCCGTTTTTTAAAATCACACGCTATTTATAGCTGTTTTCGTAGCATGCATAGTATGTTTTTCCTTTTGCTGCAGATTTTTTTAGATAAAACTGATTTTCGTTTTTTACGTACAGCACTTTGCTATTTCTTCTTTTGCAAAGTGCCATGTTTTAAAGATTTAAAATAATGAAACTGAATAAATTGTATTCTTTTCACTTTAACGAAAAGAACTATAATGAAAAAATTTATCTACAAAAGTATTTATATTTTACAAAATTTTCAAGGCTAAATTTTATAAAATTTTTTTTAAATGCTCTGGTATATACACTTGCTTTTAGTAAAATGAAATAACTCCCAATAAAAACGAAATAACCCCAAACAAAAATGAAATAGCTCCCAATAAAAACGAAATAACTCCCAATAAAAATGAAATAACTTCCAATGATAGAAAATGAAATAACTCCCAACAAAAATGAAATTACTCCCAAAACTTCGAAAAAATAAAATAACTCCCAACAAAATTTGTATTATATTGGGAGTTATTTAATGGTACCAAAATTGTTAATTTATATGGGAGCTAAAAGGATCCAAAATATATATACTTTATAGGGTCGCAAATGGATAACAAAGAAATTGCAAACGGAATGACACACTGATACAAACCCTTATCACTATGTGAAGGGTTTATTTACAAAAAACATTGATTTCTTCTAGAGCTGTTGACTAAAGGTTAATTTATGTTTATATCTTTATGGGTTTAGAAGTTAAAAAAAAAATAACAAAATATAAATTTACTGCGTTTTAAACCTATAAGGTACAAACAATTTTTTGAGACCTGTCAAACGCAATTATAATTATTCTCTATTTTTTAATTTAGAAGTTGCAAATAGACTTAAGCAGAACAAAATATATAGTCAAACATATCAAAAAAGTAGCAAAAACTTTTTCATATATGTATATTCGAGACCTGTCGAACGTAATTTAAATTTTTTTATCATGATTGGGTTGGTAGTTACAAATGGATTAAAGCAGTACACAATATAGATTTTACCCTGTCTGCCCCTTGGAGTACAACATTCAAAAAAAGCAAAATATTTTTTTTGAGCCCCTTCAAAAGTTATTGTTACGCGCGGCTAAAATCAGACTGATGCAAAACTTGTGGCCAGCTTCTGGACAAAAAAAGTTAAGAGGCATGAAAAATAGAAAATAAAATATATGTACATATCTGTAAGTAAGTATAAAAAGCAATGATATCTTTAGAGAGTAGAGATTATCATAACTTAAGCAAAGGGGACAAAATGGAAACGGACTAACAGCAGACAACAATTAGAGTAAAAATATCAATTCTATAAATAATAGTGGAATTAAATTAATTAAATTTTTTTTACTCACAAAACCAATGTTCCAATATCAATGTCTCTTTGATAATGATGGGCTCAGCATTTAGAAGCACATGATGATGATGCTGTTGTAGTTAAAATAAAAGATATTCGTTTTGCAAATGAATAGAAACGAAAATGCAATTATATAAAAAAAATAATCGGGAGATATTTTTACACTCATAAAAAATTTTAGTTTTAAACAATAAATTTTTGTTGATAGCGAATTTTAACACAATAAGGTTTTTCATTTTACAATTTATATTAGGATTAACAAATTGGCTCAAATATTTTTATAAGTTATTTTAAATACAAAGATTTAAATTTAATAAATATAACATTATTATAATTTATAATAATACGGTATGAATTAATAAACTTATTGTAATAAAATGTTATATAATTATAAATATCTTTAGGTTAGGGCATAGTTAACAGTTTTAAGCAAAAGGAATATTTTAAGACATGTGCAATTTACTTTTTAGAAAATGGATATTTTAAGATAGTGTTTATATTGTTTTAAGATTAAATTTTGTTGTTAAATTGTTAACAATTTTTATAAAACCACATGTATACGTTTCAAAAATTCTAATGTTAAAAAATCATAGAAATTTAAATATTTTACAATTCTATGCTCATTATGATTTGGTACAGAAACGTGAAATTTTAGGAAGTAATTTCCGAAATTGTCACCAAAAAAACTTTTATTGAAAATTTAAGTCTACTTTGCAAAAATAATGATGCTTCGAATTATGAAAGCAATGTAATTTAACTTCATCTAATTTTTTAACCTTAACTTGGCCATTAATGACCAAACGGGGTTGTAAAAAAAAGTACATAGCTTTGTCAAGTTCTAGAAAAAATTCTTAGTGAAGTGGTTTTTTAACAAATTCCATTTACGGTTTTATCAAACCCAATTATCATTTACATGTATTGAAAGAAGACAAAACTAGTTCTTATTATCTCTTATCGAATGGTCTGCAGATTAAGTTTGATAAAAGATACACAATGTAACAACATACTAAGGTGAAAGGGTTTTGTACAAAAAAAAAAACACTAACAGAAAAAATATATCATGCTATTTTTTATGAGACAACCCTATTTTGTCTCTGTTAAATCCCTAAAAATCTAATTTTTAGAAATTTTAAATGCAAGAAAAACGTTTCTTTTTAGATAAAAGTATATACTTTGAATTTAAAAATTAGGTTTAAAAAAATCGTAACACAATGTGAATTTTGTGTCTATCTTTATTGATTCAAAAGGTACAAAAAATACCATTAACTGCTAGAATATAATGTTGGTATTTTTGGTCTTTTTTTGTCTCTTAAAGTCAAAATTTTAGAAAAGTACTAGTACTTATACAGGGTGTCTGGTGGCAGATACATATTTTCAAAATTTAAAAATAAAACACGTAACAATTGACACAAAGTTTATATAAAAGCATTGAACTATAGGGTGCAAATGCGGATTTTATTTTTTTAAAGTATGTCATCCAGATGTTTTCCGACGAGTTGAACACACTGTTCAAATGAAACCTCGTGTTCTTCGCCACACGCTACAGTAAACTTGGTTCAATTGAGCTGATTTCTCGGAGAATATTTTCATTTAAAGCCACGATAAATTGGGGATTGCCATAATGAACCCTCTCTTTGAGGTAGCCCCATAAAAAAATTCATGGGAGTTAGATCGGGCGACCTCGGTGGACATGGGATGTCCCGAAAGCGACTGTTTTAGGGGGAAATTTTCCCGAAACACATCCAACGAAGCTATGACTGTATGTGCAATTGAGGGTTGCGGATTCTTGGAGACCAGTAACGGCTGTTTTGCTTGTTAACGTGGCCGTTTAAGTGAACATGAGCCTCGTCGACCCACAAAATTGGATTTACAGTGCGAAAACGCTCCAACACCGTTTCCTAAAAATTTTTGGGTAAATCAAAGTCACTTTCGTTCAGTTCTTAAATGATTTAAATTTTAAAAGGATGGAACTTCAGTCCTTATTTGATTATTTCCTAAAAAATCTCTCTTGGAAGTCCCAGCGAGGCTGCTCTTTTCCGTATTGAAAGTCGCAGATTTTCGCGTAAACTGCTTTCAGCCTGTTCAATGTTTTCGGGAGCCCTTGAAGATCGACTAGGCCCTAGTCTTGGGATATTCTAAGCCAAAGCAGTTGCGAGGAATCTTTACGCTCGGTCCATCACGTGTTTGGCGAATATCGTACTTTGAACAAAATTGTCGACAAGCAACTACATAAGAATCATTACTCCTAAAAAATGTCTCCACAGCGAACGCGCGATGCTCACTCGACCACTGCGACATCGTGCCTGATAAATCCGTACAATCTATAATTCCAACGGTGCACAGTGTTCGATTTTAAAAATTAGCACGACAAAAATAAGAAAATAAAGTTAATCAAAAATTCGAATTGTCCACACTGTTTGCAAGCCAAGGCCCAGACTAGCTTAAAATTATATGATTCGGGAATATCTTTCAGTTTGTATGCTTATAACGGTACTCTGAATGACATGTTAAAAGAAAACAAATAAAAACACAAAAATATTGTGCATATTTTCTGCAAATTTAAAAGTAAATAGAAGGCGTTGCAGAAGCGATATTAAAAAAAAAATTTTTTTTCTATTCAATTGTTGTAACTTTTAAAACTTAACACACAAAAACACTTTATTTTCTGATAAATAGTAAGTTTTTTATTAAGTGTTGAGCTAAGTAAGTTTTTTTTAATTATTTAACAAACCAACTAACTTTGTTAGACGAAATTTTTTGATTTCCATCCGTTTCACCACATCCATAAACGTTTGCGTAATCTTTCAATCCTGCCCCAAGCTGCCCCATTAAAATTTTTTTTCAAAAGTACAATATGAGCTCGGCCTCAATTACCCTCAGAGATGTTTTTAATTTATGGCTGTCTTCTTTAAAAGAAACCCGGATTGACTGTATAGTTGATTTTATTTCGTGAAATTTTTGCAGTAATTCAGCAACAACTATATAATTTGATAAAGGTCCTTGCTTCATACTTGTGTACTAAATTTGAAACAAAGTGGCAACAGGCCAGCCAACAGAACAAAACCACGATTTTTCCATAAAAATAACGATTGGTTAACAGGCGCAATTGATTATTCATATTTCACATCAACTTCTGTTGCACAGGGTAATACTAGAGGCAAAGGCAGGACAAATAAAAACTTTGAAGACTGCAGCCAAAGAAGTTAAGAAAGAAAATCAAAAAATCTAGCAAATGTTGCAAGTAATGAACAATTATTCATGGCAGTAGAAATGCAAACACGATCAGCAGGTAAGCGTAAAACAGCGAGAATAGTCAAGGAGTTAGCTATTGCTTCTCCAGAAAGAGGTTCTCAAAAAAAAAAAATTAAATTACAAGAAAAACCGCCAAAATCTCTATCGCCTGATGAAGCATTGGCAATGATCTTGGATTTGGATTTATCCACAAATAAGTATAGGTTGATGAAAACTATATACATGGTATTATATGCCGGTAAGTGCGCACAAAGTTCATTGGTATGGCAAAATAAATATTCAGAATTGCATCCTCCCCATTGACCAATTGTCAGAGGAAGCTCAAGAGTCGAGAAATAAAGACAATAGACGCTACAGATTGCAATTTACGCGCAAAATATCTCGCAAAGATACCAACTCTGATTTACTAAATAGACTGCTAATATCATCAGATCCATATATATGTAATTTAAGAAAAGCGCCAAGAACTAAGCGTGAACAATTAACTCCAGATATTTTAACATTACTGCAAAATACTATCATAAATATTGAAGAGTCAGATGATGAATATGAAAGCAGCAACTCAGAATAAGTTATTATTATTTTTTTACATTACTGTTTATTTATGAAATATCTTTTAAATTTATTATTGTAAAATATGTGTGTACATAAATTTGTGAATACCGCAAATATATAACTATAAAATATTTCTTATTAAAATGCTTACACACTGAATTTCACGTTTATACCTCAATCCGTTCAAGAGTTATCGTGCTACCAAACGAACCGTCGGACACACATGTATATGGCAGGTAGTAGTTCCAGCAGTCGGATTTGCCTAATTTTTTAACCAATCTTTCTCCTACATATAAGAAGTACTTGTACAAAAAATCAGCATTCTATATCTGTTATTTACAAAGTTATGATTTTTGTCGTGCAAATTTTTAAAATCGAACACTGTGCGGCGCCACGCTTCCTTCGAACCGCTTATTACATTTTGAAAAAATCGTTTTAAAAAAAATAAATTTGCCACCAGACACCCTGTATTTTGATTGTTTTAGAAGTCACAGAATGGATTTGAGCAGTATCAAAATAGTGTTTTTACCCTTTTGTACCCTTAGGCTTCAAAATTTCAAAAAAAAGACCAGTCACGGGTCCGCTTGTTTTTTGAGTAATTCGATAGTTAATACTTTCCATCGTGTATTGTTAGGATATATTAACTTACTAGTTTTTCCCTTTTTGGCCCATTTTACCTTTTGAAATCCTTAGTCCGTTTTTAGTGGGTTTAGCCATATAGAGAGGTACCCATAGTCCAAACTTCAAGTCTCTATCTTTACGTGTTTGGGCTTTACGATGATTAATCAGTCAGTCAGTCATTAACGCTGTTCCTATGTACTATTAATATACATAGATAATTTAATTTTGTGGAATATTAACTATAAGACATTAACAAAATCTTATTTTATTACAGGAAAATAAACAATTTGAGTACTTTTTATGTACTACAAGTTCGAGCATCTGATGGGTTATATTCGGCTGTAGCACGACTTGATGTTATTGTCAAGAAGATTGAAAATCAAAATTTTTTATTTCGAAGGGATAAGTACGAGTTTACCACTGCTGAAAACACAACCAAAATTGGCATAATTGGCATTGTAAATGTCATTGGAAATTTTCTTGTTGAGAATGTCGAATACCGAATACTAAATCCAACTAATTTATTTGAAATCGGCAAAACATCTGGGGCCATAAAAACAAAAGGAGTTTTATTAGACAGAGAATCCATTGACAAATACGTCTTAATAGTTGAGGCTGTATCTTTTTTACATGAAAGCAAAACAGTTATTTTTCGACGAGCTATCACTCAAGTCATAATTAACATTTTGGATGTTAATGATAACTGTCCAATATTTGTAAATTTGCCGTATTATGCTGTGGTATCATCGGATGATTCTCGTGGATCAGTCATAATAAATATCAAAGCAATAGATTTGGATTCTAACGACAATGGAGAAGTTCGCTATGAAATGAAGAAAGGGAGTGGAGAACTTTTTAAAATTGATAGAAAGAGCGGTGACATATTATTAAAGCAAAATATGAAAAAAGATTTCAGGAATTACGAAATTATAGTAGCAGCGTATGATAGTGCTCTAATACCATGTTACACAGAAGTTCCGGTGCATGTCAAGGTTCGTAAGTAATATAAGTACATATGTACTTATTAAAAATGTCTAATGCTTTTTAAATGAATTAAGGATGTGTTTAGCTTAAAAACATTTTAAAACAGTAATATTTTCCTACTTTGCAAAAATTATAAATAATAATTTAAATTTATTTAAACTTTAAGTTCATGTATTAAAATTTTGATAGGTTAGGACTGAAATTTTACTAAAAATTAGGTAATTCCGATACTAGCTTATTGTAATGCATTTTTGAAACTAGCTACGATTTTTCGTCAGTACTCTTTTATAACACAATGCAACACGAAAAAAAATAACCATATACGGACATCACTACATGAAAGAAGACAAAAAACAAAAAAGACCCGTGTCTCCCAGTTTTGCCCAAAGTCATGCACTTTTTTTATGGGCCCCCAAAAATTTGGGGCCTTGGTGTCATTTTTGCCAAAAGTGATAATTTTCTCAGACTCATATCTTGCAAGCCGTTCGGAATTTTAATTTACTTTTTGAGGCAAAGTTGTAGCCCTTTTTATAAAGAACAAAATTATGAACATAAAAAATTAAAAAAAGAATAATTTTAGATCAAAATCGCGAAAAACTTTAAAAAATTCAAATTTTTTTACCTTTTTCCCCCTGTTCAGGTCCATAGGTAGCAAACCGTTCAAAATTCAAGGAAACAGTCAAACACAAAAATGTACCTAATATCCCAATAAACAACTTCTTAAAACATATAAACTTCCTAGGAATGATTCTTAACAACGTTTAGGTAGCGCTTTGGTAGCCGCAAAAGTTAAAAATTTTACGAAAATTTTTGAATTTCATTTATTTTTTATTTTCTTCAACATTGAGATACTGTGCTGTCTATTACAAAAAAATAATAAAAAAAAAATATTCGTATTATTTTTATAAAGTTGATGGCCCTGGACTTGCAAATCGCGCTCTTTTAAGTTGATGATCCAAATAGTTGTCCGAATCTGACTCTGATTCAGAACTTACGGTGTCCACAGGCACGTTGCTTCCAGACTGCCTTCCGTCATTAGCTTTGTCTTTTTCACATACCTTATTAACATCATAAAGTGTGATCTTGTGACTCCACCAACACACCTGAAATGAATTAGAAAAGAAATCAAAAATAATGCAAAACCATGCAATAATAAAATTGATATTACCTCTGCAAGCAATGCGTCGAATTTTTTGCCTTTGTACCGTTTTTAATGGGCATTGTGGTTTGGGGAAACCGTTCTCCTTGCTCACCGGATTCGGTAGGGAGTTCTTTAATAAAGTCGTCAGAATGAAAATGAAGAAAATACAGCTTTAATGTCATCAATATGCCAATTTTCTCAAAATAATACAGCATTTCTTTTACCCATTCTCTTGCTTGCGGTTCCGCGTCTCGATCCCCTCCCAAGACTCTGGTGCATACACACTGAAGGTTAATCCGTGCCATTGACTGATTTTCATCAAGCGATGAATCAAATTTACTCTTGAATAGCTTTCTAATGTCAGGACCTTAAGTACGCCTATTAAATGAAGACAAATATAAGGGCAGAAAAGAAAACATTAACATAGTGTAAATAGCTATAGTACAACGAATTATACAAAAAATCATTCTAAATTTACTGCAATAGCTTTTTTAATTTTGTCATCGCTACGCTATGAGAAAACGCTTTTCAAATAGTCGAATGCGCTTGAACAATTAACAACGGCCACTTCAATGAATTTTTTAACAATTCCTAATTTTATATGGAGCGGTGGCAGCAAGATGTCTTGAGTATTGTCAATTAGAGGTTCATTCTTAAGTCTATTTTGTTCCATTTGTTCTTGCACACTTCCTCTTTGGCTTAATCAATTACATTGGAATTGATTTACCGGTGAGCGCAAATCCCAATTACAAAGAAAACAAAAGAATTTTGGAAAGCCGCCCTTATCGATGATTCCATGCAAAATATTGATGACCTTCAAATCACAGCAAATCTTCCATTTTTTTAATAGTTATTAGTTTTGGTCCATCTCTTCCCTGTTGGGACTCATAGTCGGTATCAAATCGATCTCGACTAGTAACACCACTTGCTGTAGTCATTTTTGTAAATTCTGTCCTACGATCTGGAGTTTGCGGCCTTGGGAATACAAAATTTTCAGGTGCAAGCACTGGTAGTGTGGCTGTTACAGTTGCTTTATAAATTTTGTTCTTCTCATCATGTCTATTTAGGCTAGATGTGTAATTAACGCATGCATAAGAACTCGTTGCATCATGATCACCTGAGCGATTAATCCAGTTTACCGGCTAACAATATTTCATACTATGTTTGCCTCCATTCAAACATGCTATGAGATATTATAACATTGGCGACACACTGCGTTAGGTGTGTAATTTTCACTGATCAAATCTATTTCGTCGAAAAATAACTTATATGATCTTTAAAATTCAGTTAAAGATTCTTTTCCTTTTGAAATCTTGTAGAATTATTTTTTTTTTGTGTGCGAATTATGCTGTGAAACTTTCTCTATAATTTTCACCGCTGAGATCTCGTTGATGTCGCGCTGTGTAATGCCTCGATGTGAGAGTCGCGTCGCTTTTATATTGTGATCTGCGTTCCCTGATGCGTGTGCGATCAATGCGTGATCGCGTGAGCTGTTTACTGAAATCTTAGGTAAATTTTTGTAGTTGATTTCTTGATAAGCTTGGGTGCAATAATTTCTTCTTTTTAAATTTATCCAATTGCTATTTTATTTTGGATTGTCCTCACATATTAAAAAAATTGGTAGTAGGTACATATGTAGGTAATTTATTGTTGTTATAAACAATAATTATTAAAAAGTTATAACGAAGCAATAAAAAAAGTATGTACATAATTTAATTAAAGGCCGTTAACGATCATTATTGCGATTTGTGTATGATGTATTTTGTTGTTTAGGGTTTCCAGCAATTTTAATGTTTGCCTACCTGTTTAGGTTGCAAGACTTTTCGCGGCTATCTCACATGCATATACACATATTTATATGCACTAGAGTTCTCTATTATACAAAAGACAGATACAATATATGTAATTAAGGCAATTTGATTAAACGTAAGGAAGAGATAGCTTCATAACTACATGTATGTACATTAATACATTTTGGGGAAATTTTTAAATTTTGCGGCTACCTAAGCGCTACCTTAACGGTGCTAAAAATCATTCCTAGGAAGTTTATATGTTCTAAAAAGTTGTTTATTGGGATATTAGGTAAATTTTTCGTAGTTGATTGTTTCCTTGAATTTTGAACGGTTTGCTACCTGTGGACCTGAACAGGAGAAAAAAGGTCAAAAAAATTTGAATTTTTTAAAGTTTTTTGCGATTTTGATTTAAAATTATCCTTTTTTTAATTTTTTATGTTCACAATTTTTGTTCTTTATAAAAAGGGCTACAACTCTGTCTGAAAGAGTAAATTAAAATTCCGACCGGTTTGCAAGATATGAGCCTGAGAAAATTATCACGTTTTGCAAAAATGGCACCAAGGTCCCAAATCTTTGGGGGCCCATAAAAAATAGTGCATGACTTGGGCAAAACTAGGAGACACGGGTCTTTTCTTTTTTGGTCTTCTTTCACGTAGTGATGTCCGTATATGGTTATTTTTCCATGACTTAAAAAATTACACACAGTGTAACTGTAGGTTGAATGAAAATTTAGTAGGATAAGAATATTGGAATATGTCATATTTTATACTGCTTAAATCGAACGAAATCCATAGACAACCCTATAATGTCCTTTTTTTAATTATATTTGTATTTATAACTAGTTAGTTCTGTGACACTGCGTAACAGCGAAAGAACTACACAAAAGGGAGAATATAGGTTCGATCCTACTATTAAAGGGATGTAATACTCTATAAATAGTTTGGTAAGATTTGATACCTTTTTTTTGACGGCCCCCAAAATTTCCGAAAAATCAGTGGACATTTTACGAAAAAAAATTGGGAAGTGCAATTTTAAGTTTTTTTTTTTAATTTGCAGTGTACAAAGAAACACTGTTAAGGTAAATGAATTACCATCATCTTGGTAGTAATAAACCCGGCACGGATTCAGGGCCCTTCCCCTATATATATCAAAAACATTTCAAACTGAATTAAATAAAAGTTTCTATAATTTTATTTTAGAAATAATACTAAAAATATTAATTTCGCTAACTACTAAATACGAAACCGCTGATTTATCAGGAAAAAGCTAATTTCTTTAGCTTTAAAGTATTTTAACGTAAGCGAAAAGTTATAAAAGTAGAATTTTTTTACTTTACCCACGCATTTGAAGAGGCTTTTAATAATATTGGCGACGACGTCGAACTGTAAGTTAATGCGAACACACTACCGTCAGTAGTTTTAAGAGCTTTAAAAAACGTTGGTCTTGATTTTGAAAAATGTGTAGAGTTTGGAACTGACGGGTGTCCTTTGATGTTGGCAGAAAATGGAGCACTAAAAAATACAAGAAACCGCAAAATAGCAAATCAAACGCTTTACTATTCCCATAGACTTAACCACTCAATATCTTAAAGCAACAGGATACCAAAAATTCAAAAAGTTGTATCGTTTGTTAAAGAAGCCAGAATTTTTTTTAAACATTATCCTAAGCAGTTTTCCTAAAATACATAGAGATATTGATTTATAAAACCCTGATAATGTGTCTTGAGACTAAGAGCCCAAACAGAATTTAAAACTATTTTTGAAGAGGCAAGAGGTATTTGCATTGTTATGGGAATTTTAGTTAAAAGGCCCAGAAATATACTACGGCATCGAGGGATACATACTCTTAATTAAATCTGTTTCTCAAAGGACGTCCTTTATTTGTTAAAAATCCCCCAATTTTTGCCTCAGAATATTACTACATTTACTGATTTAAAAATTTTAATTTCATAGCTTGCAGATTTATTTAAATTTGAAAAAATTGATAAAAACAAAACTGCTTATATCAAAATAAAAGGCTGGCATTTTGCATTGGAACTAAAAATTGAAAATTTATAAGGACTGCCCAGAAAATACAATGTTTTAGCAAGATATGACCCAGATATTTTCGTTTTGGATGGCCAAAAGCAAAATGAAAATAAAAGTAAATAATAGAAGTAACTAGTGATAAATGCAAATAGAATGAGAATAAGAGAACATAGGGTTGTATGTGGATTTAGTTCGGTCTAAACAATAAGGAATATGAAAATAATTCCAGTATTCAAATTCTAATTAAAGTTTGTTTAAATAGAACAAATCAACATTCAACTTACAGTAGTACCGAATAGGAAGAGTGCTGACGAGAAATCGTAGCTGATTTCGAAAATGCATTACTTAATTAATTAATTACTTAATTTTTAATAAAATTTCTATTCTGAGCTATCACATTTTTAATAATGAACTTAAGCCGAATAAATAGACATAATTAGAAAATAATGTTAATATTTATAATCGAAATAAAAAATGGCCTAAAATTTTTACATTGAAACAATATCACAAAAATGTGGGACCATTTTTCTTGTATTTGGGATCATATAACATTTCTAAATTTGGGATGATTTTTCGTTTTTTGGAATTTTTCAATACTATTAAAAATGGTTTAATGAATTTGACCTCAAATAAATAAGAATATGTCTAAGAGAAACACACGTTGTGCTTAGACTTCCCTAAAAAAACTTGCACGGCCGCACAGTGAGATTTTGGTTACCAAAATGGGAACTAATTCGTTATGACTTTCTCTTTTATATATTTCAGCTTGTTTTTGTCAATATCATTGAAACAGAGCAAGCTCCGAAGTTTTACAAACAGTTGGTATAATGTGACTGCCAAAAGAAGGAATTAATTCGAGATAGCTTTGTTTTAATTTAAGCTAAAAAAAATAGATAAATTTGTATTTATGTTTTAGTAGAACCATTAACTATTTATATTGTTGTTTATATTTAAGAGCTATGAAGACACATATGTTTAAAACGAAAATCTTAATACCTTTACTTTATTTTTTTTTTTATTTTTTATTTCATTTCATTTATTTAAATTTCATCATAGGAACATTAAGAATTGCTTCTTCTGTAGTTCAATAACATTTTTTAAAAAAATTTGTACCAAACAAAACATACAAAATATAAGTAAAAAAATGGAGAATATAAATTAAAACTTAAGCATAATCTTCTTTTGAAAGCAAAGTAAAAGAAAGATACAGTTTTTTAAGAGTTTCTTGAAAAATAGTCACAGATCGCACAAGCAAAACTGGCTTTTCCCTGCATACGTTTTAGGTTTAATGGTAAAGCATTCCATAATTTTAAGGCGTTAATGAAAAAAAATCTGCATGTATTAAGATGAGAAAAACTTGGTATCAAAAGTGTAACACAGCAGGTGGATAATCCGAAAGTAAGTTTATCATACAAGTGGGATGAAGTTTTTCCATATATTAAACGGTTAAAAAAAATTAAATTTCTCTTACGTAGAAAGTCCGATAGGTCACAACTTAGGATCATTCGGCTTCAGGAAAATATGCTATCGTACCGTGCTATGCCATAAACATAGCGTGTCGCACTATAAAAAACTACCTGAAGCTTATTTAGAGATTGCGAATCAACATTGCAACAAACTTCAGCAGAGTGCATAATTAATGGAAGTATAAGTTGAACAACAAGTCGCTTCCTTACTGCTTGCGGCACATACTCATACTTTGCTATAAAAAAAATATATAAAACTGATCCGTTTGTATATGTGGTAACTCTCTTCATGCTGTCATTCCAATAGTTTTTTTTATAAAATTGGAACTTGTAATATAATACTTTGTGCCAGCTTTTAAATTTATAGCTAATATATCGTATCAAAAAATCTTTAAGATTACAAAGCATATGTACGTGCTCCTATCCAAATATTTTATTTCCAAAAATTAAAATAGTAATCGAGATATATTAGAAAAAAGCGTGGATTTTATTTTAAGAAAACTGAAACACCTCACGCTTTTGCTTATTTCTGGATTTTTGCTAATTTAAAAAAGAGGTTGTTGCCGGGATGTTTCTAGTAGGCTAAAACAAAGTTCCGTTCTGTAAAACTTTTTTTTGGCTCCCGGCATATGATTTTAATAGATAATTTAATCGGCTTACATACCTTAAAAGCCATACAATATATATACCTAACGGGTTCGCAAATCAATATTTTGGAAGGAAGAAAGAAACAAAATGGCAAACTTTTTATATACATATTTTTTGTGACTGGTTTAATAATATTGTTTTATTGCGTTTCAGGTAATAAATCCATTAAAATTATTTAATATTATTTCAAAATGTGCATAACTTCTCTTGACAATTAATTCAAAACTGTAAATGGTTTTATGGTTAAATCAAAATTTATTAGTTATGCTGAATTTGCAATTAAATATTCTAATTTTTTTCCGAAATCCACTATTTTGTAGGCTTCAAATGTAAATTAAATTAATAACAACAACTAAAATAAAAAAACAAAAACATTGTCATAATACCGCTATCTCGTGGTTTGATATTCCATGACTATAATTTAGATTATTACTTTAGAAATTATTGAAAACAATCTCTTAAAATACTACTGCATGCAATAAATACGCCAAAAAGTCAATCTTTTATAGTGAAAGACCAATATAAGCGGCATCCGGCAGTTAGCTGTTCTATTTGCAAATTAATGCCAACTAAAATAAACATTTATGTATTGACAATTTCAAATTAATAAAATAAAATTTTTTCTTTAACGCAGACATAAATTTAAAATTTTTGTAGTTTTTAATTGTAAAATTAATTTTCATCATCCATTTTTTAATTTATCTTTTTTTTTGTTTAGAAAAGTTAAACAAAATTATTTCCAATGTGTGACAATGTGTTTTATGAATATTTTTATAAACAAACTAATTTTTTGTAAGTAGGTAATATTTTTGCAGCTCGCTGCCGCATGCTGCATGCCGCTTACATTGGCCTTTTGCTTTTTTTTTTGTAGGTGATATAGAATTTTGTGTATTTTTACTGAGTATACGAATTAAGTAAATTTTTCAATTAATTTTCAGTTTTAGTACCTGAATTCCCTAAGTGTGCTCGCTCTACTGTAACTTGGCAGAGCGTAGAGACTTAAAACTTCGGTGGTTTTATTCACTGGCTTTGCTAAATTGATGAACATTTTTATATGTGATCGGCCCAAGGCTACAGCGAGGCCAACCATATATTTTTTCATAACTTTATTATTGAATCTTCCCTTATGCGAACTATCAATAAGTATTCAAATTTTAAAAGTAACTAATTAATATTAGTCCAGCCAGTGCCAGACTAAAATTTAATTTAATTATTATTATATATAGCAAAAATTATTTTGTTCCAGACACGAAGTTTCATATACCTTTTCCAAAAAAGTAGAGGCAAGTCCATTTTGGATATGCTGTACAGGGTCGAATATTGGTTCAAGGCTTACAAATAAATGTCTTGTGGAAAGCTAGCCTTCCGCCGAGCGCAATTGATTTCAACTCTAGTGGATTCGAATCACCGCGGTGCACCGTTAAGTTTTTAGTCGGCCAAAAATCTTTTACCTTTGAGCCAGTAGGAATATTGTTTTACTTGTTTTTTTTTGATAGCAGTTGCTGGAAAATATAAAGTCAAACATGAAATTTAATATTTTTTCCAAGTAGCATGTACATTAGCATGCCCAATCAGGTGTCATAAAACATGAACATGTTTAACAGTTATATATTTATGTTTTATAAAAATTATATTAATGATAATAATTATTACAATTATAATTACAATGTTGCAGCTATATGTTATTTTTTTGTGGTAATTTAATTCTTTGATATATCTTACATTATAAGGATGTTCTTGTTCAATTTGTTCGAACGTTATTTTATTAGTAAAATTCTTTATTGTTTCAATGCTATTAACTATTTGTTTCTGTTCTACATTTTCCACAATATTCGAGAGATAATAATCTTTTATTCTAATTGAACAATTATTATAACTAATTAAATAATTTCCATTTAAGGCAATTTTATCAGAATTACAAGATTGATTCATTTTAATATTTTTTGCATTTTTAATTATAATGTTGTCTACACTTAATTCTAATATTTCGAAATTTTTATGTTTTATCAATTGACAATCGTTTTTAATTATGCAGTGTGTGCTTATTTTCAAATCTTTCATATGTTTGTTTTTTTCAAATTTATAAATTTTATTCTTCAATTCAAAAATTTGTTCAATATTATAATCTATTTCATTTTTGTCTCTATTTGGTATCGGTACAATTGATCTTAATTTTACTATTCTAAACGTTTTGGGTATTTTAATGCAAAAAATTAAATTCGAATTGTTTAAGACTGCTGTTCCTAGTTGTATATATTTAAGTTTATCGTAATCAATTTCATATTTTTTTATTTCATAACTTGTTAATATATTTGGGTGTACGATATTATGTTGTGCAGAAATTACATTGTCTTGTAACTGTTCTATTTTATTTTTCAGTAATTGTATGTTAGTCATTTGTTCCAAGTATATATTATTCTTATTTTCCGTTTCGAGAAATTTACTTATAGAATTTATTTCCTTTTCTATTGTCTTCCTATCATTGCTTATAACTAATTTTAAGTGGTTTAACGTGTCATTAAAATAGTCATTAATTAATATCTGTTGATTGTTATTATCTATTACTCCATTAACTTTTACTAAATGATTTTGTGTGTTTTGTCTGTCTTCTTCGTCCATTGTTCCAAATAACCATTTGGACATACTTCCTATTCCATTTGTGAGTCCTCGTTTTTGTCTGTTCTGTTTCGGTATTAACGTCATTAGTTTATTTTTGGTATCCATTGTTTCCACCCCCATTAGAATAATATTTTCAGTCATGTTGTCTAAAATGTTTTCTATTTCGTTCAGGTTAACAATGTGTAGTATTATGTCCGACTCACTAACAACTTCCTGGTTCTTCATGTGAATGTCTATAAATCCCGTTTGTTCTGTCAAAAGTTTTGTAGTCATCGTTCCTTTAATTATCGGAGTCCCTATTAGTATCATTATCAGTGTTGTCCAAATCTGAAAATTTTAAAGGTCGTTTGATATTGTAGGGGTGTATTTTCCCCAGTTTCGCTCTCTTATATCTAGGATGTTCCCTATGTCTCACTGCTTTATAATTCCTTATAAATCCTTCTGTCCGTTCTTCTTTATAGTCTTCTCTATCTTTATTCAGTTTGTCTATTACTTTTTTTCTTACCATCTTCCAAGGTTTTCCTAATCTTCTCCTCATTAATTTTCCCTTTTTGAACTTCATCTGGCAAGCATTTAATTGCTGAATGATATCGCTCATTGTAATTTCGGATTGTTTTCTTAATTGTTTTATTGGTACTTCTTTAGTGGCTTGATACATTATTCTAAATTTTTCGGCGATTGTGTTATGTAGTCGCTCTATATCAGCATTACCCGTATGGCTATTAGGCTTCGTCAATTGTAATTCAATATTTTCATTGTCTAAAAATTCTTTAATTCTAACCGCTTTAAATTCGTTGTCTGCTATTATTTTCTTTGGCTTTCCTATTTTGGCGAAGTGATCTTCCAATTGTTCTATTATAGTTAAATGGTTTCTGTCATTACCTCTATGAATTATTTCGTTCTTCATCGAGGGGGTATCTGTATAAGCAAATTTTAATTTAACTGGGTTTCTATCATATTTTACCTCTTGACATATTTCACATTGATTAATAATTAACTGTATTAACCCCATCAATTTTGGATAATATATTTTATATTTGATTTTATTATATGTTTCAATAATACCCGAATGTAGACTTTCCCTGACATGATAAAAAGAAATTTGTTTAATTGCCCCTACTTCGGTCTCAATATCTTGAGCTCTAATTGTACATTTAGTAAATTTTATTTGCCGATCATTAGAAAACATTTCTATCAACTTTTCTTGGACTATATTATAACTATGTTCAGATAGTTCTGCAAATATTCCTACGTTTCCTTTTGTGATATATTTTTTAAATATTTTCCCAATCATGTTGAAGTCAGATTTCGCTATGAAGATTATTCTTTTTCCATGTATACTTTTTATTTTTTGTTAATATAATTTGTGTTTAATATTTGTTTACTATATCTTCTTTTATAAAGAAATGGTCATGTAAGTTTTCTTCCGCTGAATGAATTGTTACCATTGATACATTGTCATCTTCTATATTGTTAATTTTTTTTTATTTTTTATTTATTTATTTATTTGAGTCTATGGATAATTTCCTTACAGACTTAATAATTTTGTAATTATAGTAAACAAAAGTAAACAAACAAATACAATCACGATCAAATTAGTAAAGAAAATTAATTATTTAAATTATTTAAATACACAATAATGTTTCTTTTAATGGCATCAATGTTTAAAGAGAAATCAATTAAGTTGTACATTTCGTTAAAGCAACAGCACAGTCTTCGAAACGGATCTGACATGGCAAAGTTAGTACGATATGTTTTTACATACAGCGGGTTAAAAGACCGTAATGTGCGTTGAGGAATATTGAAAGTAACGTTACCCAGCAGAAATTCCGAACAGATCTTGCCATTAATAAGATTAAACATGAACGATATATTCAGCATGATTCTCCGGCTTTTTAAAGTTGGTAAATTGATCTCTGCTAATCTTATGACGTATGAAGGGAGCTCAGTATAATTACGATAATTATTCCTTAAACAAAAAATAAGAAATTGTTTTTGAACGGATTCAATACGATCGCTGTGTAAGTTATAATGAGGGTCCCAAATAATTGAGCCAAACTCCAAAATGGGTCTCACCAGGGATGTATATAAGCGCAAAGTAATACAGGGATCATTGAATTCTTTCGCCCACCTCTTAATAAAAGCTAATGTGCTCCGGGATTTATTAACGCTTAACGTTATATGTCTGACAAAGCTTAGTTTACTGTCTAGAAGTATTCCCAAATCCATAATCACATCAACAGACTTTAAGTTATTATTATCAAGTATGTAGGTATAAGGAGTAATGCGTACTCTTGAGAATTGCATATGCTCACATTTTCCAAGGTTTAATTCCATAAGGTTAAATTCACACCAATTACTAAAATTATTTAAGTCCTTCTGCAGAAGAATGTGATCAGACGGTTCTTTAATATCCAGAAATATTTTGACATCATCAGCATACATCAATATATTACAATGTTTAATTGCCTCTGGCATATCATTAATAAATAGTAAAAACAATAACGGGCCGAGGTGACTACCTTGCGGTACACCAGAGTTTACAAGAAATTTCCTTGAAAAGCAAGAATTAAATTTGACAGATTGCGTTCTACATAAAAGATAAGATTTCAGCCAGCCTAAGAAATTGCTATTGAATCCCATTAAGTTCAATTTTTCCAATAAAAGAGTATGATTTACTTTATCAAACGCCTTACTAAAATCCGTGTAAACAGCGTCAGTGGGGTGGCCATTATTAAAAGCATTATTCACGAATGTTGTTAAATGTAGAACATTAGTCATAGCAGATAATCCCTTTCGAAATCCATGTTGAAGTGGTGTCAGCAGACAGGAAATTTGGTGAAAAAGACCATCGATTAAGCATTTTTCAAACAGTTTTGGTATATCACTAAGTTTTGCTATACCTCTGTAGTTAGATATAACTGATTTGTTTCCGGATTTAAACAGCGGGATAATATATGATTCCTTCCAGATTTTGGGAAAATATCCATATTTTAAAGAAATATTAAAGATTATAGATAAAGGTACAGCTAAAGCTGCAGCACAATTCAACAAAACACAACTTGGAATGCCATCAGGTCCACTTAAAAAAGATGATTTGAAATTTTTTAAGCAGTCAAGGATCCGAGTATGTAGAAGCAAAGAAGTCGGCAAACATGTCACTAATTATATTCTCATGACTTGACTCATTTGCAAAATATTTCATGACTTTTGGAAACCCAGACGACTTGCGTTTAGAGTTTACAAACTTAAAGAAACACTTTGGGTCTTGAATTAAATTCCGTTTCATGTTAAGGTTCTCGAGTTCCCGTTAAGGTTCTCGAGTTCCCTTCTTGTCTTCCTAGGATTTTCTTTATTTTCTATTCTGCTCAAAAAATCGGCTACTCTATTTTCCTTTCCTTTAATATATTCTATATCGAAATCATACTCTCCTAATTTTAAAAGCCATCTTTGATATCTTGGTGACATATATTTTCCTCTGTATTTTGTATGCAAAAATTTAATGGGTTGATGGTCAGTAAAAATTTTGAACTTTCTACCGTAAAGATACGGTCTTAAGTATTTCACGATCCACAGTTTGGCTAAAAATTCCTTATCTGTTGCTGAGTAATTTCTTTCATGATTGTTTAGAGTTCTAGAAGCAAAGCAAACTGGATGGCCTTCTTGTGAAAGGACTGCTCCAATTGCATAATTTGAAGCTCTGTCGTCAGTGTAAAATTTTTTTCAAAATTTGGGTATCTTAAAATCGGATGGGAACTGATTAGTTCTCTCAGTTTTTCAAATGCTTCTATGTATGTTGGGTCATTTAAGTTTATTTTTACACCTTTTTTTAAATACTTGGTTATTGGTTGTGCTATCTAAGCATAATCCTTTACGAACTTTCTATAGTACCCTGCTATTCCTAAAAAGCTTTTAATTTGTTTTTCCGTTTTAGGTAATTCTAACTGTTAAATTACCTTGATTTTATTTGGATTCGGCTTCAATCCGTCTTTTGTCAAAATATGTCCTAAAAATTCGGTTTCTTTTTTCATAAAGTTGCATTTATCTATTTGAATCTTTAAGTTAACCCGTTTTAGTACAGTAAAAATGTCTGTAATTGCTTTTACGTGTTCTTTTAGAGATGTGCTAAATATTAAAATGTCGTCTAAATACACTACGCAAGTCTTATTAATAAAATCCCTTAGTGTCTCGTTCATTAACCTTTGGAATGTTGCCGGTGCGTTTTTCAGTCCAAAGGGCATCCTTATAAATTCATATAGTCCGTGTGGGGTTATAAAAGCCGTTTTTTCTTTGTCCTGTTCTCTAATTAAAATCTGGTGATATCCCTTAGCTAGGTCTATTGTTGTAAAATACTGGGCCCCTACTAATTTGTCCAGAATTTGTCTATGGTTACCTCGTTGAGTTTTCCATAATCTACTACAAGTCTGTATTTTAACTGTCCGGAATTATCTACTTTCTTTGGTACTACTATTAAAGGACTCGAGTATCTTGAACTACTTTTCCTGATTATGCCCTGTTCCTCCATTTCCCTTATTTGTATCTATATAACTTGGAGTTAATTTGTTCGTCTGTCGTTGTTCTAATTTCATGTTTTATATTCGTCACAGTTGTTAATTTATCCCCTTCCTTAAAAAATAATTTTCTGAATCTTCTTAAAATTTTCTTAACTTCCGTACATTCCTCTTTATTCAAATTGTCGAGTTAAATTTTGTCCCAAGCAAATCCCGTTCCTTCTAGTGTACAGACTTATATATTACTGTATGGATTAGTGCGGAATTTTGTAATCTTTTCATTAAATGATATATGCCCGTCTATTAGATTTACCATTGTATTAAGACAATTTAATAAGTCAGTTCCTTTTATAAAATTATATTTTCTCCCTCTTAATTCTACCATTTTCCATCTAATCTTCGCATTTTCGGGTAAGTTAAGTTCATTAGGAGAATCGGTTATTATCTCAAATCTAATTATATCTTTCTTCGTTATCGTACTAAATTCTATTGATATTTTTAATGAAGTTCTACTGAAATCTTTTATATTACTGTCAATTAAACTTAAATTAGCTCCGGTATCTATTAGGGCTTTGTATTTTTTTCCACTAATGGTTATCTCTATGATGGGTAAAAAATCAGGGGTTGTTCCTGAAAAAAATTATTCTGTACATCCTGACTCTGACTGAATTGGTTTGTGTCTCTATTGTTAGGTTCCGTTTGGTCTTGCCCAGGTTGAGTCAAGCAATATTGGCTGACATTTGGCCTGGGGTTTCCTATCTGTGGAAACCTTTGAAAATTATTAGTTTGCAGATTATCTACTTCCATAGGTTCGTTTTGGTTTTGCCTAGGTTGATTCCAGTGGTTTTGACTGAAATTTGGCCAAGGGTGTCCTACCTGAGCGCCCCTTTGGAAGTTACCTGAGTTAGTATTATTATCCCTATATTGGTTTCTATATCTTCCTGAATTATAATTATATTGCCAATTATTTCTAAAACTGTTCTGTCCTTGTTCATTTCCAGGATTTCTTTCTTGGATATATTGCCAATTATTTCTAAAATTATTCTGTCCTTGTTCATTTTTGTTATTTTGATTTTTATTGTCATTAAAATTTCTTGGTCCTTTATATTATTTTTATTCGAACCTAATGCATGTATCTTCGAATCTTCTTCTTGTCATTATGTCTATTATATTTCCTCAGTCTCGTTCGTCATAGATTTTGTCTAACAGTATTCCCTGCGTCATCTCTTTTATCGTGTCAATGTTTGTTAGGTCAATGCAATGGTCACCGCGATTATATGCAATTAATTCGTCCGTCTTATATTTTATGTTTTGGATTTCTATCGCTAATTCACTTACAGTATTTATCCTTAGATTGCTGATCCGTTTGTATATCTGGTGCGGTTCCGTATCCGGTCTGTATCTCAATCTTAGTACTTTCTCCGAAGTTTTACAAACAGTTGGTATAATGTGGCTGCCAAAAGAAGGAATTAATTCGAGATAGCTTTGTTTTAATTTAAGCTAAAAAAAATAGATAAATTTGTATTTATGTTTTAGTAGAACCATTAACTATTTATATTGTTGTTTATATTTAAGAGCTATGAAGACACATATGTTTAAAACGAAAATCTTAATACCTTTACTTTATTTTTTTTTTATTTTTTATTTCATTTCATTTATTTAAATTTCATCATAGGAACATTAAGAATTGCTTCTTCTGTAGTTCAATTACATTTTTTAAAAAAATTTGTACCAAACAAAACATACAAGAATATAAGTAAAAAAATGGAGAATATAAATTAAAACTTAAGCTAATCTTCTTTTGAAAGCAAAGTAAAAGAAAGATACAGTTTTTTAAGAGTTTCTTGAAAAATAGTCACAGATCGCACAAGCAAAACTGGCTTTTCCCTGCATACGTTTTAGGTTTAATGGTAAAGCATTCCATAATTTTAAGGCGTTAATGGATAAAAATCTGCATGTATTAAGATGAGAAAAACTTGGTATCAAAAGTGTAACACAGCAGGTGGATAATCCGAAAGTAAGTTTCTTATACAAGTGGGATGGAGTTTTTCCATATATTAAACGGTTAAAAAAAAATTAAATTTCTCTTACGTAGAAAGTCCGATAGGTCACAACTTAGGATCATTCGACTTCAGGAAAATATGCTATCGTACCGTCCTATGCCATAAACATAGCGTGTCGCACTATAAAAAACTACCTGAAGCTTATTTAGAGATTGCGAATCAACATTGCAACAAACTTCAGCAGAGTGCATAATTAATGAAAGTATAAGTTGAACAACAAGTCGCTTCCTTACTGCTTGCGGCACATACTCATACTTTGCTATAAAAAAATATATAAAACTGATCCGTTTGTATATGTGGTAACTCTCTTCATGCTGTCATTCCAATAGTTTTTTTTTATAAAATTGGAACTTGTAATATAATACTTTGTGCCAGCTTTTAAATTTATAGCTAATATATTGTATCAAAAAATCTTTAAGATTACAAAGCATATGTACGTGCTCCTATCCAAATATTTTATTTCCAAAAATTAAAATAGTAATCGAGATATATTAGAAAAAAGCGTGGATTTTATTTTAAGAAAACTGAAACACCACACGCTTTCGCTTATTTCTGGATTTTTGCTAATTTAAAAAAGAGGTTGTTGCCGGGATGTTTCTAGTAGGCTAAAACAAAGTTCCGTTCTGTAAAACTTTTTTTTTGGCTCCCGGCATATGATTTTAATAGATAATTTAATCGGCTTACATACTTTAAAAGCTATACAATATATATACCTAACGGGTTCGCAAATCAATATTTTGGAAGGAAGAAAGAAACAAAATGGCAAACTTTTTATATACATATTTTTTGTGACTGGTTGCGTTTTGCGAAATAACTAAATTAGCGTTTGTTAAAAAATGTAGGACTTTTCCGGACGCCGACTTTTTTCAAGGACGGATGCTCAAAAAAGAGGACAGTGTCCGGAAAAAAAAAGGACGGTTAACAACCCTAAGGTCACCACACACAACACAAACAGACGGCAACTTGCAATAAGCCTTGGTGTGACCATATTCCTGGCAGTTCAAGCACTGTACGAGCCCAGATAGCTTATGTGGCGCTTCAACTACAACTCTACAGTGCAAAATATATTTTAGGTCATAAATAGGGTGAGTTCACTTTTTTTATATTTACATCGCCAGGCTCAAGCTTCACTCGGAATATTGGTTGTGGATATCTTTCTATGTTTCTTATGTTTGATACAAACTTGGCTTTATAGCCTTTGCTGCACAAACTGAACTTAATCTCTTCCGGGTCAAAATTTAAATCAATACCTTTGATAACAACCTGTAGGCTTCTTGCGTTCTTAAGTTGGTAGGTGTAGAAATTTTTCTTATGCTTTTCGAGTTCCGAAACCGTTGTGCGGTAAGCGTTTTCATGATTCACTTGAATTTTAGTTTCATAAATGCTACCACGCTTTATGTTCGAAGCATGAAAGTCCTATTAATTCAACTAAAAACTTTTTAAGGTCATTCGAATTTTTCTCTTTCAAATAAATTCATAAAGACCCTAAAGAGGCTTCGAACCAACTGCAGCAACACGTAACCCAAGTTGAGAAATGGGCAAAGTTATGGGGAATAAAAATAAATGAACAAAAATGTACCCACGTAACTTTTACTTTACATAAAGAAATGTGCTCCCCAATCACTATTAACAACCACATGGTGCCTCAAAGAACTGAGACAAAATATCTTGGTATTTACCTAGACCGCCGCCTCACATGGAAGCCTCACATTGATGCAAAGCTGACTCAAATAAAACTTAAAGCTGCTCAAATCCACTGGCTTATTGGTAGAAACTCTGTGCTACGTCTGGATTGTAAACTTCTACTCTACAACTCGATTTTAAAACCAATTTGGTGCTACGGTATACAATTATGGGGTACTGCTTCCGCCTCTAACATCGAAAAAATACAACGTCGTCAAAACAAAATTCTGAGAATGATAACTGGTGCTCCTTGGTATATTAAAAACAACAACATACACAAGGATCTAGAAGTTCCACTAGTAAAAAGCGAAATCATAAACTATGTGGACAAGTATTTAAATAAGCTGGAAACACATCCAAATCCGATCGCTCGAAGCATCCTGCAACATAGTGGGCACACCCGCCTAAAAAGAAGGGATACTATTGCTCTTAGATGAAATTTTTGAAATTAGCCATCTTTATTGTGAGAACTTAAATTTTAGTCTGGTACTGACTGGACTAGTATAAATTACTTAGTTTTAGGATTTGAATACTTATTGTTAGTTCGCTTAAGCGAAGATTCAATAATAAAATATATGCTATAAAAAAAAAAAAAAAAAAAAAAATTAATTGGGGGAGGCTTAAATGTCTTCCTCTCCGTAAGCGGGGCTCTGTTTTCCTTCGATTTTGCGATGAGGTTGGCTTTTCTTCATCTTTTGAAATTTTTTCTTGGTTGGTTACCTCTGCTGATTTGGGGCTTCTGCCCTTTTTAAGAACTGTAATATAGCGGTCTATCCCTACCTGGACCATTGGAGCTTTTGAAAAAAGTGGGTGGCGACCGCTTTTGGCAACGAAAGGTTCAATTTCAGAATTTGAAACAGAAGATCGCGATGGGGATGGTACCTCGGTATTTTTTTATAATTTTTAAAAAGAGATTGGGCTAAGATTGTCCCTTGTTCAGTACACTTATTTAAATTAAGCGCACTTGCAGTTAAATTTTCTTTAATTATATTCGGTTTTGCACTCAAATAGTTTTTATTATACTCAGGTTCTCTAATGTTTTCATTGCTAACGCTTGTGGAGCTTAACACAATGTATGCATTTCTGCTATTAGGCCCACTATCACGCCGATTACTGTAACTCATTTACAGTTTGAGGTTTTTTTATTTAGTTTGCTTATTTCTTTTTGTTTCTTTGCTTTTTTCACTTATATAAATATGTATGTATATTATACCATAACCGAAAAAAAAACTAAAAAAAGGAAAGCAAAATTAAGAAAACTGTACGAGGTTTGCCTATTATATTTCAGGATTTGGCAGCACTAGTGTTGCAATCTAACAGTTCTTTCATAAAGTTTACATTTTTTAGGTTAAACGTACTCAGAACGTTTTTACATACGCGCGCTATTTGTGTTGTTTAAACTAACTTAAAAGATATAACTCGACCCAAGTTGAAATTAAATCGTGAACATTTTCGTGCGATTATTTTTTACAACTTTCGACGTGGATTAATTTCGGTAACAGTGCATGGATAAACTTCATTCTATTTTTGGCGATGAAGCTCCATCAAGGACCAGTGCTTATCGATGGTATGATGAATTGAATCGTGGTCGTAGTTCACTCCAAGACGAACATCGCGAAGGTTGTCCAAAATCAGTTGTTGTTCCGAAAATAATTGATGCTGTGCGTAAACTGATATTGGAATATCGTCATGTGCCCTATCGTGAGATTGAGACAACCTTAGGCATTAGTGGGAACAGCATACATTCAATATTGGTTAAGTATTTGACTGTCAATACAATTGGTTCGCGTTTGAACCCACACAATTTTTCAATCGCTCAAAAAAAGCTCGTGTCGATTGGTCGAAAGAAACGGCATTTTTAATTACCCAAAACATCGTTTTGATGAATCATCCGCCGTTTCGTCCTGATTTGGCACCGCATGACTTCTTTTTATTCCCGTGCGAAAAAACAAACTTAGAGGTCAACTTTTTCAACACCTGAAGAAGCGTTTGCTGTATTCAGAATGCATGTTTTGGAGATACATCAATCAGAGTGGCAAAAGTGTTTCGACAATTGGTTCAAACGGATGCAAAAGTGTATAGATGCTCATGGTGAATAATTTGAAAAACAATAAAATGATTTTCGATGATAAATATTTGTTTTTGTTCTCTAGTCCCGAAATGTAAAATTATAAAGGATTGGATTGTGTAATGAGTTGGTTTTGCTAAGTTGTTTTGAATGCTATGCTTAGCCACAGCACGTTTTACTTCTTCTGAGCACTGTTTAAGGTGCCCGGCTAGAAGGTTGAGAACAAGTTCGAAATTCAAAAGTATTCTGATTCTTTATTGATAAATGTTTCTTATTTATACTTTTTACAATGCTCAATTTCTTATTTTAAATTATTTTCTTTCACACATTCAACCTTTTACTTAAAATATTACTCATTACTTTCATTTTCAAGTGCATTGGCTTATTTTCTGTCTGCTTGCATATACACATTGTGTTTTGAAATATTATCCCTCGTAATATTTCGAATGCAATATTTTTAGTTAAATCACTTGCATAAACATAATTTCAAGTGCAATGCCTTTCATAAATATTGTCTTATGTGTGGTCCCATTAATAATGTGCCAAGTGGTTTCATATTGCATAAAAATTAAATAACGAATTTTGTATTGTTTTCTGTATTGTTGTTGTTGGGTAGTTGTGTTGCAATAGACACTCTACACATTATTCTTAGGTAGTAGTGATGTGTTTTGACAAACACACTACACCTCTGCCCTTAAGATTGAATTTATGAATGAAATGAAATGAATTAAATCTTTAAATATACTTGTGTTTGTAATAATTTTGAATATAGTTAATACATATTTATGTTTGTTATTATTATTTTAAAATTATATTTCTTATTTTCTATTTGCTTTATATAATTTAAGTATATTATTATGATACATTTTTTCAAGATTGTCTACTTTTAACAAAGAATTTACTCCTAATTTTTGTATTATCTCATATGGTCCCTTGTAAGGGCTTTGATTTTTCTTTCTAGATTCTAATTTTACTAATACTAAATCCCCTACATTAAAGTTACTATTATTAATATTTCTATCATAAATTTTCTTCGATTTATGTTTTGCTATTTCTGTTAATTTTCTAGCATATTCTATAGATTTTCCTAATCTGATCTTTACTTCATTAGCGTAATTCTCTATATTATAGCATTTATCTGTGTTCCGTATTTTGTCTGTAGGTAATGTTGCTAATTTTCCGTAAATTAGTTCAAAAGGTGAATAATTAGTGTTAACATGTGGTGTTGTGTTGTAAGCAAATGTATAGTATGGTATCCATTTGTCCCATTCATAATCATCTACAAATTTCAATAAATATTCATTCAATACGCGATGATTGCGTTCTATAGAGCCTATGGATTGGTGGTGGTATGGTGCTGAAAATTTCTGGTTTATGTTAAGTAAATTGCAAACTTCCTTTAACAATTCATTATTAAATTCAGTACCTCTATCAGATTTTAAGATTTTAAAACATCCATACTTCAAGATAAACTGCTCAACTAATGTTTTGGCAATACTTTTAGCATCTTTTGTTTCAATCGGGTGTGCTATTGTATATTTAGTTAATTCGCACTGTAACGTAAGTATATACCTGTAACCGTTTGATATTCTTAAAGGTCCTACAGTGTCTATTTCTATTGTTTCAAAACTAGTGTTAGGTGTTTCGGTTATAACCATATTCTCTTTAATATATTTTGTCTGTTTATTTCTTAGGCATTTATCGCATTTGTTAATAAAATCTCTAACCATTTTTCGCATATTTTTCCATATATAACGTTGTTTTAACTTAAGTACTGTCTTTCTAATACCGAAATGTCCTGATAGTGGTGAATTGTGGAATTCTTTTATAATATTCATTTGTGATTTTCTATTTGTAATATATTGCAAAGGTTTATATAATATAATATTTAATTCGAAATTTCTATATTTATTTGATTTCAATATTCGTTGGTATACCTCATTATAAGTTTTATTCAAATATTCACTTGATATGAGCTCAAAAATTTTATCTTCGCATGATAAAGCGAGATTTTTTATATTCTGCTTATGCATATAAATAATCAATTTCTCTAGAGACAAAACGTATTTTGCTAGATCTTCATTAATATTCATTACAAAGCTTTTATCTTTATTTTCTATGGTGCCATCTTTAGGTCCATTTCTTATGTCTTTTGTACCGGTTTTAATAATATTAAATTTTAATTCGCGAATATTTTTTATATCTTGTAAAGATGTACATTCCCACATATGAGTTTCATGTTGGCATTGGGATATGTTACTATCATTATTTATTACTCCATTGTTAGAAATTTCCTTTGCTTTCATTCCACGTGTTGCTACTAAAATTTTTGAAGGTTCACTATTGTCATCTTCTACAGGTATCATATTCTTTAACATATCAGAATCTAATTTTATTCTAGATAAAGCATCCGCGTTAGTATTTATTTTTCCCTTCTTATAAACAATTTCAAAATCATAATCTGACAAATCTATTCTTATACGTGCCAATTTAGATGAAGGATTTTTATGAGAGAAAAGTGAAATAAGTGGTCTGTGGTCTGTCACTACAATAAATTTTCTACCAAATAAATAAGGTCTAAAGAACTCTATACCCCAATGTATAGCAAGAAGTTCTTTCTCAATTACTGGTTTATTTAAATCATGTTTTTCTAATGTTTTGCTTGCATATGAAATTGGTAAATCCTCTCCTATTTTCCCTTGTGATAATATAGCTCCCAATGCATAGTTTGATGCATCAGTAGTCAAAATAAATGGTTGTTCAAAATCAGGATATCTTAGTATCGGTGCGTTAATCAATTTTGTCTTTAGTATGTTAAAAGCCTGTTGACATTCTTCTGTCCATTGAAATTCTTTTCCTTTTTTAGTCTGATCATTTAGACATTTTGTGATTTCCGCGAAATTCTTTATGAAACGTCTGTAATAATTACAGAATGCTACAAATCTTTTAACTTCGTCTTTGTCTTTTGGGATTGGGTATTGTTCAATAGCTTTATGTTTTGAAGGATCCGTTCGTATACCGTCTTTTGTTATCTGATGACCTAAATAAATTACCTCCGATTTTAAAAATACACATTTTGATGCATTTAATTTCAAATTGTACTTTGACAAGCGTTCAAAGACCTTAATGAGATTTTCATTGTGGTGTTTTAAACTACAACCAAATACAATAATATCGTCTACGTATAAAAATGCTTTGGAATCTAGTCCACTAAGTGCTATTGTTAACATTCTTTGGAAACTATTGGATGAAATTTTCAAACCAAATGGTAGTCTTTTAAATTGATAATGACCATTATTAGTTGAAAATGCAGTCAAATTTCTTGAATCTTCGTCTAACTTTATCTGATGGAATGAGCTAGTCATATCTAAAGTGGAAAAATACTTAGCTCTTCCAAGACGATCTAAAACATCTTCTAATCTTGTTAATGGAAATTTATCATTTACTATCTTTTTGTTAAGTTGTCGAAAATCTACAACTAGTCTCCATTTTCCTTCCCCGTTTTCGCTCTTTTTTGGTACTACCAATAAAGGTGAATTGTATGCACTATTTGATGGTTCTACCACATCATCATCTAATAATTTCTGTACTTGTTCATTTATTTCATTATATTGTGTGTGTGGTAATCTGTAATTTTTAATGTATACTGGTGTATTGTCCGAAACTTTTAAGTGTTGTGTATAAAAGTTATTTGAAGTTAGTGTCTCTCCCTCTAAATGAAAAATGTCCTGGTAGTCTTCAAATATTTTTATCATTTCCATTTTTGCTTTTTCGTCATTAACGTCAAATTTTAAAATATCAAGTAACTTTTTAAATCTTTCCGTATTACTATTCTTTTCTTTTGGTTTGTATGATTGTGTTACTAAAACGTAGTTTTTTAATGGTTCTATTTCAAAATTGATGTTCTTCAAAATTACATTGTTATCCGTTGTATTTAATATTTTCACATGGTGATTTCCGTTTCCTGGTACTATTGTGTTACTAACAAATATTCCTGGTTGAATTTCTTTGTTTAAAATTATGCTATCTTCTTTAATATCTAAATTTATAGGATGAATACTTTCTGACCGTTTCTCTACCTCTATGCAATAATTTCTGTTTATCCATGATTTCATAGGTATTGTAATTTCCTCATTTTCTAGCGTCAGTGTTATGGTGAATGTTTCATAGTCGATCTTACATAAGAATTTCGTAAAGAAATCTCTTCCTAAAATTCCATCTGTTGGTATAGGAAAGTTTTCGTCAATGATATGAAATTTATGTTTTTCGCTTACGTTATTTATAATAAAACCTAGTTCTGCTGTTCCTATTGATTTAATTTTTTCAGATGTTATTCCTGTGAAACTAATTGATTGTTCTCCATCTATGTTTATTGAATCTTCATTTAATTTGTCTAGTTTACACAAAGATATGTCTGCTCCTGTGTCTATTAAGAATGTAAGTATTACATTTTTGCCTAAGTTGAGGTTTATGAAATTGGTTAGATTATTTGATATTTGGAAAACATTGTTTAATCTTCTTGTTGTTCCTCCGGATGGTGGGTTTGTGCAGTTCCTTGACTCACATCCGGACCCTGGTAGTTTTCCTGTACAATGTGTACATTTCTACGGTTATTTCTGTTCCGATTATTGTTGTAATTATTATAATTGTTTCTTCCGTTATTTCTGTTTGTATTGTAATTGTTGTTGGAAGGTCCATTGTTATTATTCATTGGTGTGTTAGGATTGCCATTTGAATTATAATAATTTCTCCTATTATAATTATTACTGTTGTTATTGTTATGGTAATTATTCCCATTGGTATTGTTCCTATGATTAATATTCTCTGTCGTATTATTTCTATTCCTATTTTGCCTATTCCTGTAATTCGAAAAATAAAGTACCTGATCCTTATTGGAAATTTCTTTTTCTAACTCTAGGGCCAATTGGGCTGCTTCATTCAGTTCTTTTGGTCTAGATGCAAATATGGTTGGTTTTAGTTCTTCAATTAAACCATTTTTAAAGACGTTTAAGGCATAGTTATCATTTATTAGCTTAATTGTGTCTGACTGAATAGTACTACAATTCTGTATTTCCCTAATTTGTAGTTCATTTAGTTCCGCTATTAAATTCAAAAGTTTTTCATGATAAGCATGCACGCTCATACTTTTTTGGGAAAAATTACTAAGTGAAGCTTGTCATTGCGCTACCGTTTTTGTATTTTTGTATCTGTTTGTTAGAATGGTTTTCAAATCAATGAAAGTTGTCGGTGCCGACGTACCTAATGCAGTTCTTACTGTTGTAGTTAATTTTACGTTGTACACGAAACTCAGTAAAATTGGTTTCTGCTCTATTGCCAAACCATCGTTGATAAGTTCTACTATCGTAAGGAATGAGTGAAGTTCTTTATAATTCCCTGAGAATTCTGGAATTACTTTTAAAGCAATTTCTAAATTAAAATTTGCCATTATTATCGAAATTTGTTGATGATTATTGGTATTTTGTTGTGTACTAAGTGATCCTTCTAGAAGAAATTTTGCCTTATTGTAATATTTTTCAAATTTGTCTATGTTTTTCTCAATTTCCTCCTTTTTTACAAGTTTATTTTCAATTAAGTCTAAAAATTCGCTTCTCAATAATTCTACTTCTTCTAGTTTAATAAGTATTGTGGATTTTTGGTATCCCCTATTTCCTGCTTTTTTAAAATTTTTAATTATTTTTTCTATCTTATTAATTATATTTTCCATCAAAGATATAATATATTGTTTTAAACTTGCACAACGGCTTTTTTGTTTACATAATCCTTAAAATATTTGTTTATTTTATATACTAAAAATATAATTAAAGCAATACATATTATGAAGACGATGTCAAATTTAATAGTGCCACTGAAATCCATATTCTGTTGGTTTTGTTGGTTTCCTCCGTTGTTGTTTTCTATTTTTATGTTCTCATTGATTGTTGCAGACTTCTCTTCTTTTGATTCCTGTCCACCCATTGCTTTCCTTAAGTTGTTTCAACTGGATGTATAGCCTCCTCCTTTATTAGCTTTACTTTGTTTTTGGCTTGTTTCTTCCTTCTGCTTTTGGTTTCTCTTTCTATACTCTTCCAGAGTTATTGGCTTTGGACCGCAATGTTTTGGGGTTGGTACGTAAACTGGACAAAATTTGTTTTGACCCTCTGGCTCGTATTGTTCAATCTCTGTCTCGTATTTCGAGAAAATTGCTTCAATGTCCTTTTCTGAAGGAATCGAATCAATAAAATCAATAAATGACATTTAAATATGTCAAAATTAAAAGTAAGAGAAAAAAATTTTTAAATTCCGAAAGGCTTCGAAATTGGCAGGATCGCCATATAAAGGATTGGATTGTGTAATGAGTTGGTTTTGCTAAGTTGTTTTGAATGCTATGCTTAGCCACAGCACGTTTTACTTCTTCTGAGCACTGTTTAAGGTGCCCGGCTAGAAGGTTGAGAACAAGTTCGAAATTCAAAAGTATTCTGATTCTTTATTGATAAATGTTTCTTATTTATACTTTTTACAATGCTCAATTTCTTATTTTAAATTATTTTCTTTCACACATTCAACCTTTTACTTAAAATATTACTCATTACTTTCATTTTCAAGTGCATTGGCTTATTTTCTGTCTGCTTGCATATACACATTGTGTTTTGAAATATTATCCCTCGTAATATTTCGAATGCAATATTTTTAGTTAAATCACTTGCATAAACATAATTTCAAGTGCAATGCCTTTCATAAATATTGTCTTATGTGTGGTCCCATTAATAATGTGCCAAGTGGTTTCATATTGCATAAAAATTAAATAACGAATTTTGTATTGTTTTCTGTATTGTTGTTGTTGGGTAGTTGTGTTGCAATAGACACTCTACACATTATTCTTAGGTAGTAGTGATGTGTTTTGACAAACACACTACAAAATGCAACCCTTGTATTTAACATGCTAAGGCTGCCTACTTTCTGTGGCAACGAAGCAGAAAGTTATGAACAGGGTTTTAATGACGTCCAAGACAATGAAGATGTTAATATAGAATAAAATAAAAAATTACATTGTCCGCGTATAATATTCTTATCATTTTTAATAGTAGCATGACCAGTTGATCAAATTTAAATAAAAACTTTAAAAATTTTAAAAAATATAGTTACTAATTTCGCTTTTTATAAGTTTTGTAATGTTTTAAAATTCGTGTAATAAGCTTAAAGCGAATTAGATTATTTTCTTAAATTGCACGATATATTTGATCCGCTATATAAAATTTTTCAAAACTGACATCAGATTCGTAATGAGCGACCCTGAAAACCTTGAGTTACCTAGTTTTATTAAACTTTATTGAATCCATATGAGGTAAATAATTCTGTCGCACTTAATTTTCAATTTTTCCCTATATGCGGCGTTCGATAGTTTGGCAAAAAAATGTTTAATTAACAAACTTTATTGAATAGTTATATTACAAAAATTCTTCAGATTGATAGGAACTATATACACAGAAAAAACTGAAACGTAGAATCAGTAACAAATTTCAGAGAATCAGTAAATATTTTGTCTGGCTGAGGACCTACAACGAAAGTTGTAAATTTAGACAAACAATTTTGCAAGAATTTTAGTTTCTGTTAAAAAAATTTGCTGAGCTGGTTAAATATTTGAATTGTCTAGGCGAAAATTTTGTTTGATTTAAAAATCAAATAAAAATATTATTAGAGACTATTAAATAAATTGACTAAAAAAATAAATTATTTTGAACAAGAATTTGTTTGAAAAATTTTTTTGTAGTTTTTTGTGTGTAGTAATCAGCTGTATGGACAGGAAAATAGTTTTCGGGATATTTCGAAACTAAATCTGTTATGAAACAATGATGTTTGATCTGCCCACTACTGCGATTTAATTTAAATATTTGAGTTTTGTTATACGCTGATGATATTGTTATAATTGCCAATCATATCAGTACAATGCAAAAGATAATTAAAAATCTAGAAAAGTACGGCAACACTTGAAACTCGGAAGCAAATTTAAGGGAATCAGAAAGTCCAGCATTAAAAACGAAGCAGACTTTAAATTAAAGAAAAATTAGATTTCAATGGTTCAGAAGTTAAAATTTTTTTCGAATTTGTTAACCTTAGAATAGAAAACTAAAATAAACTAGCATATTGAAAAAGAAGCACGCAAGCAAAAAACGAAATTAATTCAACGTATAAGAGTTTAGTGGATAAACCTATTACAAATTTAAAATAAAGTGGAAAGTTTAGCTTGCAGTATGAAATACAATCTCATGCACCTAATGTTTGAGGTTTCAGCCTTTTTAAGAAGTGAACAAACTTCAAAGTTATTTTATAAAGAGACTTTGTAGGTTGCCAAGTTTTTCTCCAACCTATATAGTAATGTTACGTCGGAACCTATTTTGGGTAAAAGAACTAAAATCCTTGAACTTTCTTTGGCCAGAAGTAGTTTCTACTCAGTTTAGTGAAATAACTTTAGCTCGCAGCTATTAAATACTTATAAAACAAATTCTTTGAATGCAAGTCTCCGACGAAAAAAGGAAAGCACTTTACGCATATACAGATACTAAGACCATAAAAGAGGAATACAGAACTTTAATTCAATCTTTAGTGTTAAGGCTAAGGGCTTATTTAACAACTTTTCATAGATATCTGTCAAATTACCGTTTAATAAACCTACTATAAGTATTATAAATACAGACTTAAATATACATATAAGTTACAAAAATTAACGAGATCTAAATCATAGATTTACATGACAAATTAGTTGTAATTTCAAAATAAAGTCACATAAATTATTATTTCTTCCCTTTTATAAGCCGTATGTTCTCTGCTAAAGGGTTTTTTTTTATTTTTCTTATTGTAATATAGGCCTAATAATTTTTAAGTCAAACGAACTGGATCGCATGTCCTCTTTTATTTGGACAAATGCAGTTCCTGTGGACTGAAAGGAATTATTTTACCCAAACTATTTTATTGATATTTTATATATAAGTGTAGGACGCTGACCTAGCCGAACAGACTGACTATTGACAGAAATAACGGACATTGGTGACAGAAAACAAATTGAAAGGGCCATAATTTAGTTGAACACAGGCGCCAGTTAATCAGTTGTAGCCAGTGTGACTGCTAATAATTTTAAAAAGTGTCACTAATAGTCGTTTTAGGAAAAAAAAGTCGAATAAAAAAGTAGTTTTTGGAAAAAAGTTGCACTCTTTTTCAAAGCGTTTGTTCAATTTTTTATTGATGATAAACAATTCAACAACACAAAAAAACTTGATAACAAATTAAAAATTAGAACTGTATCAAAAAGAACGCATTTTTGTACGTAGATACATAAAAAGTAATAAATTTGAAATTGAAAAAAATAAATTTAATTTTTATATAGTTTTAATATTATAAAAAATCAAATGCACTGTTTAAAAATTAACTTTAGGCAAGTCTGTCTGTTTTTTTTTTTCAAATATCGAAACATCGTTTTTTAAATTTAGTTGAAACAAGGACAGAGAGACAACTAGTCGAAGTAAAAGGCAGATAATAAATTTGAACTACCCACTGGTATTTTTTTTAACTTTAGGGATGTAATGTAATAATACACAAGTACATATTTTTAATTTTTTTCATATAAGTTTAAATGCTCCAGCATTTTTAATTTAAAAATAAAAATATGCCAAGCATGTGTATATGTATGTATGCGCATATGCGAACAATAGAATTTGTTTCTCTTTCATAATGAAAAAGGGACAAAAGTGGCAAAAATTTTAAAAAGTGGCAAAATAGTGTCAGCATAAAGAAGTCGCACAAAAAGTCACAGGCCCTTGAAAAGGTGGCAAAATGCAACTTTAGTCGACGAACTATTACTCTGGTTGTAGATAAACACCAAAGGAAGACGCTCAAAGAAAAAGACTTAAGGACGCCACTCACACGCAAACTTTATAATTAAACACACAAAATAAATAAAACTGTAAAAAAAATATAACCTAAAATCGAAATTTATCATTTAATAAAAAAATCTAAAACCTAAAACAAAGTGTTCTTAAAACAGCGTTCATATGTTTTCCTACATTGGGCCCAATCGAAATTTTAAGGAGAGAAGAAATTTTGTTTTAAGTTAAAAGAGTGAAGTGTTGTTTTAAAAGAACAAGCTGTCGAAGGTAAAAATAAAAATCAAAATGAATGTTTGCTTGACAAAAACTGAATAAAGAAAAAAAAATTCTGGTGAAAAAATTAAAATATTAAAAAACTGAATTTAAATAACTTTAACTGAAATCGGATTAGTACAGTGGGTTAGCAATGTAGAATTTAAAGTGGAGTTGGAGATTTCATTTCCATTATGAATGTTGCATAGAAAGAGGAAAGATGAACACAATTAAAAGATATTTAAAAGATGAAAGATGTATAAATGAATATTTATTTTGCCTGCTTTTCCTGAAACACTACGCTTTACTTTGCATACCGCAGTTGCGTCAATAAAATTAGAAGCCAAGTTAGCAGCTCGATTATCCGTCCATTTGACTACAGATATGCCATCGCATACAAAATAGCTTATGTCTCCACGCTTCATATTTTTATCGGCTAGAAACTGCTTTGGCAAATTTTTTTATAGGCAAACGTCTTTTTAAAGCAGAAAGTCTTTTCTAGTGGTATAAAAAGTGCTGGCTTTTTTTTTGTTTTACTACAGTAGAATTCTTACAGTTGACTCAATATGTACAGCATGTGATACCTGTTTACGACCAGCGCGGGCCTTTTTAATTGCATGAGATTCTACTGGATTAATGCCTTCGATTACAATTTCTATTGGCTCATGCTCTTGGTTTTCCAAAGCTTCATTTTCTAGAAAGGCGATGTTCTCCTTATCAATGTGTGTAGCAGCTTCTTCATGGTTATCTCTGGTATCGCAAAGCAAAAGTTGCTCAACTTCATCAGGATTACGAAAACAAATGATCACGGAAGCATCTACTCATATTAAATCTTTTATTTATGATGACTTATTTGACACTGTTCAAAAAAAGCACTCGAAATACTATAATAATACACTTTTAATCCATTCGAATTATCAATGAAAACTTGCATCTTGAAACAATAACAGACAAAATGAGTTTTGTTCAATTGAATTTCATTATTAACACTCAAAAACAAACAAGCACAAAAAAAAGGTACATAAAATGAAAAATTATTTAGATTATTTTTAGGTGCGTTTTGTTCCGTTTCAGCCCACAGGCAAATATACTTGCCCAACATGTTTTGGGAAGCTGTGGACAGCTTTAAACTACAAAAAATTTTTTTTATATAATTTTTAAGAGGTAAAAGGTGCCGCCAAAATATGCCGAAGCTTTAGCAAGATGCGCTCTGCCCTCTCTTCACACTACCCCTCTGAAGTAAGACGACTTTTTTACCAATTTTAAGGCCACATAGCGGGAAAATGGGGCCATATAGGACCCTACCATCTACCATAATTTAGTTGCCCCTATCCTCCGCTACAAATCAGTTTTGAACATATTTACCCTATCTCTTACGTGAACAATTATATGATGAAAAAAACTCTTGGCAACTATATTTGCCTGTGGTCGTCAACCGGTTAAAAAATTTAAAAAAAATAAAAAATTAAAAGGTAATACTGGAAGATGAAAGATGTTTAAAACTGTTGAACCACAAAAAAGCTTTTATTACGATGATTCAAATGTTGGAATTAGCATAAAATTTTATTGACACAAAAAATAATATATTGGAAAAACAAAGCATATTCAAACCAACTAAAAACATAAACTTAAAGTGAATTGAAAACAAGTATTAATTTAAACAAATTATTTCAACACTCTCACTATTTGTTTAAAGTTAAGCCCTCCTTAACATTGATCAACTGTCTTAGCAGTTTAAATCTTGACTTTGGGAGAGCTTTAGTGAACACGTCAGCCAATTGCTCGTCAGAACATACATAATTTAAACAAAACAAATTCTCTTCATATTTTTCTCTAATGATATGATAACGCACGTCTATGTGTTTTGTACGTTTGTGGAATTCTGGATTTTTGATTAGCCGTATTGCACTTTGATTATCCATATTGAACTCTGTTGGGATTTCTTCATTAGTTAATTCTTTATATAGGTGTTTAAGCCAGATCAATTTTCTAACAGCAACACTGGCTGCAATATACTCAGATTCAGTAGTTGATAAAGCAACAGATTTTTGTCTTTCAGTAGTGCGATTCAGTAACTTATTTTTACGATATTCGCATCGTTAAAATTAGTTAACAATAAATATAACGATTTTGCGATTCAGTAAAGTTTTTAACGATATTCACTTCCGTTAAAGTCAGCTGTTATTGTTAAGTAAACAGCAAAACTTTTTAGCAATTTTTACAATCGTTATACTTGATAATTTAACGGCAATAATTTTTGTGTTGTTAGTTGTATCGACAAAAGGTTATTTTGTATATTATATATTATTTTTACTATATTTATGATTTTCGCTTTCTTAAAATTTATTTTACAACTAATAAAATACAAACAAAAATCAACTTGTCCACTATCGTTAAAAACGTCTTAATGAATCACTTAACCGTAGCAGCAAACAATAATTTCTGTCGATAAATATGAAGATTGTCGAATCGTTAAAAGTTACTGAATCGCACTACAGATCCCCAGCTCACAATATTTGCTCCAATCAAAAATACATATCCAGAAGTCGATTTTCTAGTATCATTATCACTTGCATAGTCTGCATCACTATATCTATATAGCTTCAGTGGCTCGTTACCTACAAACGATATTCCAAAATCTACCGTCGATTTAATATACTTGAAAATTCGCTTAACAGCACTTACGTGTCCCGCATAAGGGTTTTCAATAAAGCGACTCATAACTCCCACTGCAAAACTAATGTCAGGCCTTGTTGCAACAGATAAATATAAAAGACTTCCAACTGCTTCACGAAAAGGGAATTTTGAATCTTTTGAGTCCTCGAATTTTTCATATGTTTGATTTGTATCAAGAGGTGTTGATATTCCATTTCAATCATTCATCTTAAATCTTCTAAGAATCTTTTCAGCATAGTGTTTTTGGTTAAGACCTAATGATCCATCAGGATCATGGCACATTTCTAGGCCAAGGAAGTATTCAACATCAGAAAACGTCATTACAAAATCAGTTTGTAAATAGTCAATTACAGATTTAATTTGTTCTCTGGAAATTGCTGCTATCAGACCATCATCTACATACAAAGCCAAAAACAGGCTTTTGTCGGCATTAAAAAATACGCACGGATCGGATTCTAACTGCTCTAGCTTGTATTTTTTTACAAATGTGGTGAATTTTTTATTTCAGCAACGTGATGACTGCTTAAGGCCGTATAAGCTCTTATACAGTTTACAGACCTTATCAGTTCCATCACTGAACCCATCAAGTTGACACATATAGACATCCTTGTCTAATGGTGTTTTCCATTCTAAAAAAAAATGTTACAATAAGTATGTGTAACATTTTTATCAGGTTACACACACACTTAAAAAGTTGTCCATTTTTTTTGTTTTAATGGAACAGAAATTTGCTTGATTTTAATAAAAACTGCACTCTGCGTTAAAAACTCGCCTGCATAAAAAAGTATTTACATACATAACACAGCTGTAAAAAGTGGTACTTTGTTACACTGAAATATAATTGGGGGTAAAATATGTTACACTCTTGCCAGTTATTTGTGCAACATGTTCAGAAAGGAACACGATAACTGTTTTCACTCTTGCATGTATTTTTAGAATGGAACATAAACCCGCTCGAATGGTAGCATTAATGTAACATTTTTGCCAGAATGGAAAACACCATAAATCTCCATAAAGAAATGCAGTTTTAACATCAAACTGCTTTACTGTCATTTTTTCTTGGCTACTAAAGATAAAATAACACGAATGGATGTAAATTTTACGACTGGGCTAAAAACCTCATCATAGTCAATTCCATGTTCTTGTGTAAAACCCCGGGCAACTAACCTAGCTTTAAACCGATCAACAGTACCATCTTTTCTCTGCTTAATTTTAAATACCCATTTATTACTTGTAATTTTTTTACCTGGCGGAGCATCTACTAACTTCCAGACCTCACTTTCTTCCAAAGATTTTAGTTCATCACACATGGCTGTGTACCACTGAGATTTATATCGGGATTTCATTGCTTGATCATAACTCTTGGGCTCTTCATCAGTTTGAGACATAAAACCGCTGGAATCATTAGGTTTTTCCATATTTTTACGCAGACGGCCTTCTATTATGTTGTCCTCACTTAAATGGGAAAATCTTTTTCGTTTTTCCTTTAATTCGGCTATATTTTTACCAATTTTTGCTTCAGCTAAAACTTTGGAAGAACCAATAGGAGCACAAGTTAAATTTCCGGTTTTTTCTTTTGGTAAAATTTGTTCATTTGTAGGCTCATTACTTTCTAAGCTGCCGCAAGCATCTTCATAATCTTCGTTTTCAGATCCAGAAGCATTTACTTCACTGTTAATTATTTGATCATTTTTTTCCATGCTTCCTTCTTTAAAGCCAACACCAATGGTCTCTGTAAATGTATTTTTAAAAGTTTTATTACTGCTTACTACTGTAGAATCTAAAGGTATAATTTTAACATCTCTGGAATATTCGATTTTATTCTTATTTGGATTCCATACACGATACCCTTTAACGTTTTCATCATAGCCGACAAAAATACATTTTTCTGATTTAGCATTTAGCTTGCTTCGGGGCTCTTTCGGAACGTGTGCAAAAACTACACTACCAAAAGGTTGAAAACTTTCTATCTTACTGCTGTCCCCTACCCACAATTCGTAGGGAGTCTTGTTTAGTATAGTACTAGTACCTGAGTGATTTATTACAAAAACAGCTGTGTTAACTGCTTCAGCCCAAAATTTTAAGTCCATATTTTTCGCATAAATCATCGTTCGAGCTGCATCCATAATAGTTCTCATCTCTCTTTCAACAGAACCGTTTTGCTGCGGAGTATAGGGAACCGTTCGTTGATGTCGTATACCTTCTTTTTCGAAGAGCGTTTTCATACTTTCATTGACAAATTCTTTTCCATTATCAGAACGGAAAATTTTTATATTATGACCATACGAATTTTGTAATAACTTAAGGAAATTTTTACTTTTTCATATACCTCAGATTTATATTTCATAAAAAACACAAAACGATAATGAGAAAAATCATCTTTTATAATCAAAAAATATCTGGAGCCACCAACAGACTCTACCTGTATTGGTCCACAAACATCAGCGTGAACTATTTGCCCACATTTATCTGACACAGTTTCTCGTATTTCAAAGCTGTTCCTATTGTGCTTTCCATACAAGCAGGCCTCGCATGAGAAATTATCATCTTCATAATCGATATAATTTTTCTTTAAAGTTTTCCGAACTTGTTCAATATTTTGATCAGCCAGTTTTTCATGCCAAAGTTTAAGTGATGAGTTTGCATTCGAAGCTACATTAGCTGCGGATACTAATACCTTTAAACATATGACAGTTAAGTTTCCTTCACGCTGCCCCACAACCAGTGTTTTTTTATTAGAACTTCGTTTAAATACTACTCCCTTACTATTACCTTCGACAATTAGTCCTTGATCTAGCGCATGATTTTGTGAAAACAAATTAGTTTCGATCTGTGGAACATGGAGAACATCATTCAGTACTCCATTTCCCCATTAAATTCCATCGAATATTTTTACGACAATAGTTCCTATACCGTGTGCTTGAATTGCGCCTTTTGCTATTTTAACATTTCTTACCTCTGCGCGATAAGTATGAAACCAATCACGATTCGCGGTCATATGATGACTCGCACCAGAATCCAACAGCGAACTGTCTTTTGTTACTTTGAAATCATTTGCATCGGAATTTAAAGCAATAAAATTGTTTGTAAGGTTTCGCTCAGGACAATTCCTTTTCCAGTGTCCTTCTTCACCACATATAAAGCATCGATTGTTAGAGTTGGAACTCTTTGACGTACTAGAATTACGGAAATTCTCGTGTGGTCTATCTTTTTTTGAATATTTATTTATGTTATTTTTAAATCCCTTTGATGCATTCATCGCTTCATTTGTTTCAAACTGTCCACGCGAAATTAAACGTTCTTCTTCTATTACTAACCTTGCTCTTAGGTTATCAAACGTACGATCGGATTTACTTGCAGACTCCCATGCACTACTAAACGCTGCATATTCAGATGGTAACGATAATATAATTTTGGTAATTAACATATCACCTGATATTAACTCTTTCATGCTTCTCAAACGTTGAACCAACTCTTCAAGTCTTGCAATGAACGATATCATACTTTCGGCAGAATCTTTCGTAAAATTAAAAAACTGCTGATGCAGCATTAGTAAACTTGACTCATTTTTCCTTTCAAAAACATCATGTAATTTATTCCACATCGCTTTGGCAGATTCGCAATTACTAATATGAATAATCTGCTTACCACCAACTGAAATTCCTATAATCTGTTGAGCTTTGGCATCCTTCTTGCGCCATGCACGAATTTTACAGTCATCAGATAATGGGCATTCCTCATCTCCAGTAACGACCTCGTAAACCTCGGCAGCAATCATTGTAATTTTAACTTGAAACTTCCATGTTGCCCACTGACTTGCGTCATTCAATTTCTCAATTTTGCTTTCAGATTCCATTTTTTTAAACTGGTGGTATTATTTAAACGTATTTTTTATAAACTTTAACAATGTGCGGTATCTGGGCCCATAATCTGTTGAACCACAAAAAAGTGAATTGAAAACAAGTATTTATTTAAACAAATTATTTCAACAAAAACGATAATTAAATTTGAATTTGTTTAATTAAAATTTCAAGATTATAGATGATAAAATGTTACAATTAAAAAAAAATTTCTTTTATTAGAAATAATATTTTCCGTTAATGGCGAAAGAAAAAAAGCTGGTTTTTCTACCTATACTAGATGAGTAGAGCATTTTAGAAAGCAGCTACGCAATTTCATCATCAGTGCTCTTTGAATGGTAGTAGTGTCTTTTGGCTGTAAACATCACCTATTTAACTTACATGTTAATCAGAAATACACTTAGGTTTTGTTGACTTTCATAAAATAGTTCTTAAAAAATACTACGTCGTATAATATGCTTATGAAATTGTCACAAAAACTCCACATACACCTGCGCCGAGTGTTCAATGGTTGGTAAAGGTTTTTAAACCATTGTGAAATTTTATGACAATATGATAATAGGACAAACAGAACACCTTGTGAATACCCAACTATGTTTTTTGTATTAAAGTCTCTTTGGCAACACTTGCTTAACGGTTAAGCATCATCCATCTATCAGATGGAATGAAACGATTTTTTATAAGTTTTGTTTTTTATATGACCAATTTGATGATATTAATTGTTTTCAATGGGGGTTTTTTATTATTGTATATTATTATACAATAGAGATTAAATCTGTTTATTTCTTTTTCAATTTTTAATTTTGCTGCTTATTTTCTATCAACGGCAACTGAACTGAAATTAAAGATCATTTTTGCTTTTTATTTTGGCTACTTCATTATTTAATTTCTTTTAATTAGAAGGAATATTATTGGTTATAAATGCCCCGCAAAACGACAAAGTTTTATCTGACACCGCCTTAATTATAAAGAAAAAAGTGTTTTATTAGTTTTTGTTGTAAATTAAAGTGTTGTTCTTAATCTAGAAGTGTAGGTTCACGCGAGTATTGTTTAAAACAATAATATTTGTAATAAGTGACAAGCAAATTTACTTATTTACATACATATAAAAACAAAAATAAATGAACAGAAATGTACACACGTTACTTACTTTACGCAAAGAAACGTGCTCCTCAATCACTATTAACAACCATATGGTGCCTTAACGATCCGAGACAAAATATCTTGGTATTCACCTGGATCGCCGCCTCACATGAAAGTCTCATATAGATGTGAAGTTGTGACGCAAATGAAACTTAAAACTGCTCAAATCCACTGGCTAATGGGTAGAAACTCTGTGCTTCATCTGGATTGTAAACTGTTACTATACAACTCCATTCTAAAACCAAGTTGGTGCTACGGTATACAATTATGGGGCACTGCTTCCGCCTCTAGCATAGAAAAACTTCCACGCCGTCAAAATAAAATTCCAAGAATGGTAACTGGTGCTCCTTAGTATATTTAAAACAGCAACACCAACCAGGATCTGGAAGTTCTGCTAGTTAAATGCGAAATCTTAAACTATGTGGATAAGTATTTAAACAAACTTGAATCACATCCAAATCAAAACATTTTGCAATATAGAGTATATACTCGTCTAAAAAAGAGGGATACAATTGCGCTTAGATGAAACTACTTAAATTTTTAATTTAATTATTTAAATTTTAGTCTGACACTGGCTGGTCAAATATTAATTACATACTTAGTTTTGAGATTTGAATACTTATTGTTGATTCGCTTAAGCGAAGATTGAATAATAAAAAATATGAAAAAATAAAACAAAATATGAAAAAAAAAATAAAAGTGAGAAGTGAAAATAAAAACAAACTAAATAAAAAAGCGAATGGTTAATAAGTCACAGTAATCTTCGTGACAGTGGGCCTTATAGCCGCAATGCTTACATTGTGCTAAGCTCGACAATAATTAGCAATTAAAAAACAAGTAAGAGCGCTATATTCAGCTGTTCCGAATCTTACATACCCTTCACATTGGCATTTGCTAGCCGTGTTATTTTGTATTATAATAATATAATAAAAATACTTTGTGCCAGGTTCAAAGCCCATAGAAATCCTATTTTTCGAAATAGAACACTTTATAAAATGTGAACGTTCGTATGAAAAATAGAGATAGATGTAGAAAGTTTGAGGTCGAGAATTTTAAAAAGTTTTCGGCTTTGTTCGCACTAAAAGTTTAATTGAAGTTGTTCATTTTTATGGAATGTTCTAGTCCTCCTGCTCCTGTTCAACTATTTCATTTTCCAAAATGTTTGAACTATTTAATAAATCCTTTTTGTATAGCATTTGAAGTAGATAGCTGTTATAGTGTCCGAAATATAGCGTGTCGAAAATTTTATACAAATTTTTAATTTGTATGGGAGCTACCCCTTCCCCTGCCCCTCCAAAAAAGTTTTGTTTATTTCAAAGTGTTGGCCTAACCGTCCAATTACCAAGTGCCAAGCCTTGTCGCAAAATTTACTATTTGCTGAGATGTATACGGATGTTTGCATGAATTTTATCCTTAAAAAATGGGTTATTTTGGGTTTTCGCTTATATCTCGGTCAATAGTAAACCGGTTTTGCTGATTTTAAACAGCGATTGTCTCGGGATATTTTTTAATGGTTTGACACCAACAACTGGTCCGTATCCCCTTATTTGACTCCGGAAACTTGATTTCAACAAACGGGCAGACGGACATGGCTATATTGACTTCCCTATCCATAAGGATCCAGAATATATATACTTTGTGGAGTCGTTAATGGATAATAAAGAAATTACAAACGGAATAACAAACTGATATGTGCCCTAACCACTATGTGAAGGGTATAATAACAGATATTCGAATATAATGGAAACTATTAAAACGCAAAGCCAAAAACAATTACTAACAATCAAAGTGCAAGTGCACCTAATTATAATAACTGTACTGTAAAAATTAAAAAAAAAATACCGAGGTACCGTGCTCATGCGGTACGTTTCGGGACTTGGCAATACAAATGCTGCAATCTTACAACTAACAGCTTTATCGTAAAGTTTAATATTTTCTAGGTTATACGTACTCAGAACGTTTTGACATATGAGCGCCATTTGTGTTGTTTACAGTAACTTAAAAGATTCAACTCGACCCAAAAATGAAATTACATCGTAAACATTTTCGTGCGCTTATTTTTACAGTTTTCGATGGATGAACTTAATTCTATTTTTGGCGATGAAGCTTCATCAATGACCAGTGTTTATCGATGGTATGGTGAATTCAATCGTGATCGTAGTTCACTCCAAGACAAATTTCGTGAAGGTCTTCCAAAATCAGTTATTGTTCCGAAAACCATTGATGTGCGTGAACTGATATTGCAAGATCGCCATGTGACCTATCGTGAGATTGAGACAACCTTAGCCATTAGTGGGACCAGCATACGTTCAATTTTGCATAAATATTTGACTGCCAAAAAAAATTTGTTCTCGTTGGATCCCACACAATTTGTCAATCGTTAAAAAAAAGGCTCGTGTCGATTGGTCGAAAGAAATGCTCAGAAAATTCGATCGCGGTGCTTCAAAACACGTATATGTTATCGTGACAAACGATAAATAGTGGGTTTATGCGTATTAGCCCAAAAGTCAACAGCAGTCGACTGTATGGGTGTTTCAAGATGAGCCAAATCCAACAAAAGTTGTTCGCGCACGAAGCACTTCTAAGCAGAAAGTCGCCAGTTTTTTTGGAAAAACTGGACATGTCGCAACTGTACCACTAGAAAACGCAGAAGAGTCAATTCTGAGTGGTACACAACCATTTGTTTGCCCGTTGTCCTCCAAGAAATCAGGAAAGCCAACCGCCGAAGATAGATCACTCTTCACCACGACAATGAGAGCTCTCACACATCGGCACAAACAACTGCATTTTTAAGCACCCAAAAAATCGATTTGATGGGTCATCCGCCATAAAGTCCTGACTTGGCACCGAATGACTTCTTTTTATTGCCGTACGTGAAAAACAAATTTAGAGGTCAAAAGTGTATAGAACTTCATGAGGATTATTTTGAAAAACAATAAGTGATTTTTGATGATTAATATTTGTTTTTGTTCTCTAATCCCAAAATATAAAATGCAACCCTCGTATTCATCAAGTTCTGGAGTTATTCCAACAGCTTCTAAAGGCGCATTAAGCTTTCTGCGTGTTCTCTTAAGGTCCGGGTAGGAATAGACCGCTACGTAATAGTTTTTTAAAGCGAAAGAAGCCCGAAGTCGACAGACGCAATTCAACCTGCTAAAATTTTTAAAGACGATAAAAGGCCAACCTCATCGCAAAATCGTTTTGCCATTCTGCGAGAGAATAATGATGTTCCTGTAACTAAAAAGACCCTTAGTCACCTCCCATTAATTTAAAAGAAAAAAACTGTAATAACCTCATTAAGTTTTTAGTTAAATTATTTGGTGAAAATAATTTGTATGTGTTGAACATAAAACGTGGTAACATGTACGAAGCCAAAATTCAAGTGAATCACGAGAACGCTTACCGCACCACGGTAACAAAACTTTAAAAACTCAAGAAAAACTTGTATACATACCAACTTAAGAATGCAAAAGGTAGTTTTCAAAGGTATTGACTCAAATGTTTACTGGATGAGATTAAAACCAGTTTGTGCATCAAAGGCTTTAAAGTGAAATCTGTATTAACACTAAAAAATTCCCCCAGCCATTATTTCGAGTGGAGCTTGAGCCTGGTGATGTCAAAATAAAAAAAATTAGACTAACCCAATATATGGTGTAAAATATATAATGCACCACAGAGTTACAGAGGAAGTGCCACATAAGCGATCCGGGCCCGAACAGTGCTTGAACTGCCAGGAATATGACCACACTAATGCAAATTGTAAGTTGCCTTCTGTTTGTGTTGTGTGTGGGGATCTGCATGTTACAACCAAGTGTGACAAAACAAAAGATGATCAAAGGGTCGAAAGCAGCTCCTGCCTCTCCTCATTCGTTAAATATACCGACTACAAACATGCCCCCATTAGCACAGCCAACTTACGCAAACGCGTTAATTCTAATCAGCCCTACGCACGTTAGCCTAACTAATCAACAACGCAATAAGAGGTGCCAACAAACTAACCAACCAATTTAAGCCGCCTGGAAGCCGTTATTGAGAATATGATCAAACAATTTACACAGATCGTAGAGCAAATGGCTGGTATGATGCAAGAAATGCAAAAAATGCAGTCTGCTCTTCTGCAGGCTATGCTTAAAAGGCCATGAACTGTCTCATAGTTTGTTTCTGGAAGGGAAACGGCACCCGCCAACACAAAAACGAAATCAAGTATTTTTGAATTAACCAAATTTGATTTAATGTTAATTTCGGAGACTCATATGACACCTAGGAGCACTTTAAAAAAAGTGGCTTTACTTTTGATGATTCAAAGGAGCCCAGGGATAGATCATTTGGTGGCTCGGCTCTATATATATCAAATCAAGAACTAAACACCAATGGATGGGTAACCTATCGGGGAATGTTATATCCAAGCAGCGAACGTCTGCATTGATTATTTTTCCATAATCTAGCTATTTCACCCATATTCTTCATGTCGAAGGATCAGTACAAAGGTTTTTATAAATCATTAGGCCCCCCCCCTTTATAGCTGCTGGAGACTAAGCACACGTACTAGGACTTCCGCCTAATTAGTTCCCAGAGGTTGTGTCTTGTATAATTCCGTGTCGGAAATGGGACTTTGCGTTATTTCAACTGGACAACCAACCTATTGGCCAACGGACCACAATAAAATTCCAAATAGATTTCGGCGCAGCAAAAAGTATAACCCAAGAACTTTTTTAAGCTCAAGGCCTCAATAAATTGCAACTAATGACTTTTTCTTATCTAAGAGAGTAAATTGGTTGAGATAAAAAATACTGCTCGGAAAACCTACCGCTAAAAACTCTCGAAAACATCGATGATTGCCTGAGAAGTCGTAATGAAAACATTAAAAAGCCGTTGAATATGCTTCTTCTACCTACCGTCAGGCGAAGTACAACAAATGTTCCTGATGTGGAAGAGCTTTTAACTGAAGAAAGAGAGCTCGAAGAGAATGGCAAAACTATATATCGCCCCAACTAAAAACTAGTCTAAGATAATGTACAAACCGATTCGCGTTCGTTTAACGACCAGTGTTAATGAGAATAGTGAAATGTCAGTTCGTCGCCGTTCTCAGGTATTGGGCATATTTTATTCAACCACGCGAAAAATTACACGTCACGATTTGCATTTAAAAGCGTATCAAATCCAATTCGTACAAGAATTAAAGCCGAATGGCTTACCAAAACGTCGCCTCTTGACTATTTATTAAGTTATTTATGTTAAGTCGTTGGTCTATGTGGACAAGCCAAACACGATTGAAGTCTTAGAGTATAACATAACACGTGGTATTCATGGAATACAGGCCGAAAATCTTGAAAAAGTGGTGAAAAATCGGACCTTGCAAATGCAACATTTGAACCGGAGCCACCGGCAACATTAACATGATTTTTTTTTAAATTTAATGGCAAAAACCAATTTATCGATTCCAATAAAAATTTTGAATATATGATGCAAATTTTAGTGTTTTATTAGATTTAAAAAAAAACTACGCTTGAAAAATCACCTTTTACTCGTATAATAATTGTATGCGTTTTATTAATTTATTGGAGAAGTAATACAATTTGTTCTAAATATAAGATTGTATTTGCAGGGTTTGTTATAGGTTAAGCCTTTTTATATACATTTTTAATCATCAGCAGACTTTGCCCAATTCTTAAAGAAGTTTATGAATATTTTCTGCCTTTATATAATAACCTCAATTAACTTATCAGGAATTATTATAAATAAATCAAAATATTCATAAAATCTTTCAAAAACCCAACGAACCATTTTTCGTCATTAAACTTTCTTGATTTTCTTTCACATCTAGATAATTATTGGTTATCACAAAATTTATTAGAGGGCTACCGAACACAAAACCTTTCCGTATTACCACAATTTCAAATAGTCGGGGTTGTCATGCAAACCGATAGCTGTCGAAATCGAATTAGAAAATGACTTAAGGTTATTTTAGATTTATAATTTTTTGTATTGTGTTTTTAATTCTTAATAAGAATACTGACCTAAAATTGAGGTCCAAATGTATAATTTAATAGCTTGTTAAAAAACAGTTTTAATTTGTCGTTTTTAATCCAATGACGACAGCTATCGGTTTCCATTACAACCCCAATTTTTTAGCTTATTTATAGGGCTTGTTGCAGGTTAAGTTGTCACTTGTCAATTTATTCGAACTGCTCTTAAAGAAGTTACAGGTTTATTTATATTTTATTTTTCATGAGATCCCGTTGTGCATATATAGTTATTGCCTTATTGCTAAAATACATACATTTTTTATTGTTAATAATGTTTAATACAATGAAAAATCCCAAAAACTTTTTACTTATTTTTTATTAATTCTTACCTTTTTTTCAAATTTTTTTTAAAAATTTTTTTAATGTACTTTTTTTAATTTCAATAATAGGTTGTTGATAAGTCATTGCCAATTTTCAACCAGCAGTTTTATTCGGTAAGCGTACGAGAAGACATAGAAATGTTTTCTGCTCTTTCGTTAAATATACGAGCGGAAAGTCCACTACGCAGAAGCTTAATCTTTACGATATCAAATGAAAATGAGGAAGATTACGACGAAATTTTTGAAATTGATTATAGAACTGGTAAGTCTTATTTATATTTATTAAACACGAACTGCAAAAGTTGTCACGTATCGCTCATTTGCCCAAACGGCGTCATAAATCAAAAAATTCATTTTCGAAGATAACGATGCAGAATTGTTGGTTATAGCAAAGACTATAGACTATAAAGATGGTTCACTTGGAACAAATTTCATAAACAGAAATTTTGAGTTTGCAATAGGTGGTTACGGTAAAGGCAAAGGGAAAGGAAAAACACTCTCTTAATTTGAGAGACGACAGAAAATAAAAAAAAAGATCACAAAAAATTTACGCCAAATTTTAAGAACAATAACAGACAAAAAAAATATTAATGGTGCATGCACATACATACCAACATATACATATGAATGTATGTACATACATACAATATAAACATTGTTTTCCATGTTTATTTTTTTTTATTTTGCTGCTTTTCTGATTTTACGTTCATTCATACGTGCATATGTATGCCTCTATGTATATTCACAAAAAATACACATTCTTTTAAGCAAATTGATCGTTTTGTTTAAAATTTGCCAAAGAAGTATTGTTCAAAAGCAGCTTATGTTCAAAAACAAACGCGGAAGCGAAAGTTGTTGATAATCTAGTTGTAGGGTACAAATACGTACATATTTTATTGCTGTAGACAGAGTTGGGCAAAATACATGCTTTGCTGTATTTGAAATACAAAATACTTCTTCCGCTTGTATTTCAAATACAAAATACCAAATACTTTCAAGTCGAGTATTTCAAATACAAAATACAAAATACAGTATTTTAGTATCTTTTATTATTAATCACTATCACAAGATTTTTAAAAGTTTAATCAGATAAGCAGCCTCTTGTTGAAGAATATATAAATCCTGCTAAAAAAACAATCTTTCTACAGGTCCTGATGAAAACAGACTGGTGTTTAATTTTATGAAAACAGTTCTCTGCAAGGCACACTCAACAAGGTAAACCCAAGGCGAAATTAAAAGATTCGCCCTCTGCATTTCCTTTTTGTATTTGAACGGTAGAATGTCAGAAAAATTAATAATTTCATACAAAATTAAATTTTTATAACATGAAAATGTCAAATTGATTTTAATCAGCTGGGCCTTTAATATTACCTGGTTGAATGTGCCTTGGTTCTTTGTATGTGCCTATCATCAGGTCAGGTACAGCAAAATTTTTTCTGACGATGTGGGAAAACTTTTATCTGAAAAAAGAAGAGTCCGAAGAGAATGGCAAAAGCATAGATAGCCCCAACTTAAAACTAAGCTGAAAGAATGTACTAACCAATTAAAAAGCTTGCTGGAGGTTCACAGAATTGCTTCATTTAAAGAGTACCTCGAAGGTCTAGACGCGACTCCTCAGACAAATTATTCCCTATGGCGATCAGCCAGACGTCCTAAAAGACCCGTTATCGCAAAACCACCACTACGTAATCTGAGAGGATCCTGGGCTAGAAATGACGAAGAAAAATGTGATCTGTTTGCAAATCATTTCAAAAACGTCTTCACCCCCAATACTTGCACAGACGTGAGGGAATTACCGCCAGTTGTTGCTAGACGTCCTTTAGAAATACGTTTCCGATTTACAGATGTTGTAGAGGCTGTTGCTAACCTTAATGATAAAAAAGCTCCTGGCGTTGATAACATAAGCAACAAAATGCTCATTGAGCTACCTTTTACAGCAAAAAGAATAATTCTTTTTATTTTTAATGCCATAATACGGCTTGAACATTTTCCACCAATATGGAAAGTTGCCTTAGTAAAGATGATTCCTAAGCCTGGTAAAGATCCTTCTAAGGTGGAGTCTTATTGGCCTATAAGTTTGTTACCAACTTTGTCAAAACTGTTCGAAAAATTGCTTAAGAACAAGCTGACCCCGATCCTGAATAAAAACAACTGCATTCCAGATCACCAATTTGGCCTTAGAAGTCAACAAAGCACAATCGAACAAACTCACAGACTGGTGCAGGTTATAAGAAAAACCTCTGAGGAAAAGAAGTACTGCTCCGCGCTTTTTATCGATGTCTCTCAAGCTTTCGATAAAGTATGGCACGAAAGCCTGTTAAACAAACTAAAGCTAAACCTTCTAGCTAATATTCTTAACCTTTTAGAAAAATACATAACCGGTCGACAATTTATGATCAAAGAGGGAAACCAAATAAGTTCTTCTCAACCAATAGGGGCTGGTGCAATTCAAGGGAGTATACTAGGTCCAGTTCTGTACTTGCTTTACATAGCAGATATGCCAACCAATAGTTTTACACACACGTCGACATTTGCTGATGATACTGCTTTCCTTAGTACTCATAAAGACCTTAAAGAGGCTTCGAACCAACTGCAGTAACACGTAACCCAAGTTACTTTTTCTTTACGCAAAGAAACGTGCTCTCCAATCACTATTAACAACCATATGGTGCCTCAACGAACCGAGAAAAAATATCTTGGTATTCACCTAGATCGCCGCCTCACATGGAAGCCTCATATAGATGCGAAGCTGACTCAAATGTAACTTAAAGCTGCTCAAATCCACGGGCTAATTGGTAGAAACTCTGTGCTACGTCTATTGTAAACTTCAACTCTACAACTCGATTAAAAAACCAATTTGGTGCTACGGTATACAACTACGGGGCACTGCTTCCTCCTCTAACATAGAAAAAAATACAACGTCGTCAAAACAAAATTCTAAAAATGATAACTGGTGCTCCTTGGTATATTAAAAACAGCAACATCCACAAGGATCTAGAAATTCCACTAGTAAAATGCAAAATCCTAAACTATGTGGACAAGTATTTAAATAAGCTGGAAAGACATCCGAACCCGCTCGCTCGAAGCATTCTGCAACATAGTGGGCACACCCGCCTAAAAAGAAGGGATACTATTGCTCTTAGATGAAACTTTTGAAATTAGTTATCTTAATTGTGAGAACTTAAAATTTTGGTCCGGTACTGACTGGACTAGAATTAATTACTTAGTTTTAAGATTTGAATACTTATTGATAGTTCGCTTAAGCGAAGATTCAATAAAAAATATATGAAAAAAAAACTTGTAAATATCCTGGAGACAATCGCTATTTAAAATTGGCAAAATCGGTTGACTATTGACCGAGATATAAACGAAAAATTAAAATAACCCATCTTAGATATTAAAACAGCTATTGAGCTACACTTTGGAGAAAAAATTTTTTGAGTTGGGGCAGGAGAAAGTGTAGCTCCCATACAAATTAACAACTTTTATGAAATTTTCGATACGCTATATTTAGAAAACTATAACAGCTATCGACATCTAGTGTTCTATAAAAAGTAATTCGATTATAAGACCTACATTTTGGAAAAAAAAGGTTAAACAGGAGCAGGGGGACTAGGAGATCCCATAAAAATTAACAACTCTTATTAACCTTTTAATACAAATAATGTCGAAAACTTTTATAACTCTCAACCTTAAATCTTCTTCATCTATTTCTATTACTCATACGAACGTTAAAATTTTGTAAAGTTTTCTATGGACTTTAAAACTGGCACAAGGTTTTTTTATTATATTATTTGCAGTACAAAATAAGGGTATATAAGATTTGGCAGAGGCAAATATAGCGATCTTACTTGATGTGTTTAAGAGTGTGAATGTCAAAAAAATTTTAATTTTTATACAAAATTTAATTTTTTTGACATTCACATTTCCAAATATCCGCTTAGTTCTTGATATTACCTGAATGAGTGAGACTTGTAAAAGAACGTGCCATGCTAAGGCGAAGACGTGAATGAATACGATGACAAAGTTTTCATTCTGTTTTTTTAATATTGTAACATATTTCCATTTTGCTAATGACAACTTTTTGTACAACAAATAAATGTATTTTGAAAAATGTATTTTGACATCATAAGTATTTCAAATACAAAATACAAAATACTTCAGTGTTGGGTATTTCAAATACAAAATACATTAGAAGGTGGTATTTCAAATACAAATACAAAATACGTATTTGTATTTCAAATACGTATTTCAAATACAAGTATTTGAAATACTGCCCAACCCTGGCTGTAGAAATGAAATCATGTCGATTCGAGTTGAATTAAAATACCCTTATTTTGATATGTAGAGAGCTATACAAATAAAGCGCCTTTTAACATTTCTTAGAAGTTTTAAATTATTAATTGCATACATAAAACCTCAAGTTATTTATTTTTTAGACTTTAACTTTTATAATTTTTTTTGACAAAATAACTTTTGTCTTCAGTTTAAAAAAAATCATCAGTGTGACTGTTAAAATCATGTTTCCGGATCCAAATAGTGGCGCACATAAAACGTTTGGCATCAAACAATCAGAAATATCCCTGTGTCAATCGCTATCTAAGTCAGCATATTCGGTCTTATGATCGAGATTTAGTCGAAACCCCAAATCCATTTTTAGGGCAAAATAATGTATATATCTCAATAAATGCAGCCACTCTTGCCACAAAACTAAGCACGGGTACTTTAAAGATAGGAACCTAAATTGGGGGAAATCATTTTTCAGATAGGAGCAGGGGAAGTTATATTTTCCCTTAAATTGCAATATTTAAAGCGCTAAATCTGAAAAACATAATAGCAATAGAATTAAAATGTTTTATAAAAAGTAATTTTACAATAATGAAAAAAAATATTGGGAGCGGAGCAGGGGAAGGGGTAGCCCTTATACAAATTTACAGTTTTTGTAAAATTTTCGATACGCTATAGCTATCTAGAAAACTTCAAATATTCTGCTTTTAATACAAAATATGCTGAAAACAGTTAAAACTCTCGACCTTAAATTTTTTACATGGTATTTCTATTATACATAGTACAAACGTTAAAATTTTGTAAGGTTTTCTATTTCAAAAACTAGGACAGCTATCGACCTCAAACCCGGCACAAAAAACTTTTTTAATTACAATATTCGCAGTATAAAATAAATCAGCTAGATCCGATGGCTAGGTATATAAAAAGACCAATGTGAAGTGTAAATATATAAGATTAGGCACAGCAAAATATAGCGCCCTTGTTCTATTTATTTATTTATTTGGTTTTTTTTTTATTTTCATATTAAAAAGTGGTTTGTTTTGTCGTATAAAATATATAATATTAAAAAAAATAGTTCAAAAAAGGGAGAGTACTACATTATCTAGTATTCATTCCCATACACGCTTTATTTTTTTAATAAAAAATTGACATTTGTTATTTTAAAGTTAAAAAATATTTTTTATCAGTATATTTAAGTTTTAATAAAAAAAAAGTTTGTTTTTTTAAAGAAAAATTTTTGAAAACTAAAATTTGTAAGGTTACATTTAAAATTACAGTTTTTTTTAACTTAGAACTTGATGTTTGCACTGAAATAAACACAATGTGAGTTAAATAGCCACACCTGTCACAATAAAATTGCATATAAAAAAATAAAACGATCTGAAAACAAAAGATATTCTGCGCAAATAAAACAAACAAAAAATTTTAATTAAAAAAATTAGTTTTTCAATAAAAATCTTATCACAATAAAATTAAACCAATTCGCCTGATAAACTGTAATGAAAATTTAACAAATTAATATTTTTTCTATACGAGTATAAATGTAGAATCAAAAATTTAAAACTAAAAACTTTAAATAAGTAAAATTATCCTTAAAGATATTTTGTTTTTAAATTCAATAAATCAAAGTACACGAACAATAATTATATTTTTATTAAAGTATTGAATTTAAAGTTTTCAGAAAAACTATTTCTTGCTTCAGTTTATTTTCATTTTGATAATAATGGAATTTTTATTCGTTGCGAATCGACTTGGTTTCATTTATACAACAACAAAATACGTATTGTTGCCCTATGACTACGTATTGAAATTTATTCGCTACTATCACGGCTTTTTGCACAAAAACTGTATTGAAACATAACTTCTTTTGCCTTAATTCATATATAAAAACAAACAAAAAGAATAACAATGTGTATATGTACACCGAAATGTATTAATGTTTGTATGGACGTGTACGATGTTCTTATGTTTTTGTTTTTATTCAAGGCATATCGAAACAAGGTGGCCGCAAAAAAAATAAGGGAGTCGTTCTCTTTATTTTTTATATGGAGTTTGAAACTAAAATTGAAATTATTTTTCAATTTAAGTGTCAAGCTCCATATAAAACAAATAAGGATTGAAAGAACGACTTTCTTATTTTTGTTCTTGCACCTTGTATGGATATGCCTTAGTATCAATTTCGTCTTCTATTTTGCATCAGTTTTTGTATGTAAGTATATCGTCACAGAATATGCAAAATGCCTTAGCAAACATGTTAAAACTTTTACAGGAGAAACAAAAAACTTGTTTAAATAAAAAATATTTTGAGAATAAACACAAATTTTTTTAATATAAGTTAACCAGAATTAACAAATTAATTTCTGCTGGAAAAAATAATTTTGCGAGATGATGTACATATTTTGACTTCACGGACCAAACTTAATAAAAAAAGTAAATTTTATGTTATTTTAGATTAGGCGTTTCGCATTTTCTGTGACGATACATTCTTTGGCAATATTTACACACGTACATACACCTACAAATTGTTTTGCTGAGAGCTTATTTTCTTTTTGTTATTTCTATCGCCATTTTTTATTAACTCTCTCTCTCTCTCTATTTTAATAAATCCACATGATAAATCCACATCAATTTAGCAGTCATAAAACAGTGTATGGAAGTGCAATATCTTTATAAATATATAGTCTTTGGTCATAGTGTTATACTGTATACGTTTAAAGAAAAATGTCGCTGGTCTTTTCTTGTAAATATGCAAGCAAACCGAAAATTTCAAAAGCGTTTTTCTCGAAATTGCTTATTTTTAATTGACGTTGTTTAAGGAAATGGGCAATATGTATGTTATAGCCTGTCCAGGCTGGCAACAAAGCAAGTACTTTTGTTTTAAAATTAAACAAGTAAACTTCAGTGTTCAAAGTTAGTACTGACACTAAAGGACATTTGGAAAGTTTTTGGGAGCACTAGATATTTTTTACAGAAAAACAAAATAAAAATATGGTTTTTCGGTATCTCTCTAAGCTTTCAAACTTTTTCTTTTACAAATTAAGGCAACTTTTAGTAGCCTAGTTTTAGTTTGACCTTTTAAAAATGTTATTCGAAAAAGTTTAATTATGTAAATATAAAGATTTTTCACTATGTATGCTGAATGTACTTTGTCTTTAAAATTTATTAAAATTCTGCAAAAATTAATTATTAAGTCTATTTTCTTTCAAGCTTTAAGTCTTTTTAAATTATTTATTTATCTCTATTTTTTTATATATTTTATATTCCGCCACTCCGTTGTGTGGCATCATCAGGAAGTTATCTCTAAGTATTATTTTTCGTTAATTTTGGTTTGAAGAATTAAAACCTTTAAAAATGTTTTAGACTTTAATTTGAAAACTTAAATTTTAGTGTGGCACTGGCTGGATAAATTTTAATTAAGACTTGCATGCTTATTGTTTGTTCGCCAAAGGAAAAGATTCAATAAAAGAATATGGGAGAAAAAAATGTGGGTTTTTAAATTAGCTTTCGGTGTTGATAAACAATTTTCAAATTAAAACAATAATATAAAATTTGTAACTATAGACTTTATTTTTGTGATTAAATATTTTTCAAAATTTTTCTATAACAAGAATCTTTAAAAATTATAAAGTGTGTTATTATAAAATTTTCATTTATCAAAAAATTTATACATATGTATATATACTAATATACATAAGTATGTTTGCATATGTAAAACTATTCTAATATGAAAATAGTAAAAACAGTTATGTTAAAAACAATTGATGTTAAGTCTTAACAGCATTCGTGATCTTAATCTCGTAGTGTGCGGACGTGTACGCGAGTATTAATTAGAGCGAATATAAATATTAGTAATTTTTATCGATATATATACATACATATTTATATAAGTGAGAAAAGCAAAGAAACAAAAAGAAATAAACAAACTAAATAAAAAAAACCCAAACGGTAAATGAGTTACAGTAATCGGCGTGATAGTGGGCCTAATAGCAAAAATGCATACATTGTGTTAAGTTCCACAAGCGTTAGCAATGAAAGCATTAGAGACCCTGAATATAATAAAAACTATTTAAGTGCAAAACCGAATATAATTAAAGAAAATTTAAGTGCAAGTGCGCTTAACAAGGGACAATCTTAGCCCAATCTCTTTTTAAAAATTATAAAAAAATACCGAGGTACCATCCCCATCGCGATCTTCTGTTTCAAATTCTGAAATTGAACCTTTCGTTGCCAAAAGCGGTCGCCACCCACTTTCTTCAAAAGCTCCAAAGGTCCAGGTAGAGATGGACCGCTATATAACAGTTCTTAAAAGGGCAAAAGCCCTAAATCGGCAAAGGTTACCAACCCAGCAAAAATTTTGAACGATGAAGAAAAGCCAACCTCAACGCAAGATCGTTTTGCAATACTCCAAGACAAAAACGATGCCCCGATCACGAAGAGGAAGACATTTAAGTCTCCCCCAATTTATTTGAGAGAGAAAAATAAACTTATAAAGTTTTTAGTTGGATTGATTGGTGAAAACAACTTTTATGTTTCGAACATAATTGCATTCTTAATCTCGTAGTGTACGGACGTGTCTACGCGAGTGTAATATTGGTAAAAGGTTATATTAGAAATAAGTGGCAAAAGAATTTATTAATATACATATATACACAAAATAGTGAGAAAAGAAAAACAACAAACTAAATAAAAAAAAGCGAACTGTTAATGAGTAACAGTAATCGTAGTGACAGTGGGCCTGAAAGCCGTCAGTAATGAAAATATTAGAGACCCTGTATACAATAAAAACTATTTGAGTGAGAAGCCAAAAATAATTACAAACAATTTAAGTGGAAGTGCACCAAACCTAAATAAATACTTTGAGCAAGGATCAAATTTAGCCCAATCTCTTTTTAAAAATTATATAAAATATCCCGAAGTACCACCCTCCCCTCGGTCTTCCTTATCATATTCTGGAATTGAACCTTCTCTTGCTAAAGGCAGTTCCAGTCCACTTTCATCAGAAGCTCCAAAGGGCCAAGGATGGATGGATCGCTACATAACAGTTCTTAAAAGGGGTAGGAGCCCGAAATCCGCAGAGGTTATAAAACCATTTAAAATTTCAAGAGATGAGGAAAAGCCAATCTCATCGCAAAATCGTCTTGCCTTAGTAGAAGAGGAGAACAATATCCCTGTCACCGAAAAGAAGACATTTAAACCTCCTCCAATATATTTGAGAGAAAGAAACTCGAACGACCTTATTAGGTTCTTAGTCGGATTAATCGGTGAAAATAACTTTTATGTATTTAATATTAAGCGTGGTAATGTTTACGAGACAAAAATTCCGGTGAATCACGAAAACGCTTACCGCACCGTCGTTTCAGAATTTGAAAAACTGAATAAAAACTTCTATACTTACTAACTTAAAAACGCTAAAGGCCTCCAGGTGGTTATAAAAGGTATTGACGCTAATGTCGACCCGGACGAGTCGACGAGTTTGTGCAGCAAAGGATTTAATGCTAAAACTGTATCAAATATTAAAAACAGAGAAAGGTGTCCACAACCACTTTTCCGGTTAAACAGTTCACGCAGATAAAGGCGCAAATGGCTGGCATGATGCAAAAAATGCAGTCTGTTCTTTTGCAGGCCATGCTTAAAAGACCATGAACTGCCTCAGGGTTTATTTCTGGAACGCAAACGTCATCCGCCAACACAAAAACGAGCTCGAATACTTTTAACCCACCAAAAAATTGATGTCATGTTGATTTCCGAGACTCATATGACATCTAGAAGCACTTTCAAAATATGTGGCTATAACTTTTATGATTCAAAAGATCCGAGAGATAGGTCACGTGGTGGTTCAGCTATATTAATTTAATCAAGAATCAAACACCAATGGTGGTCTCTCCGAAAGTTATATACAAGCAACGTCTGCATTGATAAATTTTACCATAATCTCGTTATTTCGTCAGTCTATTGTCCACCCAGGCTCTCCATAACGAAGGATCAGTACAATAGTTTTTGAAAATCTTTAGGTTCTCACTTTATAGCTGCTGGAGACTATAACGCTGAACACACATAATGGGGCTCCCGCCTAATAAGTCCTAGAGGTTGCGTCTTGTATGATTCTGTATCGGAAATGAAACTTCACGTTATTTCAAATGGGCAACCAACATATTGGCCAACTAACCACAATAAAATACCAGACGTAATAGATTTTGGCGTAGCAAAAGGTATATCCCCTGAGCTAATTGAAGCTCAAGCCTCCTTGGATTTATCTTCTGATCACTCACCAACAATTTTCACTATTTGCAGTCCTCACCAAATTGCAACTAGTGATATTTTTCTGTCAAAAATAATAAATTGGTTAAAATACAAAAATTTTATCAGCACGCACTGTTCGGAACACCAACCTTTAAAAACTTCCGAAGAAATCGATGGGTGCCTAAGTAGCCTCAATGAAAATATCAAAAAAGCCGTTAAACATGCTTCTTCCTACCGTCAGGCCAGATACAACAAAATTTATTCAACCGATGTTGAAAAGCTCTTATCTGAAAAAAGGAGAGCCCGAAGAGAATGGCAAAAGCATAGATCGCCCCTACTTAAAAATAAGCTGAAGGAATGTACACACCGATTAATAAACTTGCTAGAAGTACATCGAATGTCATCAATGAAGGAATACCTTGAAGGTCTAGACGCGACTCCTCGAACAAACTATGTTTGTCAATCAGCCAGACGTCTTAAAAGACCCGTAGTCGCAAAACTACCACTGCGTGACCTGAGAGGATCCTGGGCTAGAAATGACAAAGGAAAATGCGATCTGTTCGCAAACCATTTAAGGAGCGCTTCACTCCCAATTCATGCCCTGACGTGAAAGAATTACCACCTGTTGTTGCTAGACGTCCCATAGAAATACGTTTCCGATTTTCACATGTTATAGAGGCTATCGCTAACCTAAATGACAAAAAAGCTCATGGCGTTGATAAGATAAGCAACAAAATGCTTTTAGAGCTTTCCTTTACAGGCAAAAGAATTATTTTTGTATTTTTAATGCCATAATTCGACTTGAATATTTTCCGCCAATATGGAAAGTTGCTTTAGTAAAGATGATTCCTAAGCCTGGTAAAGATCCTTCGAAGGTGGAGTCTTATAGGCCTACAAGTTTGTTACCAACTTTGGCGATACTATTCGAAAATCTGCTTAAAAACAAGCTGAGTCCGATCCTGAATGACAACAACTGCATTCCAGACCACCAATTTGGTTTTAGAAGTCAACATAGCACAATCGAACAAACTCACAGACTGGTGCATGTTACAAGAAAAGCCTTTGAGGAAAAGAATTACTGCTCCGCGCTTTTTATCGATGTCTTTCAAGCATTCGATAAAGTATGGCACGAAGGCCTGTTAATTAAACAATTTATGATTAAAGAGGGAAACCAAATAAGTTCCTCTTTGCCAATAGGGGTTGATGTACCTCAAGGGAGTATACTAGGTGCAATTCTGTACTGGCTTTACACAGCAGATATGCCTATCAATAGTATCACACACACGTCGACATTTGCTGACGACAAAGCTTTTCTAAGTACTTATAAAAACCCTAAAGAGGCTTCGAACCAGCTGCAACAACACGTAAGCCAAGTTGAGAAATGGGCAAAGTTATGGGGAATAAAAATAAATGAACAAAAATGTACTCACGTAACTTTTACCTTACGCAAAGAAACGTGCCCTCCAATCACTATTAACAACCATTTGGTGCCTCAACGATCCGAGACAAAATATCTTGGTATTCACCTGGATCGCCGCCTTACATGGAAACCCCATATAGATGCAAAGCTGACGCAAATGAAACTTAAAGCTGCGCAAATCCACTTTCTACTGGGTAGAAACTCTGTTCTTCATCTGGATTGTAAACCTCTACTATACAACTCAATTTTAAAATCAATTTGGCGCTACGGTATACAATTATGGGGCACTGATTCCGCCTCTAATATAGAAAAAATACAACGCCGTCAAAATAAAATCCTAAGAATAATAACTGGTGCTCCGTGGTATGTCAAAACAGCAACATCCATAAGGATCTAGAAGTTCCACTTGTTAATTGCGAAATCCAGAAATATGTGGACAAGTATTCAAATAAGCTCGAAACACATCCAAACCCGCTCGCTCAAAGTATCTTGCAACATGGTGGACACTACCGTCTGAAAAGGAGGGATACTTTTGCGCGGTGTGCCCACTATGTTGCAGGATGTTTCGGGCGAGCGGATTTGGGTGAGTTTCCAGCTTATTTAAATACTTGTCAAAATAGTTCAGGATTTCGCATTTAACTAGTGGAACTTGTAGATCCTTGTGGATGTTGCTGTTTTTAACATACCAAGGAGCACCAGTTATCATTCTTAGGATTTTGTTTTGCCTGCGTTGAATTTTTTCTATGTTGGATGCGAAAGCAGTGCCCCATAATTGTATACCGTAGCACCAAATCGGTTTCAAAATCGATTTGTAGAGTAGAAGTTTACAATCAAGACGAAGCACAGAGTTTCTGCCGATTAGCCAATGGATTTGTGTAGCTTTAAGTTTCATTTTCATAAAAAATATGAAAAAAAGTTTTAACCCACGTTTTAACAATAGCTATTTTATAAAAAAAATGTGTTCATACCCTGCAGGAAATGTCAATAGTGAATCACTAGAAGTTCACTATTTACACTGTCACCAGTACTACTGACAAGCTTTACCCCATGCAATGCTTTTTTCTATAGACATTTAAAATTTTCGTGTCATTGAAAATCCACTACTGACATTGGTACTATTTATTAAGAAGGTAGTTCTTTTGAGGGCATATGTAGACATTGGAACCAGTGATTTGCTGGTATCTTTAAGTAGTTTTAGTCTACAGCTCTACTGACTGGCTATATCACTGGCAATGTGTTTTTGCAAAAGACACTTGACATCCGTCTGTCATTGAAAATAATTATGAATTGTGTATATAACTTAGTATTTTGCCACAACTAAAAAAACTAACAATTAATGGAGACCATTATGTCGCTGATACACTTTTGCGTAGACGGTGGCCTGAAGCTTTAATTTTTTACTGGCAGTTTTCTTTTCTTCTTATCAATGCTAAATATAAAACTGTAGACGTATTGTTGACAATGTGTCCAAAGAGGTACCACAATTGTTGACAAAAGTGTTGACACTTGTCCCCAGGTTTCCTTCAGGGTAATAACAACATATATAGGGCATTTACAAGCTGTTCTATTTGTCCTATTGTTATATTATCATAAAATTTCCACAATGGTTTAAAATCATTTGCCAACACTTGTACACTCGGCGCAGGTGTATGGGGAGTTGTTGTGACAATTTAAAAAGCATATTACACGACGTAGTATTTTTTAAGAACTATTTTTGTATGAAAGTCAACAAAACCCTTGTGAAATTTTGTAACAATATGACAATAGGACATAAAACGACACCTTGTGAATCCCCTAATACATTTTAACATATACAACAATACATGCATTAACTAAACATGAATGAAAAATATTATCAACTTACAAAAATTATTTAACACTGTATTTGTATTTTAGAAAAACTAGAGCTTTGAATCAATTGCCCGGGTGAAGGCCACAGCGAAGCCGGTAGATCGAATCCTCTAAAGTCTTTATTCCGTGCGCCCGGCCGAAGGGCGGTTGTCCGCAACACTGTTTATAACAAAATTTCAAGTTACTGAAATCTTGTTTATGAATACGAAACTTTTTCTCATTCTACATATATTTATTTGGAGTTAATTAATTTTTGTTGGGACTTTATAAAATAACATTCAACGATTTACATTTTAACCGTTGGGAGTTATATATTTTTTTTTGGGTTGGGAGTTACTTAATTTTGGAGTTATCACATAGTTGCAAATTATCTAATGTTTTTGATCTTTAATATTCTTTGCTTACTCACTGGGCAAGCAATGGTCAGAGTTATAAATTTTAGTATTGTGTTTTTTGTATAAATCAGAATATTGGTTTAATTTCAAGCTTCAAGCTAATAATTTGGAAAGGTCGTTACAAAAAAGTTTTTAGGGGTTGCTCTTAAGTAAACATAGTTCCAACAGTTAACGGTTTCCATGACAACACCGATAGGCAAAAAAATATATTTTTTCCCTATCTATGTCTTTTAAGCAATGTACGGCTGTCCCCTTCCTTTTTTTTTTTTTTTGTTCATATATTTTATTATTGAATCTTCGCTTAAGCGAACTAACAAGAAGTATTCAAATCTTAAAACTAAGTAGTTAATACTAGTCCAGTCAGTACCAGACCAAAATTTAAGTTCTCACAATAAAATTAACGAATTTCAAAGGTTTCATCTAAGGGCAATTGTATCCCTTCTTTTTAGGCGGGTGTGCCCACTATGTTGCAGGATGCTTCGAGCGAGCGGATTTGGATGTGATTCCAGCTTATTTAAATACTTGTCCACATATTTCAGGATTTCGCATTTTACAAGTGGAACTTCTAGATCCTTGTGGATGTTGCACCAGTTATCATTCTTAGAATTTTGTTTTGACGGCGTTGGATTTTTTCGATGTTAGAGGCGGAAGCAGTACCCCATAATTGTATACCGTAGCACCAAATTGGTTTTAAAATCGAGTTGTAGAGTAGAAGCTTACAATCAAGACGTAGCACAGAGTTTCTACCAATTAGCCAGTGGATTTGAGCAGCTTTAAGTTTCATTTGCGTCAGCTTAGCATCTATATGAGGCTTCCATGTAAGGCGGCGATCTAGGTGAATACCAAGATATTTTGTCTCAGATCGTTGAGGCACATTATGGTTGTTGATAGTGATTGGAGGGCACGTTTCTTTGCGTAAAGTAAAAGTTACGTGGGTACATTTTTGTTCATTTATCTTTAGTCCCCATAAATTTGCCCATTTCTCAACTTGGGTTACGTGTTGCTGCAGCTGGTTCGAAGCCTCTTTAGGGTCTTTGTGAATACTAAGAAAAGCAGTGTCGTCAGCAAATGTCGACGTGTGTGTGAAACTATTGGTTGGCATATCTGCCGTGTAAAGCAAGTACAAAATTGGACCTAGTATACTTCCTTGATGGGCACCAGCCTCTATTGGTTGGGGACAACTTATTTGGTTTCCCTCTTTGATCATAAATTGTCGGCCTGTTATGTATTTTTCTAAAAGGTTGAAAATATTAGCTGGAAGGTTGAGCTTTAGTTTGTTTAGAAGGCCTTCATGCCATACTTTTTCGAAAGCTTGTGAGACATCGATAAAAAGCCCGGAGCAGTACTTCTTTTCCTCAAAGGCTTTTCTTACAACCTGTACCAACCTGTGAGTTTGTTCGATGGTACTATGTTGACTTCTAAAGCCCAATTGGTGATTTGGAATGCAGTTGTTGTCATTTAGGATCGGATTTAGCTTGTTTTTTTAACAGTTTTTCGAACAATTTTGACTTTGTGGGTAACAAACTTATGGGCCTATAAGACTCTACCTTCGAGGGATCTTTGCCAGGCTTAGGAATCATCTTTACTAAGGCAACTTTCCATATAGGCGGAAAATGTTCAAGCCGAATTATCGCATTAAAAATAAAAAGAATGATTCTTTTAGCAGTAAGAGGCAGCTCTATGAGCATTTTGTTGCTTATTTTGTCAACGCCAGGAGCTTTTTTACCATTAAGGTTAGCGATAGCCTCTACAACATCAGCAAATCGGAAACGTATTTCTAAAGGACGTCTAGCAACAACAGGCGGTAATTCCCTCACGTCAGTGCATGTATTGGGAGTGAATACGTTTTTGAAGTGATTTGCGAACAGATCGCATTTTTCTTCATCATTTCTAGCCCAGGATCCTCTCAGATTGCGCAGTGGTGGTTTTGTGATAACAGGTCTTTTAAGACGTCTGGCTGATCGCCATAAGGAATAATTTGTCTGAGGAGTCGCGTCTAGACCTTCCAGGTACTCTTTCAGTGATGCCATTCTGTGAGCCTCCAACAACCTTTTTAGTTGGGTTGTACATTCTTTCAGCTTAGTTTTAAGTTGGGGCGATCTATGTTTTTGCCATTCCCTGCGGGCTCTTCTTTTTTCAGATACCAGCTTTTCCACATCTTCAGAGAAAATTTTGTTGTACCTAGCGTGGCGGTAGGTAGAAGACGCATGTTCAACGGCTTTGTTAATGTTTTCATTTAGGACGCTCAAACAATCATCTATGTCTCCGGGAGTTTTTAGCGGTTGGTTCTCCGCGCAGTGGGTACTAATATATTTTTTATATTTCAACCAATTAATTCTTTTAGATAAGAAAAACTCACTATCTGCTATTTGGTGAGGACTGCAGATAGTGATTATTGTGGGTGAGTGGTCAGAAGATAAATCCAAGGAGGCTTGAGCCTCAATGAGCTCCGAGGATATACCTTTTGCTACGCCAAACTCAATTACGTCTGGAATTTTATTGTGGTCTGTTGGCCAGTAGGTTGGTTGTCCAGTTGAAATAACATAAAGTCCCATTTCAGATACGGCATCATACAAGACACGACCTCTGGGACTAATAAGGCGGGAGCCCCAGTATGTGTGCTTAGCGTTATAGTCTCCAGCAGCTATGAAGCGGGGACCTAATGATTTGTAGAAACTGTTGTACTGATCCTTCGTTATGGAGAATCTGGGTGGAAAGTAAACTAATGAAATAACAAGGTTACGGAAAAATTCATCAATGCAGACGTTCGTAGCTTGGATATAACGTTCCGAGAGGCCACCCAACCATTGGTGTTTAATTCTTGATTTGATTAGAATAGCCGAGCCACCACATGATCGATCCCTAGGATCCTTTGAATCGTAAAAAGAATAACCACTAATTTTAAAAGTGCTTCTAGATGTCATATGAGTCTCAGAAATACACATAACATCGATTTTTTGGTTCATCAAGAAATGTTCGAGCTCGTTTTTGTGTTGGCGGATGCCGTTTGCGTTCCAGAAACAAACCCTGAGGCAGTTCATGGTCTTTTAAGCATAGCCTGCAGAAAAGCAGACTGCATTTTTTGCATTTCTTGCATCATGTTGGCCATTTGCGCCATAATCTGCGTAAATTGTGTGACCATATTGTCAATTACGGCTTCCAGGCGGCTAAAATTAGGCCCGGTTGGTTCGCTAGTTGGCACTTCTTGTTGTGTTGTAGGCTGGGTAGACTTACGTGAATTAGGCTGGGTAGACTTTAATGCGGCGGCGTAAGAAACTTGATTTGTAGTTGGTTGTGCCAATGGAGGCATATTTGTAGTTGGTATATTTAAAGGCTGGGGAGGGGCAGGAACTATTTTCGGCTTAGTTGATCGCTTAACTGAATTAAAAACAGGACAACCTCTATAGTTGGCAGTGTGGTTTCCCCCGCAGTTGCTGCATTTCTTTATCCTAGGATCATCTTTTGGCTTGTCGCACTTGGTCGTATCGTGCAGATCCCCACACACAACACAAACAGTAGGCATTTTACAATAAGTTTTAGTGTGGCCATACTCCTGGCAGTTTAAGCACTGTACGGGCCCAGATCGCTTATGTGGCACTTCCACAGTGACTCGTCGGTGCATAATATATTTTAAATCGTAGATGGGGTGAGTTTCACTTTTTTTCAATTTGATATCACCAGGCTCAAGCTCCACTCGGAATAATGGTTGGGGGTGTTTTTCCCTATTTCTCATATTCGATACCGTCCTAACCATAAACCCTTTGTTTAGCAAACTGGTCTTGATCTCTTCTGGGCCTTTTGCGGTCTTGAGTTGGTAGGTATAGAAGTTTTTTCTGAGTTTTTCGAGCTCCCAAACCGTGGCGCGGTAGGCGTTTTCATGGTTCACTTGAATTTTTGTCTCAAATATGTTACCGCGTTTAACGTTTGAAACATAAAAGTTATTTTCCCCAATCAAACCGACTAAAAACTTGACGAGATCATTTGAGTTTTTTTCCCTCAAATAAATGGGAGGTGGCTTAAAGGACTTTTTTTCACTAACAGGGGCCTCATTATCCTCTTGCAAAACGATTTTGCGATGAGGTTGGCCTTTCATCGTCTTTTAAAATTTTTGCAGGTTGAGATGCTTCTGCCGATTTAGGGCTCCTTCCCCTTTTAAGAACTGTTACGTACCTGTCCATCCCTACCTGGATCTTAGGAGCACACGCAGAAATTGGGCCCGTAGCGCCTTTAGCAGCTGTTGGTGCGACACCAGAACTTGATAAAGAAGACCGCGATGAAGATGGCACCTCGGTATTTTTTTTATAATTTTTAAACAGAGATTGGGCTAAATTTGTCCCTTGTTCAGTACATTTATTCAAATTAGGCACACTTGCACTTAAATTATTTGTATTTGTTTTCGGTTTTGCACTTAAATAGTTTCTATTATATTCAGGGTCTCTAATGTTTTCATTGCTAACGCTTGCTGAGCTTAACACAATGTTAGCATTTCGGCTATTAGGCCCACTGTCACAACGATTACTGTTACTCATTAACCGTTTGGTTTTTTTGTTTTGTTTAGTTTGTTTTTATTTTCGATTCTCACTTATGTCTTGTAGGTATGTATATTAACAATTTTTTTTTTTGTAACTTATTACAAATATCACCTATTACAAATATACACTCGCGTAGACACGTCCGTACACTACGAGATTAAGAGACCGATTATGTTACAATATTGTTCTTAACTACTCTCTGCAAGAACTTACTTTGGTCGAAATTTCATACCAATTGGAGTACATCGGTTTTAAAAGTTGGGTCACTTGACATGAAATCCCCCATAAATATATTTATATATATATATATATATATATATATATATATATATATATATATATATATATATATATTTAAATAAGTGTACTGAACAAGGGGCAAACCTAACCCAAAAATTATAAAAAAAAAATACCGTGGTAAGATCTTTATCGCGCTTAACTTGATCAAGTTCTGGAGTTATTCCAACAGGCTCTAAAGGCACATTAAGCCCACGTTCTGCGTGTGCTCCAAAGTTCCATGTAAGAATGGACTGCTACGTAACGTGCTTGAAAGCTGAAGAAGCCTGAAGTCGGCAGAAGCAACTCAACCTGCCAAAATTTGTTATGTGTCGAACATAAAATGTGGTAACATATATGAAACCAAAATTCAAGTGAATCACGAGAACGCTTACCGCACCTGGAAAAACTCAAGAAAAGCTTTCATACCTACCAACTTAAGAATGCAAAAGGCATTTAGGAAGTTATAATGTTGACCCGGATGAGATTAAAACCAGTTTGTGAATCAAAGCCTTTAAAGTCAAATCTGTATCAAACATCGAGAAATTTAATTAAAAATACCCTGAGCCATTATTCTGAGTGAAGCTTGAGCCTAGTGATGTTAAAATTAAAAAAAATAGACTCACCTACTATATGATTTAAAATATATTATGCTCCATAGAGTTACTATGGAAATGATAAATAAGCAATTCAGCTTCCAGACGGATTAAATTGGGATCGTTTGGTTTATTTGTTGGCACTTCTTGGGGCGCTGTTGGCTGATTATGCTTACTTGTATTAAGCTGATTAGACTTTAATGCATTAGCATAAGAAACTTGACTTGTTGTTGGCTATGCTAATGGGGGCACATTTAACTGCTGGGGAAGGGCAGAAACTATTTTATGCTTAGAGGAGCACCTACGTAAATCAAAAACCGGGCAACCTCTATAATTGAGAGCGTGGTTTCCACCGCAATTGATGCACCTCTTCACTCTAGGATCATCGTTTGGTTTGCCGCACTTAGTCGTGGCATGCAGGCTCCCATACACAACGAAAACAGACGGCAACTTACAGTAAGCTTTGGTGTGGACATATACTTGGCAGTTCACGTACGAGTCCAGATCGCTTGTGTGGCGTTTCAACAACACCTCTACGATGCAAAATATATTTTAATCCATAAATAGGGTGAGTTTCAACTTTCTTAAATTTTACACCACCGGGCTCAAGCTCCACTTGGAATAATGGTTGTGAATGCCTTTCTCTGTTTATAATGTCTGACGCAGATTTGACTTTAAAACCGTTGCAACGTTCAAGTCAATACCTTTTAGAACTACTTGGAGTGTAAAAGTTTTTCCTAAGTTTTTGGAATTCTGAAACCGTGATTTACCTGAATTTTGGTCTCAGAAATGCTACCACGTTTTATGTTAAACACATAAAAGTTATTTTTACCGATTAGTCTAACTAAAAACCTAGTAGGATCGTTCGAGTTTCTTTCTCTTAAATAATTTGAAGGCTTTAATGTCTTCTTCTCGGTGATAGGGGTATCGTTCTCCTCTTGCAGTATGGTAAAACGATTCTGCGTGAGGTTGCCTTTTTTTCATCCTTAAAATTTTTGCTGGCTTGGTAATCTGCGGATATCGAGCTTCTACTCCTTTTAAGAACTATAATGTAGTGGTTCATCCCTACTTGGGGAAAAGATCGGGCTTAGTTTGACCCACTTACTCATATCTGGCGCCCTTGATTTTAAATTGTTTATATTTATTTTTTGTTTTTCACTTAAGTTGTTTCTATTATATTCCGTGTCTCTAATATATATTCGCTCTTATTAACACTCGCGTAACACGTCCAAACACAATGAGATTAAGATCTCGAACGACTTTGATGATCCTAACGTAAAAATTTAAAAGCAAAATAAGTGGCGTCATTACGCCCACAAGAGTTGAACTCTAGATAAGGAGACGTTTAACGAACCAGTTTTTATGAGTTGTGCTTCACTTATTTGGGACTTTTAACATGAAAATATCAAAGATAAAAAACGCTAATATAAGTATTTCCGCACCATATTTTTTTTATTAGAAATTTAGTTCATAGTGAAAGAGGGCACCCTTATTTAGGCATAGTGTTAACATAATAAAAACCTTTATAATTTCATGCCTTTTAACTTCGTTTGAAATTCTGCCTCAAAAATATTGGCCAAACAAACTGTAAAGTTTTGAGTATACAAACATGTATTTACATGTATCGAGTCAATAAATAACATAAAACCATTGCTTAGCATTTTACGTGTTTTACTACTACTTACTTTGATCTACCACAGTTTTTTCAAGCATTGAAATATCAAGATTGTAATATATATATGTAAAAGGTTTTCCAAAAGGGATGATATGATTTTGAAGTAACGTTTTGGCTGTTTGTAATATGTCATGATCAGTCATTTGTTTTTCATTGTATGCAGTAGTGTTTACAACTTCATCGTGGGGAGATTAAACCAACGTAAACGTCATGAATATGCTGATCTTGCCTTGTAACAACTTAAAAACGATTACGACTTTTTAAAGAAAATCGTATTCTCCGTTGCTATTAATGGAGAGCGGTATAGATCGATGATAACCAACTTTTTATGGCCAAAATTGGAAGAAGTTGGTTTTTACAGGATTTAGTTTCAACGAGACAGGCCTACGTCCCACACAGCAAATACAACAATTGAATTATTGAGAAAAAAGTTGGAGATTCGAATTTTTTAATAAATTTTGATATTGTATGGCCTTTAAAAAGTTGTGATTTAATACCATTAGATTATTTCTTTTTTAAGCTTAACAACTCAATATCTGAACTGCCATTCATGCCATATGACCAAATTTAGTGGAAAAAGTGATCGAAAATTGTGTTTATCGAATTCGCTCTTACAGAACATCGATTGTACTTTACATTAAATAAAAAACTTTTAAGCTTCCTTAACAACAAGTGTGTTTTTTTGTAAAGAAATCATATTACTCTTATTGGAAAACCTTTTTTATGGAGTTAATGAAGCACTATATCTACATTCAATAATAAAAATCCAGTGTTTTAAGTGCGTCGCTTGAGAACTGCTAGACTGATTTGGTATTTGGAAAAATGTTTGTAAGGTTCCCGCTAATATTCTAAAAAAAATTCTATACAATCGTTTGTTTATCAGGCATGTTCTGCATGCCACTTTTTATTTGAAATCACTTTCGTTTGAAAAGTAAATATTTTTGTTATGTTGTGAAAAGAAGTACTCTTTGACGTAAAAATAGATTGCAGAACACCAATAGTTTAAACTGAAGCGATTTTACATTATAAGTGGAATGCAGAACATGCCTGTACGCGTTTATCATGTGGGATACAAAACGCTTTAGCCTTAAGGATTTTAAGCGGGCTGGCACCTGTTTCCCATACAAATTATTAATAGAGCGACATAACGCACAAATTTAAGCCCTTGCACTTTTTGTTAAAGATTGCATGTGAAATAACAATCAACAAATCAAAGAGGCAGTTATCAAGTGTTTTCGGCATGAAACTCAAAAACCCATGCCTCTCGCATCGCCGATCGTATGTTGCATATTACCGTGTCGCAAAAATCATCATCTCTGATTTTTTAGGCATCAGAATACAACACAGAGGTTATCGTGCAGCATGTAGCTTTACATTAAATGAATGGGTGATGACAAAGCAAATCAATAAAAACAAAATAAGTTTTTATTTTGATTTGTGTTGTAATTGAAAGAATTGGGATGGCGTGCAATAGGTTTCTCCCCTAATATTTGCATTGCTTACACAATTTCAATAGCTTTACAACATTTCCGCAAGCTGATTTATTTAAATATTTGCAGAACAACGTCTGTCGGGTCAGCTTGCCACCCCTATTCTGCATTTTGATTCGAATAAAAATTTTCTCCGTCGGTCTTCTTTGCTGTGGAATAGTTTGGCCACAAATAACTCTTTGAAAAATGCACAGACGTGGTGTGGCTGTTAAAAAGCAGTAAAAAAATTTAAAAAAACAATGTAGACTTATGATAAGGCATACAAAAGTTTTAGGAGGGCTAAACGAATTGCTTAGTAAAATTTTATACATACTTATGAATAGGTATATTTATATTCATGTTCTAACACTGTGCATAAGAAATAGCTAAACATATATTGTTCATTTTTATTTGTCAGTTTACACAATTTTGCTTTGTATTTTAGGTACCTTGTACGTAGTAAACAATCTGGATTTTGAAGTACAACGTTCTTACGAGTTACATATTAGAGCTACAGATAGTTTGTCCGGTGTATACGCTGAGGTACCAGTTTCAGTTTTAGTGGAAGATGCCAATGATTGTTACCCTTTTATTGAAAAAGAATATTACAACATAACCGTTCCAGAAAATGCTCTCCTGGGAAGCCAAGTTTTAAAAATAAATGCTAGTGATTGTGACTTCGAAGCCAACAGTGTCCTTTCTTATGTTATTGAGTCCATTAACGGTGAAATAAACTCAAAATTGTTTTACATCGATATATCAGATGGTTCATTATACCTAAAACATCAACTTAACTACGAGGATTGTAAATCATATATTATTTTAATCAGTGTTAATGACCACGGAACACCACCGCTGCGCTCTAATGCTATTGTTTTTTTTAAAGGTAAGTAATAAGCTCGAGTAATAGCAAAGTATTTTATTACGTTATTGTAATAAACAGTTTAATTTAACAATTTGGCATCACAGCTATTTTGTATTTACAATCTACTACGTTTTGGTACGGAAATTTTTTAAATTATATTTATTTATATTATCAGTTGCATTCTTAATCTCGTAGTGTGCGGACGTGTCTACGCGAGTGTAATATTGGTAAGTAATAGGTATATTTGTAATAAATAACAACAAAAACTGTTAAAACACATACATACAATACATAAGAGAGAATTGAAAATTAAAACAAAATAAATAAAAAAAAAAGTGAATGAGTAACAGTAATCGTCGTGACAGTGGGTCTAATAGGGGAAATGCTTACATTGTGTAAAGCTCTGCAAGCGTTAGCAATGAAAACATTATAAACCTTGATTATAAAAGAAACTATTTAAGTGCAAAACCAAAAACAATTACAAACAATTTGAGTGCAAGTGCTCCTAACTTAAATAAATGTACTGAACAAATGCTGTGGAAAATTCTGTTGGGTTAATATCAAATAATGCTAATAATCATCCGTCATCCCATTCAACAAACATTAATGCTGCTGTTCATAAACTTCGTGTTATACCTCCCAAAAAACACGTATTTGTGTCCCGTTTTGCTTCTGAGACTACGGTCGAAGATACATATAAACTATTATATAAAATCAAAGCTTAATGTAGATGATGATATTTTAATTTACAAATTTTCATATCCTCAACCAAGAAGCATCACATCGTTTAAAATAACTGTTTCATCTGAAATATTTAGCAAAATAATTAATTCAGATTTCTGGCCAGAATTTACACTAGTAAGAGAATTTGTACCAAAAATATCTCAAATGCCAACTTATATTGCTCGTCTTCCCGTAACCTCACCATTGTTCCAAAAAAACTAAATTTAATGGCAGTTAACCGAATATGTATAAAATATCAAAATGTTTGCGGTTTAAATACTAAATTATCAAGACTCTATGCTGACAGCTTTCAATTTGATCATAACGTTATCGTATTTACTGAAACTTGGCTCAATAAGAATGTCCTAAACACTGAAGTATTATGTAATTATTATAATATATACAGACTGGATAGAGACACTATCACCAAGGGAGGGGGTGTTTTGAAAGCAGTTTATAATAATATTGCATCTGAAGAGATACATTTACATGTTCCAAATGAAATTTAATTTGTTGGCGTGCGTATAAAATTAACGATCAAAACATTTTTCTTACATATTCGTATATTCCGCCTAATCAAAATAGAAATCAACTTGTATATGACGAACATCTAAAATTAATTGAATCTATAGTCTCTTTGGCAAAACCAGGCGATTCAATTCTTGTTTTTGGTGATTTCTGCCCACTTAGAACTGTTGAATGGATTGATGCATTTTTAAACAAACTGTATGATTTATGCCTTTTTTAAGTCAATGGAGTCTATAATAAATTTGGTAAATTATTAGATCTTGTTTTTACAAGTGATCCAACAGATTGTTTCCTAAATCGTTCTGAAGAGATCGTTACTTCTGAAGACCGCTTTCACCCTACTCTTGAAAGAAGTCTTAATATCCCATTTTCTCGAGCGGTAAAGGCAGACTGCCAAAATGAAAAAGTCTTCTGTTTTAAAAAGGCAAATTATGAAGAATTAAACTATCTTTTGAACAACACCAATTGGCTGGATTTATTATCTAATTCGTATGATTCTCCAGCAGTTCTCGACACAGCAGTACAGATCTTTTACACAACAATCTTAAAATATTTTTAGATTTGTGTCCCAAAAATAAAAGTATGTGTTAAAACTGGCCCTCCATGGAAATCTAAACAATTGTCTAATCTAAAGAATATTAAAAACAAATATTTCAAAAGATATAATAAGTCTGGCTTACTTGCTGATTACGCTAAATATGCTGTTTTCCGCGCTGAATATATCTCATTGAACATGCTACTTTACAAAAATTATATTAATACCATGAAACATAACTTTCAAAGTGTTCCTAAGTCATTTTATAAATTCGTTAATTCTAAGCGTAAATCAACTGGTTATCCAAGCTTTATGAACTACTTAAATTGTGAATCTAGCAATGATTTAATAATAAGCAACTTATTTGCCGACTTCTTTTCCACAACGTACTCTGATGTGCGATACAATAGTACTTCATATCCATACCCAATTGCCGAATATCAACCAATTCAATTCCATCCAATTACCACATCACAGTTGTTATCAGCCACAGAACGTGTAAAATTGTCTTTTAAGGGCGGACCACTCGAAATAATATTCAATAAATCAATAAAGCTTGGTTATTTCCCCAAATTTTGGAAAGGATCCTATATTATTCCGCTTTTTAAATCTGGTAACAGATCAAATATAATGAATTATAGAGGTATAGCTAAGCTAAGTGCAATTCCAAAACTTTTTGAAAAATGTATTACGGACAATGTTTCCCATCAAATATCATCTTTTTGGTCTCCTTATCAACATGGTTTCAGGAAAGGCTGCTCAATATCAACTAACCTTTTGCAACTTACTACCATAGTTCATAATGATTTTATCAATAAACAGTTAACAGATGTAATCTACATTGCTCTCTTAATCTTGTAGTGTACGGACGTGTCTACGCGAGAGTATATTTGTAATAGGTGATATTTGTAATAAGTTACAAAAAAAAAGTTGTTAATATACATACCTACAAGACATAAGTGAGAATCGAAAATAAAAACAAACAAAACAAAAAAACCAAACGGTTAATGAGTAACAGTAATCGTATTGACAGTGGGCCTAATAGCCGAAATGCTTACATTGTGTTAAGCTCAGAAAGCGTTAGCAATGAAAACATTAGAGACCCTGAATATAATAGAAACTATTTAAGTGCAAAACCGAAAACAAATACAAATAATTTAAGTGCAAGTGTGCCTAATTTGAATAAATGTACTGAACAAGGGACAAATTTAGCCCAATCTCTGTTTAAAAATTATAAAAAAAATACCGAGGTGCCATCTTCATCGCGGTCTTCTTTGTCAAGTTCTGGTGTCGCACCTACAGCTGCTAAAGGCGCTCCAGGCCCAATTTCTGCGTGTGCTCCTAAGATCCAGGTAGGGATGGACAGGTGCGTAACAGTTCTTAAAAGTGGGAGAAGTCCAAAATCGGCAGAAACATCTCAACCTGCAAAAATGTTGAAAGACGATGAAAGGCCAACCTCATCGCAAAATCGTTTTGCCATTCTGCAAGAAGATAATGATGCCCCCGTTACTGAAAAAAAGTCCTTTAAGCCACCTCCGATTTATTTGAGGGAAAGAAATTCGAATGATCTTGTAAAGTTTTTTGTAGGTTTGATTGGAGAAAACAACTTTTACGTTACTAACATTAAACGAGGTAAAAAAATTCAGGTGAATGACGAAAACGCACCACTATTTCGGAGCTCGAAAAACTTAAGAAAAATTTCTATACTTACCAACTTAAGAACGCTAAGGGCCTCCAGGTAGTTATAAAAGGTATTGATTCTAATGTTGACCCGGAGGAAATTAAAACCAATTTGTGGATGAAGGGCTTTAGAGTCAAATATGTATCAAACATAAGGCACAGGGAAAAATACCCTCAACCATTATTCCGGGTGGAGCTTGAGCCCAGTGACATTAAATTGAAAAAAAATGATACACATCCGATATATGATCTTAGATATATTGTGCATCGTAGAGTTATAGTGGAGGTGCCACATAAGCGATCTGGGCCCGTACAGTGCTTAAACTGCCAGGAATATGGCCACACCAAAGCATATTGTAAATTGCCTTCTGTTTGTGTTGTGTGTGGGGATCTGCACGATACGACCAACTGCGACAAGCCAAAAGAAGATCCTAGGGTGAAGAAATGCAGTAATTGCGGGGGAAACCACACCGCCAACTATAGAGGTTGCCCTGTTTTTGACTTGGTTAAACGCTCATCCAAGCCGAAGGTAGTTCCTGCCCCTCCCCAGCCGTTAAATATACCAACAACAAACATTCCCCAGTTAGCACAGCCAACTACTAGTCAAATTTTTTACGCCAACGCACTAAAGTCAAACCAGTCCAATGCACAAAGGCCAAACCAACCAACCACACAACAACAAGTGCCAACAAGTGAACCAACTGGTCCCAATTTTAGCCGCCTGGAAGCCGTAATTGACAATATGGTCAAACAATTTACGCAGATAATGGCGCAAATGGCTGGCATGATGCAGGAGATGCAGAAAATGCAGTCTGCTCTTCTGCAGGCCATGCTTAAAAGACCATGAACTGCCTCAGGGTTTGTTTCTGGAACGCAAACGGCATCCGCCGACACAAAAACAAGCTCGAATATTTTTTAATACACCATAAAATTGGCGTCATGTGTATTTCCGAGACTCATATAACATCTAGGAGCACTTTTAAAATAAGTGGATACAATTTTTATGATTCGAAGGATCCCAGAGATAGATCATGTGGTGGCTCGGCTATACTAATCAAATCAAGAATTAAACACCAATGGTTAGGTGGCATCTCCGAATGCTATATTCAAGCAACAAACGTCTGCATTGATGAAATTTTCGCTAACCTAGTTATTTCGTCAGTGTATTGTCCACCCAGGTTCTCCATAACGAAGGATCAGTACAACAGTTTTTACAAATCTTTAGGTCCCCGCTTCATAGCTGCTGGAGACTATAACGCTAAACACACCTACTGGGGTTCCCGCTTAATTAGTCCCAGAGGTCGTATCTTGTATGATTCCGTATCTGAAATGGGTCTTTGTGTTATTTCTGGCGGACAACCAACCTATTGGCCAACCGACCACAATAAAATTCCAGACGTAATAGATTTTGGCGTAGCAAAAGGTATATCCCCGGAGCTTATTGAGGCGCAAGCCTCTCTGGATTTATCTTCTGACCACTCACCCACAATTATCACTATTTGCAGTTCTAACCAAATCGCAACTAGTGATTTTTTCTTATCCAAAAGAGTAAATTGGTTGAAATATAAAAAATTTATAAGCTCTCACTGCTCGGAACACATACCACTAAAAACTCCCCAAGAAATCGATGATTGCCTAAATATCCTAAATGAAAACATTAAAGAAGCCGTTGAACATGCTTCTTCAACATACCGTCAGGTCAAATACAACAAAATTTTTTCTGTCGATGTTGAGGAGCAAGAAATGATGAAGAAAAATGCGATCTGCTCGCAAGCCATTTAAGAAACGTGTTCACTCCTAATACATGCACTGACGTGAGGGAATTACCGCCTGTTGTTTCTAGACGTCCTATAGAAATACGTTTCCGATGTTCAGATGTGGTAGAAGCTATAGCTAACCTTAATGATAAAAAAGCTCCTGGCGTTGATACAATAAGCAACAAAATGCTCATTGAGCTACCTTTTACAGCAAAAAGAATAATTCTTTTTATTTTTAATGCCATAATACGGCTTGAACATTTTCCACCAATATGGAAAGTTGCCTTAGTAAAGATGATTCCTAAGCCTGGTAAAGATCCTTCGAAGGTGGAGTCGTATAGGCCTATAAGTTTGTTACCAACTTTGTCCAAACTGTTTGAAAAGCTGCTTAAAAACAAGCTTACTCCGATCCTGAATGAAAACAACTGCATTCCAGATCACCAATTTGGCTTTAGAAGTCAACATAGCACAATAGAACAAACTCACAGACTGGTGCAGGTTATAAGAAAAACTTTTGAGGAAAAAAAGTACTGCTCCGCACTTTTTATAGACGTCTCTCAAGCTTTCGATAAAGTATGGCACAAAGGCCTGTTAAACAAACTAAAGCTAAACCTTCCAGCTAATATTTTAAACCTACTAGAAAAGTACATAACCGGTCGACAATTTAAAATCAAAGAGGGAAACCAAATAGGTTCTTCTCAGCCAATAGGGGCTGGTGTACCTCAAGGGAGTATCCTAGGTCCAATTTTTTACTTGCTTTACACGGCAGATATGCCAACAAACAGTTTTACGCACACGTCTACATTTGCTGACGATACCGCTTTTCTTGGTATTCACAAAGACCCTAAAGAGGCTTCGAACCAGCTGCAACAACACGTAACCCAAGTTGAAAAATGGGCAAAATTATGGGGAATAAAAATTAATGAGCAAAAATGTACCCATGTTACTTTTACTTTACGCAAAGAAACGTGCTCTCCAATCCTTATTAACAACCATATGGTGCCTCAACGATTTGAGACGAAATACCTTGGCATTCACCTGGACCGTCGCCTTACATGGAAGACGCATATAGATGCGAAGTTGACGCAAATGAAACTTGAAGCTACACAACTTCATTGGCTAATTGGCAGAAACTCTGTGCTTCGTCTTGATTGTAAACTTCTACTCTACAAATCGATTTTGAAACCAATTTGGTGCTACGGTATACAATTATGGGGCACTGCTTCCGCCTCTAACATAGAAAAAATTCAACGCCGTCAAAACAAAATCCTAAGAATGATAACTGGTGCTTCTTGGTATATTAAAAACAGCAACATCCATAAGGATCTACAAGTTCCACTAGTTAAATGCGAAATCCTGAACTATGTGGACAAGTATTTAAACAAGCTGGAAACGCATCCAAATCCGCTCGCTCGAAACATCTTGCAACATAGTGGACACACTCGTCTGAAAAGAAGGGACACTATTGAACTTAGATGAAACTGTTTAAATTAATTTGCTTTGTTATGAGAACTTAAATTTTGGTCTGGTACTGACTGGACTAATATAAATTACTTAGTTTTAAGATTTGAATACTTATTGTTAGTTCGCAAAAGCGAAGATTCAATAATAAAAATATGAAAAAAAAAAAAAAGATGTAATCTACACAGACTTCAGTAAGGCCTTTGATCAAGTTAATCACGAATTGATCTTGCACAAACTTTATCTTATGGGATTCACGAAAAATACTCTAAACTGGATAAGGTCATACCTGACAGGTCGTAAACAGTGTGTTCTTTTTAATAACGTGTCTTCTAAGAATATTTCAGTTAAATCTGGTGTCCCCCAAGGCAGCCACTTGGGTCCTATATTATTTTCCATCTTCATAAACGATTTACCCTGTGCAATTAAATTTTGTAACGTTTTAATGTATGCAGATGATGTGAAGATTTTAATTAGTTAAAAAAACTTTCAGGATAGTATTCAGTTACAGCATGATTTGGACAAATTTGCTGAGTGGTGTAACATTAATTTAATGACTCTTAATCTAAAAAAATGCAAACACATGAGGTTTTCTCGAAGTTGGAATACTGATTGTCGTTTTCTGTTGAATGGACATCAACTTGAATTGGTTTCGGAGTTTCTGGATCTAGGTGTTCTTCTTGACCCTAAATTAAATTTCAATAGCCATATTAGTATGGTGGTAAACAAAGATCGTGGTGTGCTTGCTTTTATTAAACGTTGGGCTTAAGAGTTTACAGAACCCCAAATAACTATACGTTCGTACACATCTTTAGTAAGGCCTATTTTTGAATTTGGTTCTATTATTTGGGATCCGTATACTGCTTTTCAAAAGAACCGGATTGAATCTGTGAAGACATTAGCCACTTATTTTAAAAGTGCTTCTAGACGACATATGAGTTTCGGAAATCAACGTGACATCAATTTTTTGGTTTGCTAAAAAATACTCCAGCTAGTTTTTGTGTTGGCGGATGCCGTTTGCGTTCCAGAAAAATCCCTGAGGCAGTTCATGGTCTTTTAAGCTTGGCCTGCAGAAGAGCAGACTGTATTTCTTGAATCATGACAGCCATCTGCGTAAATTGTTTAACCATATTGTCAATTACGGCTTTCAGGACGCTAAAATTCGGACCAGTTGGTTCATTTGTTGGTGTCTCTTGTGGGCTTGCTTATGTTGGGCTGGTTAGGCCTTTGTGCATTAGCATAAGAAACTTGACTTGTTGTTGGTTGTTTAAATGGAGGCATAGTAGTAGTTGCTGTATCTAACTGATAAGGACGGGCAGAAACTACTTAAGTTTTTGATGAGCGCCTTGCTAAACCAAAAACAGGGCAACGTCTATACATGGCAGTGTGGTTTTGTTAATGTGTCATAGGGCGTCAAAAATAAAAAGAACTATTCTTTTTGCTGTACCAGACAGTCATAAAAGCCTTTTGTTGCTTATTCCATCCGGAACTTTTTTGCACTTAAACTAACGATAGCTCAACGACATCTAAAAGATGAAAACGAACTTCCTCTGGACACCTAGCAACAACCTGCGGTAATCTCTTATGTCAGTGCATGTATTGGGTATAAACACAATTTTTAAATGACTTGCGATCAGGTCGCATTTTTTTATTCATTTATCATTTCTAGCCCAGAATCCTTTTATATTACGCAGACATGGTTTTGCGATAACAAGCCTTTTAAGATATCTGGCTGATTGCCAGGAGGAATAGAATCCAGACCTACCAAGCGGTCCTTAAGTTTTGCCATTCTGTGTACCTTCAACAAGTTTTTTAATCGGTTTGTACATTTTGTCAGCTTAGCTTTAAGTTGAGGTGATCTGTGCTTTGGTCATTCTCTCCGGGCTCTCTTTTTTTCAGATAAAAGCTTTTCCACATCGGCAGAAAAATTTTTGTTGTACTTGGCCTGATGGTAAGTAGGATAAGCAGGCTCAGCGGCTTTTGTAATGTCTTCATTAAGACCGTTCAGACAATCATCGATGTCGCCGGGTGTTTTTAGCGTTTGGTTTTCCAAGCAGTGGGTGCTGATAGATTTTTTATATTTCAACCAATTTTCGCTCTTAGCTAGGAAAAACTCACTAGTTGCAATTTGGTAAAGACCGAAAATAGTGATTATTTTGGGTGAGTGGTTAGAGATAAATCCAAGAAGGCTTGGGCCCTAAAAAGCTCTGGGGATATACATTTCGCTACGCCAAAATCTATTACGTCTGGAATTTTATTGTAATCCGTTGGTAATTAGGTTGGTTTTTCAGTTGACTTGAAGTCCCATTTCAGACACGGCATCATACACGACACGACCTTTGGGACTAATTAGGCGGGAGCCCCAGTTAAAGTGCTTGGCGTTATAGTCTCCAGCAGCTATGAAGCGGGGACCTTAACACTTGTAGAAACTGTTGTACTGAGCCTTCGTTATGGAGAATCTGGGTAGACAATAAACTGACGGAATAGCTAGGCTATAAAAACATTTATCAATACAGACGTTTGTTGCTTGGATATAACATTCGGATAGGCCACCCAACCATTAAAGTTTAGTTTGATTGGTCTACTACTAATGGAGGAATAATTAAAGTACTTTTAGACGATATGTATTTTACACATGACTTGTCAAATTTTGCATTGCAAAATTGATATCTGCCGTCTGAATGCGTTTAAACATTGCATGTGTAAAATACATATGTTAAAGTCATATGACAAATTTGTAATTAGAGCGTGCTCTATTTTCATCTGACAAAGCATGTGTCATCAGCTGTTTTTAGAATAACAACAAGGAAAAGTTAGTTGTTTATTTTGGTTTGGAGGTTATGTCAGATGTAATTACATACGTACGTTTGAAAGCAAAAATTATAAACCGTCTCCAAATTGAAAATTTTGACAGACATACGCAATTACATGTGGATTTCAAAAGTGACAAATCATGTGTAAAATACATAACGTGCGAAAGCACCTTTAGTGTTGATCAATCCAAATAGTACATCTGAACTGACGATAAGTTTTACGAATCTCTTTCTAGTACTTAAACTGCAAGAGCGGAAAGGAATTGATTATCAAATAAGCAGGTTTACAATTGATAGATAACTGACAGTTGTAATTTTATTGAATTATCTATTTATGGGTAAACAATGTAATATCTTACTTAATTGGTTTCGTTTGGTCCTAATAATAATAATAGTAGTAATGATAATAATAACCATAAATTTTATAATATTGGATATCTCTAATAATACCTGCTTTTTAATTTAATAACATTAATGTTAAATTTAACGGAGTAATACTAGTTTTAAGAAAGTAGGCTTTAGTTGTATATAAATAAATATAGAATTACTTGCAAAGTATATACTGAATTAAACGGTTGTGTCTTTTCCTTGGTAATTTTCCGGTCGTGTGGCCCTTTCGGTTTTCATTGTTTTTAACCAGAGCCCAACTTTATTTTGGATTATAAATTAATATATTTAAAGTCCCTTAAAAAAATTAGGGGAAAATAGTTTGGCGCCCGAGCAGGGACTTGTGAAAGTGAAAACAATTGTGGACAAATACAAAATAACAAAAATTTAATAACTTGATTATATTTAATAATTTTAATAATTTAATTAAAGATTAAAAACATTGTGAACTCAAAAAAAATTTATGTTTATATAAAATACACAAAATAAAACAAATAATTGCACAAACAATAACAAAATACAGAACACACAACAGTAAAGTTTACAACAACAGTGAAGCGCAAAAGTTTGTCATATACTGAAAGTGTAAAATTGTAATTATTTTGTGTGTTCACACCAACATTTTATATTCTGATAGTTTGTTAAATAGAAAATTATTCGATTTTGATTTGGTTTAGAAGAATTCATTCTAACCAAAGGCTGTAAAGTGGTTTTACGCTATATTATTCGGATTTAGAGCAAAGTGATGAAGTTTAACGTTTACATCTAACAAATAAAGTATTTGAAAGCCAAAAACCCGAATATTGTGTATTCGACGAGATTAACGAATATTCTGTGCTTGAATATACCGATAAGTTGATTTGGCTAGAGTGTGAATTGCCGTGAGGATCGAACAACAACTGGCAATAACCGCCAAGATTCTCCTTCCAAATTGGAAAGTTTAGGAAAGTTAGTGGCTAAGAAGGCAAAGGTCGTGCAAAATATAATGAGAATTCGACAGTCTATTAGGAAAAGGATAATTTCATTTAATCCTATTGAACTAGAATGTCGTTTGGATATTCTGAAGACTTATATTGACCAAGCTATGACGCTTCAGACAGAGGTGGGTAATTTGGATCCTGAGAATGATGACAGATCTGAGCTTGAGAAGGTTTGTTTCACCACAAAATCATTGTTTTTAAGTATTTTGTCAAAAAATAGACTGTCTAGTGTATCTAAAACATCATTTAGTGTACAAACACATTAGTCTTGACTTCCTAACATGAGGTCCCCCAAATTTAGTGGAAAATATTCTGATTATAAAAATTTTATGAGCCTATTCGAAAATTTAGTTCACAATGATTCGACGTTGACAGCTATCGAAAATTTCAATCATCTGATATCATGCTTATCAGATGAAGCCCTAGGTACAGTGAAAGCTTTTCAGATTTCAGAACAAAATATCCCAAAGCATTAGCCAGCTTAAAAAAGGTTTATGACAACGATTGTCTCATATTTTTCGATCACATTTCGAAATTTTTTGATTTGCCCGAAATATCAAAACCTTCGGCTTCTGCTTTGATCGATACAGTTTCTGCCATATACGATTCTGTGTTATCAATTGGCCATTTTGATACATTAAGTGATGTCTAAAGTAGATCCAGTCACCAGATCTAAGTGGGAAGAAGAGCTGGACTTCGAAAGGCTCCCACTATGGTCAGACTGCGTGGCCGCCTTGAACAAACGCTACCAGCATATTTCTGCTGATGAGTCTTCAAGTTCAAGACCAAGGTTTACCAAGAATAAAACTGACAGTTCTACAAAAAGGCACAGTAAAACTTCACTAAATCGAAACAATCTTCTGACAAATGTTTATTCTGAAAATGTGACCGACATGCGATTATGAATTGCCCTTCATTTACTGCTGAGCCGGCGAATCAGAGGTTTAATTTTATTAAATCTTTGCCAGCATGTATAAAATGTTTGAAGAAGGGACATACAGTAGCGACGTGTACTTCAGCTAAATGTAGAGTTTGCAATGGTGCTCACAACTCCCTTTTGCATTGGTACACTACTGATGCAAGCTCTAGCAACATTACGTCTAAGAATACTAATTGTGGGCAATCATCAACTACTCACGCTGCGGTAAACTTTTTATCTTCTGATGAAACAATTATTCCTGCAACAGCCGTCGTGAAAGTTAAAAATAGCTCTGGTGACTTTGTATTCGCCAGAGCTCTTTTAGATTTCGGGTCTCAACCTAATTTGATAACTGAGGAGCTTGCACAATTGCTACGATTAAAAAGAGAATCTGGCAGATTAAACTTAAATGGTGTTAGCGAAACAAATTCACTGTCAAAATTGTCTGTACAGTTAACTGTAACGTCGAGGGTTCGATAACGAACCTACAACCTGATCATAAAATAAATACGACTCGCCTAGACATTCCTACGAATGTAGAACTGGCTGATCCTTGCTTTAATAGACCACAGAAAATTGATTTGTTAATTGGCGCGGAAATATTCTTCGATTTACTTTGTGTGACAGATAAAGTCTGGTCCTAGCCATCCAGTTTTCCAAAAACTTCGCTTGGCTGGATTTTCAATGAAAAGTACAATCAATCCAATATTTCGCAAAGCGGAAAAGTTTTTCACTTAAGTACTTGTAAAGAAAATGAGAGCAATGTTGACGAAATTGTCAGGAAGTCCTGGGAACTTGAGGAACTTCCAAATGAGTCAACAAAAATGCATTCTGGGGAACAGCAAAAATGTGAGGACATGTTAAGAAAATCAATACGACCGTCAGGACGATTCGAAGTCTTGTTATGTTTAAAATCTGATACTGGAATATTAGGCTCGTCTTTCGAAACGCTAAAAGGCGCTTTCTTTGTTGAGAGCGAAATCTTTCTAAAGATGATGAAGTGCGAACGATGTGTCATGATTTTATGAAAGAGTATGCAGATTTGGGGCATACGACAATTGGACGGAAGGTTCCAGAGTTTCCCAATTATTTTATTTCACATTAATGTGTATTGCGACCTCAGAGTACAACTACAAAACTTCGGATAGTTTTTGATGCTTCATGTAAAACTTCGTCACAGATATCACTTAACGACACATTTATGGTTGGTCCTACGGTACAGCGACATTTATATTCTACATTAGGCCGTTTTCGTTTTCATAAGAATGTACTTACAGCGGATTTCGAGAAAATTTATCGCCAAGTGTTAGTAAGTGGGAGTGATAGGAATAATCAATTGATAATTTGGAGGCAGAGTCCGTCTGAACCGTTAGAGATTTTCCAGTTGAATACGGTCACCTATGGCACTGTATCAGTCCCATTTCTTGCCATCAGATGTTTAATTCATTTAAACGACATATACAGAGAAACCATACCTATAGGTTTCAAAGTTATTCGAACTGATTTTTATGTTGATGATTTGCTAACTGGAGCGGAAAGCCTCCAAGACCTGAATGTCATTCGTAACCAGGTTGCTGAAATTTTGGGTTCAGCTGACAAAGTGGGTTTCAAATCATCCAGACTTGTTAAATTCGATACAGAATGAGAAGCTATAGCAAACCGAGTCCGATTCATCTAAAGCTCTAGGTATTCATTAGGCTTCAAAGATTGATGTAATTAAGTTTCATTTGGAAGATAATTTTCAGGATTTTAGAGCGACAAAAATAAATGTTTTATATATTTCGTTATGATTATTCGAACCTCTTAGACTTTTATGCCCTACAGTTACGAAAGCTAAAATGTTACTAAAAGAGCTTTGGATTCTGAATTTTGACTGGGATGAATTTATTCCTCTGCGACTGAATACGTCATGGGAGACTTTCAAGTCTAATTTGCTGGAGATTGCTTCAATTACGATCAAAATTCAGATTCATTAATTTGCTGATGCTGATGAATTTGGTGTTGCATTTACATAAGAAGCTCCGATTCTAACAGAGTTGTTTCGAGACTACTTACTACCAAGTCTTAAATTGCTGCCCTCAAGACAAAATCTCTTCCGGGACCTGAGTTAGGTGCTGTGCACCTACTGGCTAAGTTGTGGAATCGAATTAAATTAATGATAAACGACGAATTAGAAAACGTTAATTTCTGGTCAGATTCAGAAATTACATTATATTGGATAAGAATGCGTCCATCCTCTCTGGCAACATTTGTCTCAAAAGAGTGGCTGAAATTCAAGAACTGTCAGGCGAAGTTGTATGCCGCCATGTGCCAACTAAACAAAATCCAGCTGACATTGTTTCAAGAGAATGTGGAGTCGACGAATTAAAGCATTCGATTTGGTTTGAGGGACCGTCGTTTTTACTACGCGATAGTCCCAAGTGGCCTGCACATAATATGGTTGTGATGGTTACTGAGCTGATGACCAGAGTATCGTATGCAATAGAAAAGCCATGTTTTAAATTTTTAATAATTTGATTGGTTTATTAGTTGTAGTTTGTCTTCTAGTGTTTTTTATTCGGTAATAAGCGTTTCGTATTGACCTAGTGTTGCCGAGTCATTAGACTTTTTGATAAGTTGTTGGTCCCTTAACAGAGGTCCGATTCGAGTGGCTCGAAGCCGGTTAAGAGCCGCCGCCGACCTAAATTTTTATTTTAAGCCGCCGCCGATTGGTTCAGCTTATATCGGCTCATACATATATGTTGCATTCTTAATCTCGTAGTGTATGGACGTGTCTACGCGAGTGTAATATTGGTAATAGGTGATATTAGTAATAAGTGGCAAACGAATTTATTAATATACATACATACATATATACACATAAAAGTGAGAAAAGAAAAACAACAAACTAAATAAAAAATAAGCGAACTGTTAATGAGTAACAGTAATCGTCGTGACAGTGGGCCTAATAGCCGAAATGCTTACATTGTGTTAAGCTCAAGCGTAAGCAATGAAAACATCAGAGACCCTGAGTATAGTAAAAACCATTTGAGTGCAAAACCGATAAAAGTTAAAGACAAATTAAGTGCTAGTGCGCCTAATTTAAATAAGTGTACTGAACAAGGGACACTTTTAGCCCAATCTCTTTTTGAAAATTATAAAAAAAATACTGAGGTACCATACTCACCATTTGCTAAAGGCGATCCCAGCCCACTTTCTTCAGAAGCTCCAAAGATTCAGGTAGGGATGGACCGCTATATTACAGTTCTTAAAAGGGGTAGAAGCCCGAAATCCGCAGAGGTTACCAAACCAGCCAAAATTTCAAAAGATGAAGAAAAGCCAACCTCATCGCAAAATCGTTTCGCCATACTAGAAGAGGAGAACGATACCCCTGTCATCGAGAAGAAGATATTTAAACCTCCTCCAATTTATTTGAGAGAAAGAAACTCAAACGACCTTATAAGGCTTTTAGTCGGATTAATCGGGGAAATGGTATTATTAACGAGACAAAAATTCAGATACATCATGAAAACGCTTACCGCACCGCCGTTTCAGAATTTGAAAAACTGAATAAAAACTTTTACACTTACCAACTTAAAAACGCGAAAGGGCTCCAGGTAGTTATAAAAGGTATTGACGCTAATGTCGACCCGGAAGAGATAAAGACGAGTTTGTGCAGCAAAGGCTTTAAAGCTAAAACTGTATCAAACATTAAAAATAGAGAAAGGTGTCTCCAACCATTATTTCGGGTGAAGCTTGAGCCTAGTGATGTAAAATTGATAAAAGGTAAAACTCACCCTTTTTATGAATTAAGATATATTTTGCATCGCAGGGTTGTTGTTGAAGCCCCACCTAAACGATCTAGGCCAGTACAGTGCTTGAACTGCCAGGAATTCGGCCATACCAAAGCTAATTGTAAGTTGCCTTCTGTGTGTGTTGTGTGTGGGGAGCTGCATGCCACGACCAAGTGGGGTAAACCAAAAGATTACCCCAGGATGAAGAAATGCAGCAATGGTATCGGAAACCACACTGCCAACTATAGAGGTTGCCCTGTTTTTGATTAAGTAAGGCTTTCATCTAAGACTAAAATAGTTTCTGCCCCTCCACAGCAGTTAAATACAGCAACTACTACTATGCCTCCATTTACACAACCAACAACAAGTCAAGTTTCTTATGCAAACGCACTTAAGTCCAACCAGCCCAACATTCGTAATAAGCCTAACCAGCCATCAACACCACATGAGGCGCCAACAAATGAACCAACTTATTCCAATTTTAGCCGTCTGGAAGCCGTTATTGACAATATGGTTAAACAGTTCACGCAGATAATGGCGCAAATGGTATGATGCAAGAAATGCAAAAAATGCAGTCTGCTCTTTTGCAGGCCATGAACTGCCTCAGGGTTTGTTTCTGGAACGCAAACGGCATCCGCCAACACAAAAACGAGCTCGAATACTTTTTAACACACCAAAAAATTGATGTCATGTTGATTTCCGAGACTCATATGGCATCTAGAAGCACTTTCAAAATATGTGGCTATACTTTGTATGATTCAAAAGATTCCAGAGATAGGTCATGTGGTGGTTTCAACAATACTAATTTAATCAAGAATCAAACACAAATGGATGGGTGGTCTCCCAAAAGTTATATACAAGCAACAAACGTCTGCATTGATGAATTGTGCCATAACCTCGTTATTTCGTCAGTTTATTGTTCAGCCAGGTTCTCTATAAAGAAGGATCAGTACAACAGTTTTCACAAATCTTTAGGTCCTTACTTTATAGCTGCTGGAGACTATAACGCTAAACACACACGCTTGGGCTCCCGCCTAATAAGTCCCACAGGTCGTGTCTTGTATGTTTCTGTATCGGAATTGAGACACGTTATTTCAACTGGACAACCAACATATTGGCCAACTTACCACAATAAAATACTAGACGAAATAGATTTTGGCGTAGCAAAAGGCATATCCCCTGAGCTTAGTGAGGCTCAAGCCTCGTTGGATTTATCTTCTGATCACTCACCCACAATTTTCACTATTTGCACTCCTCACCAAATTGCAACTAGTGATATTTTTCTGTCAAAAAGAATAAATTGGTTAAAATATAAAAAATTTATCAGCACGCATTGTTCGGAACACCAACCTTTAAAAACTTCCGAAGAAATCGATGAGTGCCTGAGTAGCCTCTGTTAATGCTGTATGATTTTTTTATTTTGCAACAAAATAAAACAAATCTTAATAGACTTGAAATTTAATAAACTCCTTTATTTTTTTTGTTCTTCAAATCTGTTTTGATTCTCCCACAGTCTAGTCAGCCAAAGCGTGAGAATCGATGCGTCAGCTTTTCGTTTCGACTGCACATGCAAAACATAAAATTTTTATTTTGCAAGTGCTATTCAAATTACCAGCCAGACAGTATAAAATATAACGCTTTTCCCTGGCTACCTGTGGGAAAATATTTAAATGAAACATAAGCAATTCCGGCTCACCTAAATTCTTTACATATAATATCTTTTGTTTTTAATTTTATTTTAATTATTTGTTTTTGTATATGTTTTAGTATATAAGTATGAACATTTTTAATAAATGCATTCATTACGTTTACGACTGTTGTTGTTAATTAACTTAGTGATCGGCTTCTCTTGGTGTACCACCTTGAGAACTCCTTTAGAATTTCTACAACCTTATTCTGGTGAACCACCAGGATAATTCTATACAGAAATTTCATACCATTGACTTATTCTGGTGTACCACCAGAATAATTCTATTTATGAAAGCGAGGCAAACGAGCCGTCGCAAAAAAACATTGGCGACCGTGACAGGACCTGCAACCTTCGGTTTATCTACTCAACATTTGACAGGAACCAACCCTGCAATCTTTCCATACCATGGAACCCTCAGCAAAGCTCCTCCAGAAGCTAAAGGAAATCGGCGAAAGCATCGCCATCATAATAAGGAACTTCAGCAAGGATTCCAGTAGTCGCAAGACGACTACTTATTATGAGGAACGACTGGCCAGACTCAAGGTTGCTTGGGCAGAGTTCGAGGATGCGGACAACAATCTACGAAGTTCAAAGGATGAAGACACATCTGACGAATACTTTGTGTCCGACTACTACACCAAAGTCAGGTCTATGGCAACAAAGTATATCACGCTGATAGAACGTGAGCTTGACACTCAAGGTCGAGCATCGACACCAAGCAACCTCAGGGTCCCTCAACCTCAAACACCGAACGATTAACTGGTGGTGCAACTGATGGTCATGATGGCCTCATTAGCCGGTCTTTGGGTAAAATGGCGGCTTTAACCCGTCAACTAGAAGGGCTTCAGATGAACGACCAAGAAATATCCTACTATAAGATAAAAAAGGCCACAATTACCCACCTATGGCAGCAAGTGGAACAACTTAACGACGAGGTACTGGACAAATATCCTGATCCAGATCAATTTGGTTATAATTCAACGAAATATGTGCACCTCGAAAAAGAACCCCAAACAGCAATCATCTAGCTCACAAGTGCTACTAAACACCTCCACTCCGCCACCTCGGGAATTGTAGCTAGATCACCTTCATTGCCCTTACACACAATCGACATTACTAAATTTGATGGTGATTATATGAAGTGGACCTCCTTCTCTGATCTATTTACCAGAATTATCCATGAGCAACCCATATCCGACGCTCACGAAATGTGGTATTTAAAGAATAACGTAATCGGTGCAGCAGCAAATATCATTGCTCATTTCGCTATTACGGAAGAAAATTACCAAGCGGCATGGCTGCTGCTGGAAAACCGCTATAATAACAAAAGGGTTATGGTGGCTACGGCAACTCAAAGGTTACTAGATCAGCCATCTGGCGCTGGCTTTTTGAACGCCCTTAAGCGACTACACGATAAAACAAAGCAGTGCTTAGCAGCTCTATCCAACATGGGTCTCGAGACTACGTCATGGGATCCACTTCTAATTTGCCTTTTAGTTAAAAAGGTGGACAAACCCGTATACAGTCAATTTGAACAAACAATTTCCAGGCCTAAGCTACAAAAAATTAGCGACTTTTTAAGCTTCAGCGAGAACTACTTCCATACTCTTGAAGCAATAGGATATAAGGAGAAAGCTGCCGTCAATATTCCTAAAACTTGCACGCTTACTACACAACCCCAACTCGAAAGCAGATAATGCATTAATTGCAAGAGAGATAATCACCCATTATATCGATGCAAGGAATTCCTATTGCTTAGCCCAAAAACGCGACTTAACCTGGTACAGAAACAAAGGTTATGTGTAAACTGCTTTAACAATAGCCATTCCACCAAACAATGCGCGATCGCAGGCCGCTGCCAAAAATGTGGGAAAAAACACCATACGCTAGTTTACCTTGAACGACAGACTGCGACATCAGCAGAACAAGGAAATTCCTCCAATATGCCAATTAAATCAACCAAAGACAAACGTAAAACTTCTACAGAGCCAGCCACGACTAGTAATCAGTTATCGGAACAAGCAGCTTCCCTCGTCACTACATCAGCAGTTGCAGTAGAAGGCAGGGCTGTGAATTCTGCTACTCCCAGGCCCTATGTTTTACTAAGAACAGCATTGGTAAAGGTTAAGGCGAATGGTCTGGAAACCGAATGCAAGGCGATTCTCGATTCAGGATCGCAAGTAAACCTAATTACAGAAAGATTAGTTACCCGGCTTGGACTCCCTGCTAGGCCTGCATCTATCTCAATAAATGGCATCGGAAAAAACCAGACCAAGGTTCAAACCCGAGTCAACATTACACTTCAATCTCGCCTCAACAATTTTTCAGCACGTTTGGAGGCATTTGTGTTGCCACAAATAATTGCTCCTTAACCCTCGCAGCATATTAATATTGACAGGTGGCCTATTCCCAACAATACAGCACTGGCAGACCCAAACTTCAATCGTCCAGACAAAGTCGATATTCTTTTAGGAGCAAAATATTATCATCAGTTACTCGCTATTGGACCGATTAAACTTTCCGATAACCTCCCAGTCTTGCAAAATACAATATTAGGCTGGATGGTATCTGGAAAAGTGGCTGGCCAGCATCTACCAACAGCTTTATGTGGGGTCCTGACTGAAGAAGACAAGAAGAGCCAGGCAATCGAGAGATTTTGGAAACTGGAAGAAGTCGATAGCACACACCGTCAATTATCAGCGAAGTGTGAAGCGCATTTTAACCAGCACTCTGCACGTGACAAGGAAGGAAGATTCATAGTAAGACTCCCATTTTGTACTGAACCAAGTTCTTTAGTAGAGTCACATAGTATCGCTTTCAATCGATTCTTGTTATTGTAACGACGATTATCCAAGGACACTGTTTTAAAGCATCAATACATACAATTTATGAAGGAATATGAAGCATTAGGCCACATGACCAATGTCGACATAGACAAAGTGGAAGGGGAAAAATACTTTATTCCCCACCACTGCATATTACGACCCGAAAGCAGTGCCACCAAAATGAGAGTTGTTTTTGACGCCTCTTCGAAAACATCATCCGGGAAATCATTAAACGATATTCTGCGTACTGCACCACCACTACAAAATGACTTATTCACTATTTTGCTGCGCTTTCGATTACCACGCTTCGTATTCACAACAGACATAGAAAAAATGTTTCGCCAAATCTCGATCCATCCCAAGGATGGGCCATACCAGATAATCCTATGGCGACTGGATATCACAGAGCCCATCAACTATTTCACATTAAATACCGTTACTTATGGAACTAGGCCAGCACCATATCTAGCAATCAGATTTAAAAAAAAAAAAAGGCGGGAGAACCATCTTCAGTTTCCCTTAGCAGCCAATTTTTTGGAGAAGAACTTTTACGTTGATGATGGGCTGGGTGGAACTGACAGCTTAAGTATAGCCTTGGACACACAACGCCAACTGCAGCAAGTCACCGCGCGGTATGGATTTAACTTACGAAAATGGAGCGCCAATCACGTTCAACTACTTCGTAATATCCCAGAATGTGATCAAGAAGTCAGCCTCGACTTCTCCGCAGAGGAAAGAAACTACATTAAAACATTAGGATCGGCCTGGTTACCCAAAGGTGACCAATTTAAAATCAAGGTCAACGTACAACCAATCAAAACAATCTCAAAGAACTCGAAAACTTTTAAGTCCAGCGACATGTTTATAAGGGTAATATTTCACACAAACCACAACTTCATGTCTTCTCCGATGCGTCAGAAAAGGCATATGGGGCAGCAATATACATTAGAACATTTTTACCAAAAAAAAACGATAGTGTTATACTTGTTATGTGCAAAATCTCGGGTAGCACCTCTTAAGCAACAAACGCTTCCAAGGCTAGAATTATGGACTGCCCAGTTAGAAGCTAACTTGGCGGTAACAGTTAAACACGAATTGGACATGATTACAACACCAACATTCTACTGGACTGATTCAACAATAGTGTTGAACTGGATAAACTCGAGATCATCCTCCCTTCATACATTCGTTGCAAATCGAATAGCTTCTATTTAGGAGAGCACGAAACCTGAACAATGGAGACATGTGAGTTCCAAGGACAACCCAGCGGACATCATATCCAGAGGTTTAGGCCCACAACAACTACAACAAACACCCCACTGGTTGTACGGGCCATTTTTCCTTTACGGAGACGAAAAACATTGGCCTTCAGCCTTTCGTCCAACTTCTGACTCAGCCGTTATTGAAAGGAAACAAATCCCTCACAACTTACTAGCATCGATTGATAGTGAAAACTTGCTACACAGAATAAACCACAGGAACTCATTGAAAACGCTTCAACGAATTGTCGGATATGTCCTTAGATTCGTCAAAAACGCCAAAAGTAGCAAGGAAGAAAGACAAAACAGGCCCACTCTCACCCCTTTTGAGCTTCACGATGCTCTTGTTATCATCGTTGAACTACACAGCATTCGAACTTCAAGGAATACATCCAAGACTTGCAAAGGCAGAATGAACTTAAAAGATCGAGTCAAGTCAAAAGCCTATCACCATTCCTAGATAAGAATAATATCATAAGAGTCGGAGGTCGGGTAGAAGAATCCGCATTGAGTTATAATGCCAAACACCCCATGCTTTTTCCGTTCAATGACATAACAAGCCGATTAATCTTTAAATCAATACACAGGGAGAATAAACATTGCGGTCCTACTGCACTTCTTGCAACCGTAAGACAACGCTTCTGGCCCATTAAGGGAAAGCACTTGGCTAGGGAAGCTGTCCATAAATGTATACAGTGCGCAAGATCAAAACTAAGGCTTCTTTAACAAATCATGGGAAATTTGCCAGAGACGAGGGTGGCACCCGCAAGGCCTTTTATCAACGCAGGAGTTGATTATTGCGGCCCAATATGGGTACACTTCAAGACCATAGGAAAACGACCTCAGAAGGCGAATATTTCGGTTTTTTGTTGATTTTCTTCAAAGGCATTCATCTAGAGCTAGTAACGGATCTCACAACCGATGCATTCATTGGAGCCCTCAAGAGATTTATAAGCCGAAGAGGGCATTGTTAAAATCTTTATTGCGATAACGCTACCAACTTCATAGGAGCGCGAAATCAACTTGCAGAATTGTCAACTGCTGTATTTTCTACAACAGCTCAGGAAACTATCCAGGGAGAATGCGCGACTAAAAACATTAATTTCCATTTTATCCCTCCGCGATCTCCGCATTTCGGTGGATTATGGGAAGCTGCTGTAAAATCCGCTAAGGGTCTTTTGATCAAAGAAATATCAAGCGCATCCCTGACTTATGAGGAAATGGAAACCGTGGTGTTAGAGGTTGAAGCAATCCTGAATTCAAGGCCAATTGCACCATTACCAAGTAATCCGGATGATGACGCTGCATTCACACCTGGTCATTTCTTGATTGGGGAGCCTCTCACGGCCCAGGTTGACGCGACTGCACAAACAACATCCTCAACCTTGGCAAAACGTTGGAAATTAGTCTCCCGAATAAAACATTAGCTTTGGAAAAGGTGGTCACAGGAGTATCTCAATGAGTTCCAGCAGCGTAGAAAGTGGCAAACTAAATAACAAAATCCACAGCTCGGCACCATTGTCGTAATTAAAGATAATTTACCTGTCATGAACTGGCGATTTGGAAAAGTAGTTGAAACATTTCCTGGACCCGATGGCTTGGTCAGGACAGCAGCGGTAAAAACATCAACTGGGGTCATTAAGCGAGCCATCCACTTACTCGCTCCTCTTCCGATAGAACCAGATGACGATGAAAGAAGAGATAATTCACAACCCCTCAATCGAAGCGGCGCGCCCAGCGACTTTAACAAAAATTCTCCACCTCTAAAACGTAGCAACTTGACCCCGACAGGCATGCTCGTGATCCTAGCATTGTTTCTTAGACTAGTGACGTGCCAACAAGTCACTTATACTCAGATTAAAAGCAACCCTGGTATACACTTTGAACATATTGGTAAAATCAAACCAGTTCTTTCAGAATGGAAACTTCTGATATATTTTGAGCTGGCACCATTTCATAATGAATTACAGCTTTTGATTAACGGGACCAATGCCTTAACAGATGCCTGTAATTACTCATACTTCCATACTCAATGTATCGGACTGATAAACCATTTTCGCAACATCCAGAACGACATGCATGCTGGTCTAAAAAATCTTGCTAAACGAAAAAAACGAGGCGCAATAGATATTGTCGGCAACGTAGCAAACTCCTTATTCGGTGTTCTGGATTTAAAATGTGCTGAGCAAATGTCCTACACCATCAGCAAAAACGACGAAGCCCGACTACAAGAGCTCCTGCAGAATCAAACTTCATTCTTGGACTCTACCGTTAACCTAATGAAGCAGACTGAGGCTCAGACTCAAAATGGTTTTGAAAAAATCAATTTTAAAATCATGAAACTCATGAACCGCACAAACAATGACCAACGCTCGCAGCTCATTTTACCCTTAAGCATCCAGTTAGTTATAATAGCAGACAAGCTTCAAAAAATGCACACCTCTATGATTAACTTGTTGGCTGATACTTATAATGGTCGGATCAGCCCTATTCTGCTAACCCCACAACAATTTTCTACTGAAGTGGATAACATAAAAACTAATCTTCCAACAGATTTAACATTACCAGTAGTGGATATCATTCATATATATGGCATCGCGGCAGCTCATGCATCAATCTCCAATGAGCACGTCATCTGCACCTTGTTTATTCCTTTGTCAAATCCAAATGAATATGATTTATTCTACCTTACACCAGTCCCACAAGTAATAAACAATTCATTAGTAGCTATCATCGTGATAAATATTTCCCAACGGATGACCATAAACTTCTTGGCTGCAATACACTGGGGCGCAATACCTTTTTGTGCCCAAATGTCCAAGCTGAAGGAATGTATAAACCGATTAAAAAACTTGCTAGAAGTACATAGAATGTCATCAAAAAAGGAATACCTGGAAGGTCTAGACGCGACTCCTCAAACAAATTATTCTCTATGGCGATCAGCCAGACGAAGATAAATGCGATCTGTTCTCCATTTAAGGAGCATCTTCGCTCCCAGTTCATGCACTAACGTGAGAGAACTACCGCCTGTTTTTGCTAGACGTCCTATAGAAATACGTTTCCAATTTTCAGATGTTATAGAGGCTATCGCTAACCTTAAAGCTCCTGGCGTTGATAAGATAAGCAACAAAATGCTCTTAGAGCTACCTTTTTCAGGTAAAATAATTATTCATTTTATTTTTAATGTCATAATTCGGCTTGAACATTTTCCGCCAATATAGAAAATTGCCTTAGTAAAGATGATTCCTAAGCCTGGTAAAGATCCTTCAAAGGTGGAGTCTTGTAGGCCTATAAGTTTGTTACCAACTTTGGCAAAACTATTCGAAAAGCTGCTTAAAAATAAGCTGAGTCCGATCCTGCATGACAACAACTGCATTCCAGATCACCAATTTGGTTTTAAAAGTCAACATAACACCATCGAACAAACTCACAGACTGGTGCAGGTTATAAGAAAATCCTTTAAGGAAAAGAATTACTGCTCCGCGCTTTTTATCGATGTCTCTCGAGCATTCAATAAATTATGGCACGAAGGCCTGGTAATCAGACTTAAACTCTATCTACCAGCTAATATTTCGAACCTGCTAGATAAATACTTTACCGGCAGACAATTTATGATTAAAGAGGGAAACCAAATAAGTTCTTCTCAGCCAATAGGGGCTGGCGTACCTCAAGGGAGTATACTAGGTCCAATTCTGTACTGGCTTTACACAGCAGATATGCCTATCAATAGTATTGCAGACGACAATGCTTTTCTTAGTACTTATAAAGACCCTAAAGAGGCTTCGAACCAGCTCGCCCAACACGTAAGCCAAGTTGAGAAATGGGCAAAGTTATGGGGAATAAAAATAAATGAACGAAAATGTACTCACGTAACTTTTACGTTACGCAAAGAAACGTGCCTTCCAATCACTATTAACAACCATTTGGTGCATCAACGATCCGAGACAAAATATCTTGGTATTCACCTGGATCGCCGCCTCACATGAAAGCCCCATAAAGATGCAAGGCTGACACAAATGAAACTTAAAGCTGCGCAAATCCACTGGCTAATGGGTAGAAACTCTGAGCTTCATCTGGATTGTAAACTTCTATCATACAACTCAATTTTAAAATCAATTTGGTGCTACGGTATACAATTATGGGGCACTGCTTCCGCCTCTAACATAAAAAAATACAACGCCGTCAAAACAAAATCCTAAGAATGATAACTGGTGCTCCGTGGTATGTCAAAAACAGCAACATCCATAAGGATCTAGAAGTTCCACTAGTTATATGCGAAATCCTGAAATATGTGGACAAGTTTTTAAATAAGCTGGAAACACATCCAAACCCGTTTGCTCGAAGTATCTTGCAACATAGTGGACACTCCCGTCTGATGAAGATAACTATTTCTAATATGAGAACTTTAATTTTAGTCTGGCGACGGCTGGATTAATATTATTTCCTTAGTCTTAAGATTTGAATACTTATTGTTAGTTCGCTTAAGCGAAGATTCAATAATAAAAATATGAAAAAAAAATATATATATATATATAACACAATTTTTAAATTATTTAGGATTTAATCCCAATTTTCTTGTTAATTTATAGGGTTTGTTGGTTAAGTTTGTCTATATGCATTTCATTGGTTCTTACACCAAATCATCAGTAGACTTCAACCACCCAAATTCTTAAAAAACTCATGAATATCTTCTGTCTTTATATACTAACCTCATCAAACAAAATGAGAATTACTATAAAAAAACCAAAACGTTCAAGTTTTTTTAAGAATCCAACAAACCATTATTCGCTATTCGCTTGTTTTGATTTTCTTTTTCCCTTTACATTTGAATAACCATTGGTTATTACTAAATGTATTGAGGGGCAACCGAAAACAAAACCTTGTTGTTAAACAACACAATTTTTAAATTATTTAGGATTTAATCCCAATTTTCTTGTTAATTTATAGGGTTTGTTGTTGGTTAAGTTTGTCTATATGCATTTCATTGGTTCTTACACCAAATCATCAGTAGACTTCAACCACCCAAATTCTTAAAAAACTCATGAATATCTTCTGTCTTTATATACTAACCTCATCAAACAAAATGAGAATTACTATAAAAAAACCAAAACGTTCAAGTTTTTTTAAGAATCCAACAAACCATTATTCGCTATTCGCTTGTTTTGATTTTCTTTTTCCCCTTACATTTGAATAATCATTGGTTATTACTAAATGTATTGAGGGGCAACCGAAAAAAAAACCTTGTTGTTAAACAACACAATTTTTAAATTATTTAGGATTTAATCCCAATTTTCTTAACCAACAACAAACCCTATAAATTAACAAGAAAATTGGGATTAAATCCTAAATAATTTAAAAATTGTGTTGTTTAACAACAAGGTTTTGTTTTCGGTTGCCCCTCAATACATTTAGTAATAACCAATGGTTATTCAAATGTAAGGGGAAAAAGAAAATCAAAACAAGCGAATAGCGAATAATGGTTTGTTGGATTCTTAAAAAAACTTGAACGTTTTGGTTTTTTTATAGTAATTCTCATTTTGTTTGATGAGGTTAGTATATAAAGACAGAAGATATTCATGAGTTTTTTAAGAATTTGGGTGGTTGAAGTCTACTGATGATTTGGTGTAAGAACCAATGAAATGCATATAGACAAACTTAACCAACAACAAACCCTATAAATTATATATATATATATATATATATATATATATATATATATATATATATATATATGTTCTAGCAAATTTTTTTAGTGAGTAATAGTTTACAAATTTTTATTTATTTTTATTCTTGCCTGTTTAAACCTTTATTACAAATAATTTTATTTATTCAGCTTTTACTTACCTTATAAAATTCTTAAATAGTTATATAAAGTCAATTTATTTTAGTTTTACTCTGGCAGCACAGCTGGTAAAATGTTAAAAAGACGTATGTATATGGCTCTATTGTTAAAAAAGCCTCGTTATTTTTGACCTGTACCCCTATTCTGTAACTCGCTAAAGCTAAATCTCTATCGCTAAAAATCTAAAAAATATTTTTAGCGATTTTTAGCTACAAGTGCGATTCTGTAATATTTATCGCTTAATTTGGCAGCGTCTTAAAATCGAATTCGCCGCAATTTTAGCTTTATTTGTCATCGCTAAAATGCTCTAATTTTGTATTCTCTAACTTAAAAGAAGCTGTTTGATCGCTAAAAATATTATATTTTTGGCAACGAATATTTTGGACTGCTAAAATGTGAGTTATTACATTTATTTAGTTTTTTTTATGTTTTTCTTTACAATTTATTTATTTCATCAAGAAAATGGAAGAAACAACAAAACGGGTTACAAAGGAGCAAAAATATATGCTCATTCAATATTTGGAGGAGCATAAAGAATTTGCCCATGACAGGTATTAAAGATTGTTGGGCTTCAGCCAATAACATTAAAGAGTTTTTTTTTTTAGATTTATAAATTCTACCGGACTAAAAAGTCTTGCAGAGCAATGGGACGTATTAGCGTAAAAGCTTAATGGCTTGGGAGGAGCTTACAAAAGTGGTGAGAATTGGAAAAGGGCTTGGACAAACATGCGGTAAGATTTGCATAAATTTTTCACATTACATTTATTTATTGCTTTCTTTTAACAGAAGCAAAGCAAAACAAAAATATCAAGATTTCAAAAACTCAATGGAAAGAAGCGGAGTCAACGGTGCCCAAAAGTTCAAACTCACAGATTTGGATGAACGAGTAATTTCAATCATGAGGAAAGAATCTGTTGTCGGGCAAGAAGAAGTCAGCGAACCTCTTGTAAGTGTTTCTTTTTTTATTTGTTTCTAAACTTTTACTAAATATATTATTAATAACTCTATAGAGAGCAGCAGGACTTGTCGCTGACATTTGTATTGTCGAGGAGAGTAGTGACCACGAAACAAGTTTAATTGCTGGCGCTGTAAGTATTTGTAAAAGGTTTTTTATAAACTTGATATTTTTTATTTGAAATTTGTTAAGTCTCTAAAAAACATAAAATATTTTTAATAATGCCGTTTAAGTATGTATATCAAAGTAACTTATTGTTTTTTACTACACAGAGTACGAGTCATGAAGCCAATAAGAGATGCGAAAAGAGGAAACGCAGAGAAAACGATCTTAGCCTCGAAATGCTCGCATTAGAAAGAGATCTTTTAAAGGAGAAGCGCAGAAAAAATGATATAGCGCAAGCGCAGGTTAACGTGTTAACTAATATAAATCAAACTTTATCGGAAATTTTATTACGCCTGCCCCTACAACACTGATGTACTTTTTATTTTATTTATTATTTTATTCTTGTTGAACTAAATGTTTTTTTATGTTTTTAATCACTATTTTTAAGATATTTTTTTTTAAACAATGTAAGATTTTATTATGGTTTAAAATTTAACTCTATTTCAGTTGATAAAAGCCCTTTAAAAAAAGAAAATATATTTTTTTATTTCGTTCTATCTTAGCTTTAATATTGAAAAAGTTAGATATTTGGGTTAGTCACAAGGTCTATTACCATGTCCTATCGCCTTATTTGTAAACGTCATATTCAGTGTGTTAAAACTTATTTTTTTTTTGAATCGAATTAGTGACTCCTTAATAGAAATTAATTTAAGGATATTGTTTAAAATGAAAATGACTTTAGAAATATTTAGATTCAATTCTTTTATTTTTAAGTTTTTAGTGGAATGTCTTACAATACAGTTTATGTACACAAAATAGGGTAAATACAAAATTCAAAAAGAAATACTTTTTAAAAATTAGAAAAATATTGTTGAACAAGTACGTTTCTTGCTTGGAAACCACTCTCGCCTACTCTGCCATTGGAAGCAATTTCTTCCTCATTGTCTTCATCGCTGTATATTGCATTTTGGCTGCTGTCATTATCCTCATATGTATTCTCATCGATTTCCACTCCATTTTCAATAAGCTTGTTGTGCAATATAATACACGAGTTTATTATTTTACCCGCTGCTATGGGATCGTAGCATAATACTCTTTCTCTACTTAGACAACGAAACCGACCCTTTAAGACCCCAAAGCAGCGCTCAATGCAATTTCTGGCTTTACGGTGTTGCCTGTTATAATATTCTTGGGCGTCTGTCAAGTTTTCTCCTTGAATTGGTGTCATTAGATATGGTAGCTGTGGATATCCACTATCACCTTTTGAAATCAAAATTTTTTATAAGTCTTTAAAAGCCATCATATTTTATAAATCAAGGTACATCTATTCAAAGTAGTAGCGTAACTATAACAAATACAACATCAAAAACTATACGGCATTTTACATAGTAAATGCATATGCTGTATGAAAAAACAAAAATAATAATGAGCTCATGCTATGATTTTACGTTGTATAGATATACCTTGGTGTAACTAATGTACACACCAATAAGCCAGAAATTTCTATCCCCACTGCTGTATTTCTGTTGAAGAAAAACTCTCAAAGCACTTGCTCTCCAAACAGAGGCGTCATGTGCTGTGCCACCAAATCTGGCATTACAGTCAATAATTCTCAAATCCAAATCACACACCTTAAAAAAAAAGTGGTTAATGTTTATATGTAAATTAATATCTGTTTTTATTTTACTGGTAACTCACAGCTTGTACATTTATTGAATGTCCCCCTTTTCGGCATACATAAACGTGTTCAATATCGGCGCCAGGTCCTTTTATTTTGATGTGGGATCCATCAATAGCCCCGATTACACCAGGGAAGTGAAAATTCTGGTAAAAGCTTTTACATACATATATAAATTAGGAACCTTCATTTCGTTTAAACGGGTGCAGTAATGTCGTTTGTTACAAAAAGGAAGGTTAATAGTCATAATACCTATTTTATGGAGTAACTGTTAAATAATCCTTTAATAAGCTTACAATTGTTATTATGAATGTGGCCTGAAATAGATTAACGGGTTAATTAAAAACTAACATGAGTAGAGACGAGATATAAGACATAAATGGCTTATATATTACTTTATCTTAATAAAACTTTGCACAAATGTTTATCTTTATGCCACTATCTATTTTACTAAAAGCAAACATGTAGGGTCGTCTTGTTGTTTGCATAAATCACACAGTTTTATATGAAGTATTCATAGAATTATTAAACTACCTTTACCATTGTTTTATAAACGACATTACTGCATACATAGATATAAATATGTAAATGTATGTACCTTTGCTTAATTTTCTGGTATTCCTCGTTATTTGTAGGAAACCTTACATATTTTGCCAGAAAATGTTGATCCAAAATCGATGATACTTCTTTGACGCAGCGACTAACTGTGGGCTGCGATACATTCAGCATGAAATCTTGTCCCACTGATTGTTGATAGCTTCCTAAAAAAAGCCTTTTAAAATGGAGCTCCTTTTCTTAAGTTGTACTTTACCTTGTGCATAAAAACGCAGTGCAATTAGAATTCTTAGCGTTTTTGATAACCTTGTATTTCTTAACTTAGAGTTCATGTATGGAGAAACCTCTTTAATGAGGTCCCTGCAAATCACTTTCGGAAGCCTAAATAACATGCGGAATTGTTGGCATGGAATATCAAATGGATCCGTGCAGCTACGTAAACTTTTTCTTTTTATTATGAGTTTATTACGTTCATTAACTCGAATAATTCGTGAAATTGTACTTCGCCGGTAAAAGCCACTCATATTTTCGTAATGCCAAATATATTTTTCTACTTTTATTTAAGTGTAATTTGTTTTAAAGCACAAAAAATATAATTTTCACAAACACCACGTTTGTTGTTTACTTTATATAAACAAAAATAGTGTTGCCATCGAGTAAATATGTTTCCATAATTTCAGCTGTTGATAGCTTAATGGATAACCACAACATTTAACTTTAAAATTTTTTTTATTCAAATACATAAATTATGTATCAAAAATTCAGAAATGATTCAGTATAGCTGGTAAAATAATCATAAACAAAAATTTTATTAAATATTTTAAAATATTTTTGGGGGTAAACGAAAATAATTTTTGAGAAAACTAAATCACAGTTAGGTAACACTGAAGTAGAGTGTCAAAAACTAACACAATATGTCGGTCTCTTTTCAACAGCAATACATCAAGGTAGTGAGAACGAATAAGTCTACTGATAGTAATTTAGCTACGGCGAAAAACTAAAATTTTAGCTAAGAATACAAATTTAGCATCGTAGCTAAAATATTTGCCGCAATTTATTTTTAGCTATTTAGCGATCGAGATTTAGTTTTAGCTTAGAGAATTACAGAATAGCACTGCTGATAAAAAAACTTGTGTGCGAAGGTGGCATATCTAGCATATATAGAATGCTGGATTTTTTTTGGAGAATTGTATATAGATAACAAAAGAGTGTTACAGAAATGTTAATTCTGCATATTAGCTGTATATCTAATATATAAGGAAGGGATGTATGTATGTATGTATGTATGTATGTATGTATGTATGTATGTATGTATGTATGTATGTTTGTATTTTATAGCTGGCCACACCAGTATACCGATTTTTTTGAAATTTTTACAGGGAGTTATTTTAAGTCTGGAAGGAACAATAGGCTACTTTTTTTTGGAAACTATTGCTGCCACGCTCACAGTACGCCATTTTGTGTGAGAAGGTTAGGTTATGAATTGCCTACCAAAATTACCCAAGGCCATATTGATCAAACGCGTAGAGCTTAATACATGAAAATTATAACACGTGTTAAGCTTTACATGTTTGCTTAAATGCACATGAGTTTTTAAACATTGGGCCCGTAAAGGGATAAAAAGGGGACGAAAAGGGAAAAATCTGTTACCTACTATCTCTTGATGTATATAATATAGAAACAAAATTTAAAAAGCTTAGCGTTTTCCTTGAGAAATAAGCAGACAGGTATCTGGAGTTTTTCTTTAAATTTTGGTCTGAAAGGGCGAAAAAAAGGGTTAAAATTATATTTTGGTACTATTTTGTACTTTTTGTTACTTTTAAACCAATAAAGGTAGAAAAATTTTTCAAATTGCGTTCGATAGGTCTTACAAAAATATGATTACGTTTTTCGTACTTTTATTTAATTTTGGGTCCAAAGGGGGGAAAAAAGTTTTAAAATTTATTTTGATTTTTTATGCGTTTTTTGTAACTTTAAAAACCAATAAAGATAGGAATATTATTAAAATTAAGTGTGACAGGCTTAAAAAAATATGAGTACGTTTTTAGATACTTTTTTTAGTTATTAAACCCTAAGGGGAAGAAAGGGTTAAAATTATGTTTTAGTAATTTTTGTAACTTTAAAATCAATTAAGGTAGAGTCATAATTTAAATTCCACTTCAGACCGATTTTTTGAAATTAGTTCACACATAAACTGCTTCTAAAGTTAAAATTTTGAAGGTAAAAAAGTGGACGGTGCCCAAAAAAATTTATAGTTTTTATGCGGGTACTTTAATTGCACCTCTCATTCTTAAATTTTAAAGGACAAAAATTGGAGGCTGCCGCGCCTACAAAAATATAAGCCTTCATAATGGTTCTTCTATTGTTGCGATTTTTATGAAGCTCAAAAATAGACCGATAAATTTTTTTTTCGGTACAATAATTAGTGGCATAAAGATGGACAAACTTGCAAAACTATGTGAAGATAGAGCAATATTTGAGCCAGCTATAGGCTTAAACGTTTAATCCGGGAGGACATTTGTATGGGAGCTAGGTCAAAAAATGAATCGATCATCACCACAAACAAAGTGTTTTTTTCCTGTTTCAAAAAACTTATCTGTTCCAAATTTTATGAAAATATCTGCAAAAATGCGGTCTCTACTTTGTTAACTCCCGGCCGGACGGATGGACTGACATGTTTTAATCGGCTCATGAAGTGATTCTGTGTCGATCAGTATAATTGGAGGTGTGTCTCAGACCTTTACTTTTGTAAGGTACAAATATTTGCACAAAAGCATAATAAAATTTGGGTATAACAATGTGATCCCTATATCTATATTATATAAAGAAATGTTGTATGTATGTATGTATGTATGTATGTATGTATGTATGTTTGTATTTTATAGCTGGCAACATTTATTTTTTTGGAATTTTTTCAGGAAGTTACTTTAAGCCTGGAAGGAAAAAAAGGTTACTTTTTTTTTAATTATTTCTGCCACGCCCACAATACGCCCGTTTGTGCGGGAGGGTTATGTTATGAACTGCCTAACAAAATTACCCAAAGCCATACTGATCAAACGCGTAGAGCTAAATACATGAAATTTATAACACGTGTTAAGCTTTACATGTTTGTTTAATTCACATGAATTTTAAAAATTGGGTCCGTAAAAGGGATAAAAAGGAGACGAAACGAAAAAATCTGTAACCTACTATCTTTTGATGTATATAAGATAGAAACAAAATTTAAAATGTTTTGCGTTTTCCTCAAGAAATAAACAGACAGGTATCTGGAGCTTTTTTTTTTGTAAATTTTGGACCGAAAGGGCGAAAAGGGGTTAAAATTATGATTTGGTACTTTTTGTTACTTTTAAACCAATTAAGATAGAAACATTATTCAAATTGCGTTCGATAGGTCTTACAAAAATATAGTTATATTTTTCGTACTTTTTTTTCAATTTTGGACCCAAAAGGGGAAAACAGGGTTAAAAATATATTTTGATTTTTTTATGCGTTTTTTGTAACTTTTAAACCAATAAAGATAGGAACATAATTTAAATTGGGTGCGACAGGCCTAAAAAATATAAGTACGTTTTTGGGTCTTTTTTGAATAATTGGACCCTTAGGCGGGAAAAAAGTTTAAAATTATGTCTAAGTACTTTTCATAACTTTAAAACCAATAAACCTAGAAACATAATTTAAATTGCATTCGTCAGGTTACCAAAAAATGTTAATATGTTAATAAAGGGCTAAGATTATATATAGAAGTTTATAAATAATTTTTGCTTATTAAAGCTTTCTGAATATTTCCAAAACTGTAAGCCTGGTAAATTCCCAATATTTATATGTAAAGTAAATAGTAGGGTTGACTTATTATTTATTGCAACTTATGTGGGGCGATCAGCGAAATATTTTAAAAGACCCGTTATCGCGAAACCACCACTACGTAATCTGAGAGGATCCTGGGCAAGAAGTGATGAAGAAAAATGTGATCTGTTCGCAAGTCATTTAACAAATGTCTTCACTCCAAATACTTGCACTGACATGAGTAAATTACCGCCTGTTGTTGCTAGATGTCCAATGGAAATACGTTTTAAGTTGTCAGATGTCGTAGAGGCTATCAATAATTTAGATGCTAAAAAAGCTCCTGGCTTTGATGAAATCAGCAACAAAATGCTTTTAGAGCTGCCTTGCACAGCAAAAAGAATAGTTCTTTGTATTTTTAACGCCATATAACGGCTCGAACATTTCCCGCCAGTATGGAAAGTTGCCTTGGTAAAGATGATTCCTAAGCCGGGAAAAGATCCTTCGAAGGTGGAGCCTTACAGGCCTATAAGTCTGTTACCAACTATGTCCAAATTGTTTGAGAAATTGCTTAAAAACAAGCTGACTCCGATCCTAAATGAAAACAACTGCATTCACTGCACTCTAGATCACTAATTTGGATTTAGAAATCAACATAGTACCATCGAACAAACCCACAGATTGGTACAGGTTATAAGAAAAGCCTTTGAGAAAAAGAAATACTGCTCCGCACTCTTCATAGATGTCTCTCAAGCGTTCGACAAAGTATGACATGAAGGCCTGTTAAACAAATTAAAGCTCAACCTTCAATCTAATATTTTTAACCTATTAGAAAAATACATAACCGGCCGACAATTTATGATTAAAGAGGGAAACCAAATAAGTTCTTCTTAACCAATAGGGGCTGGTGTACCTCAAGGGAGTATACTAGGTCCAATTCTGTACTTGCTTTACACAGCAGTTATGCCCACAAACAATCTTACTCATACGTCGACATTTGCTGATGATACCGCCTTTCTCAGTATTCGTAAAGACCCTAAAGAGGCCACAAAACAACTTCAACATAACGTATCCCAAGTTGAAAAATGGGCAAAGTTATGGGGTATTAATAAAAATGAACAAAAATGCACCCACGTTACTTTTACGTTACGCAAGGAAACGTGACCCCCAATTCTTATTAACAACCATACGGTGCCTCAAGGAATTGAGACGTAATATCTTGGCATTCACCTGGATCGCTGCCTCACATGAAAGTCACATATAGATGCGAAGTTGACTCAAATGAAACTTAAAGCTGCTTAAATCCACTGGCTAATTGGTAGAAACTCTGATAAACTTCTATATATAATTCTAGCCCTTTATTAACGTAATAACATATTTTGGTAACCTGGCGAATGCAATTTAAATAATTTTTCTATTTTTAATGGTTGTTCTAAAGTTACAAAAAGTACTTAAACATAATTTTAACCCTTTTTCCCCTTAAGGGTCCAATAATTAAAAAAGGACCCAAAACCGAACTCATACCTTTTAGGCTTGTCGCACTCAATTTGAACAATCTTCCTATCTTTATTGGTTTAAAAGTTACAAAAAAACGCCTAAATATACCAAAATTCATATTTTAACTGTGACACGAGTCATCTTGTCAATAACGATAACTTCTTACGGTTGGCTTCGCTGTCCACCTGGCTTGTAAAGGCTTCATCGATTAATAGGTGTTAGTTAGTGCTTACAGATCAGAAGAATTATAAGACATTGGAGTTAGTGAACGGGAGTTCAAAATGGCTTCGATTTCTATAATTACGGTTTCAAGTTCTTCATATGTCAACGTGGCTGTGCCAACGCTTCGAATTAAGAGGTGTTTTGCAGATTTTACTGCTGCTTCCCATAGTCCTCCAAAGTGGGGAGCTCTGGGTAGAATAAAATGGAACTGTATTCCCCTTGAACTGCATATAGAAACTATCGACTTCTTTCCATTTGTTGAACAAATACATTCACCGATTTCTGCTAATTTGTTGCTTGCTCCGGCAAAGTTTGTTGCGTTGTGACTGTGTAAGTTTTGGCAGCGTCTTCTATGACTGATGAAGCGTTTAAGTGCACCTAAGAAAGCTTCAGTTAATAGGTCACTCACAAGCTCGAACTGAACCGCCTTCATAGCGAAGCAGCAAAAACTTGCAACATAAGCCTTTGTTGGTCGTTTTCCTCTTATTTTGTAATAAATCCAGAGTGGGCCGAAGAAATCGACATCCACGTTAATAAATTGCCTGCTTTCTTGTGGGAGATTGCCCATTATTTGCTGGCATAGCTTTGGTCGCGCCTTGTTACATTGTACACTTTTTTGTATCGTCGTTCTAACTGTGGTTTTAACATTAATTGGCCAAAACCTCTGCCTCATGATTCCTAACAATGCTTGTGGGCTGCAGTGTTTGTTTTCTTCGTGTATATTGATTTAAATAGTGATTTTACTAGTGAGTCATTATATGAAAGAATCATTTGATGCTTTGAGGCATATGACAAATTTGATTCTTCCAGTCGTCCTCCTACTCAAAGAATTCCTTTATTGTCAACGAAGGGAGATAGACTGGCCAACGAACTTTGTTTTTCGATTTCCCACATACACAAACTCGCAACCATTCGCTGCTGTTAAAGCAACAGTTGTGTCTCGTTTCTTCTCGAGGTTAGTGGGTATTTGAATATGAGGTGAGAACCGTGGAGGCCAGCATCTTGTTGTCCGTGTAGAAAAAACGGTCCCAATAAACATAGGTGTACTTGTAAGAGGGCAGGCGGTGCTATGCCTCTTGACAGGATATCTGCTGGATTTTCCTTTGAGTTGAAGTGCCGCCACTGTTTTGGCGTCGTCAGTGTTTGAATCTGTGATATTCTATTGCTCATAAATGTTTGAAAGGCAGACGATTTGGCATTGATCCATGGCAACACGATCCCGGACTCTGTCCATAAGAATGTAGGCAGATCTTCAATGTGCATGTCCCACCTAAGGCGATGTGATAGTTGTGCAGCTACCAGTGCTGTGCATAGCTCTAGTCTCGGAAGTGTCTGTCTTTTTATCATCATCGGTATCATGTGTACAAACGTATCATAAAACTGTGTCCAATTGGTGTAGTCGTCATCAAACTTTTGAATTTCGGTAAAGGTAGTGCACTGTTCGTCGCTGAACCAGCTCCTACCTATGGCTCGTTATTTGCAATTTTAGCAACTTTTCTGCTGTTTCTTGTTAATACGGCTAGGTTGATCAACTGTAGCTGGGCTAAATCTTCCAGCTTGTTATATTGCGATTGCTCGAGACCTATGACTGACGGGTCCTCCAGACACTGCCATGTCTCATCATACAAGTTTTAAATTTGATGCCAAAGATTTTTTATTGTTTCGACTTTATATCGTAGAATTGTTGTGGATGGCCTTCTTCAACTGAGTCCAAGCTGTGCAGAAGACGGGTTAACGCCGTCTTTCGGGCAGCTGTTCTTCTGGCCAAGCCTTAATATTCAATTTGTTGATTAGTTGTTTGAGATTTTGACATTTTCTCTCTCCCTGCTGGAACCGGCTTAGTGTTGTGTGCTTCAAGTTTTCCTACTCGAGTAGTGATTTGATCAATAGTAGAAATAAATAATTATCCGATCGTCCTATGTAGGTTGTTTCTAATGTAGGGATCTTCGTCCGATAATAATAGGTCCCTGCGAATAAAGTTTTCCGCTTTATCGAACGCTTGCCATGAGGCTGTTAATTCTTCACGTTTGTTCCCATAGAACTTTTATGTCCTTCTATCCTGCGGAGCCTTTTTTTATGTTGATAACTTATTTCTCCAATTCAGCTGCCCTTGCTTCTTGTTGTCTGTTTGCCGAATGTAGGTTTGTTATGATGCTTGACGTTTTTTCGAAGGCTTGTAGATTAATTGGTACGTATTGTGAGTTTAATGTCTGACCTAATGTCCTGTAGCTGTTGTTCCTTGGAGTCCGAACGTTGTGCGTTTCACTCCTACCAATGTAGATATAAAACTGGTTTGATGTCCTGTCTGTTTGAATGATTGCGTGATCCAAATCTGTGTCTGTGTTGCAGATCCTGTGATAGGACTATTGGGATCACCAAATTTGGATGATCCACTTTTGTATCTGTGTTGCAGATCCTACGTCAGGACCGTCGGGGTCACCAAAATGAATAGTCTACTACGAATGGGGGAACAGTTAGTGTTGATCAATCCAAATGGACTGACACTAAGTTGTTGGAATCTCTTTCTTGTACTTAAACTGAAAGAGTGGAAATGAATTGATAATCAAATGAACAGGTTTACAATTGATAGATAGTTGTAGTTTAATTGAATTTCCTATTTCTAAGTAAACAATGTACTATCTTGCTTAATTGGTTTCTTGCAGTGCAATTTAGTGACCTTAATTTAACTCAAGAAATTGCTTACTTAATGTCTAACTACATTGGTTAATAACACCACGCTTATTCTGATTGTTGCTTAACATTAAATGCTTGCATTTCTTAAATAACTAGGTTGGTTACTGACCGGTTTATGAAGTAGTAATTAAATAAATTAAACTGCTTATGCTATTAAAATAAAAAGCAATTAATATGTTTGTTTTGATATGCAATATAAATAATGAATACATATGCTTATGCTTACACAAATAATAAATTGATTAATAAATTAACAAAAATAAAATTGATTTGAACATAGTTCTTGATTTGATTAATCTAGCAGAGCCAACACATGTTTTATCCCTAGGATCCTTCTCGTCGTAAAAAGCATAGCCACTTATTTTAAAAGTGCATCTAGTTGTCGTAAGAGTCTCGGAAATCAACATAAATTTTTTTGGTGTATTAAGAAGTATTCGAGCTTGTTTTTGTGTTGGCGGATGCCGTTTGTGTTCCAGAAGCAAATCCTAAAGGCAGCTCATGGCCCTTTAAACACATCCTGCAGAAGAGCAGACTGCATTTTTTGCATTTCCTGCATCATGCTAGTCATTTGCGCCATGATCTGAGTAAATTGCTTAACCATATTATCAATTACGGCTTCCAAGCGGCTAAAATGGGGCTCGTAGGTTTATTTGTTGTCACCTCTTGTTGTGTTGTTTAGCGGGTAGCCTCACTTTCGTTGGGCTGGTTAGACTTTAATGCATTGGCATTAGAAACTTGACTCGTTGTTGGCTGTGGAGCATAGTAGTAGCATAGTATTAGTGGTTATATTAAACTACTGAGGAAGGGCACGAACTACGTTTGGCTTTGATGAGCGTCTAACTAAATCCAAAACAGGGCAGCCTCTTTAGTTGGCTTTGTGATTTCCACCGCAATTGCTGCATTTCTTCACCCGAGGATCATCTTTCGGTTAGTCGTAGCATGCATGTCTCCACACAAATTACAGACAGGGTTTCGTTTTTCTTCAGTTTTATATTACCAGGCTCAAGTTTCGCTCGAAATAATGGTTGGGGATACCTTTCTTTGTTTCTAATGTTTGACACAGATTTGGCTTTGAAGCCTTTGCTGCACAAACTGGTCTTAATCTCTTCCGGGTCCACATTTGACTCAAAATACTTAATAACAAGCTGGAGACCTTTTATGTTTTTTAGTTGATTAGTGTAGAAGTTTTTTTTTTGTTTTTGAAACTCTGAAACTTTGGTACGGTAAGCGTTTTCGTAATTTCGTTTTCATGTTTGACTGTTTCTTTTAAGATGATTGGCAATGATGAGTAATTTTATAAGTAATTTCTAGACTTTCTAGTGATGCTGTTCTTTATGACTCCAGCAAGCTCCTTACCTGGATTGTGCTTAAAGTTTAGGCGATCTATGGTTTGGCCATTCTCTAGGAGCTCATATTTTCCTGGACAAAAGTTGTTTCACATCTATTGGAAAAATTATGTTGTTTCTAGTCTGCCGATAGGAAGAAGCGTGTTTAGTGGCTTTTACCATATGGTCATTACGGCTACTTAGATATTCACCAATATCTTTCAGAGTCGGCGCTGATATATATTTTATATTTGTGCAAATTTACCCTTTTAAATAAAAAAAAAAAATTTTTTACGGTTTGCTACGAACTAAAAATGGGCGATTAGTCTGAAGATAGATCCAAGGAGCCTTGAACCTCAAAAAGCTCCTTGGGCAGACCTTTTAAGACGCTCAAGTCTATGACGTCTGGAATTTTATTTTGGTCTGTTGGACAGTATGAAAGTACTATTTTAGACACGGGATCATACAAACCGCGACTTCTAGGGCTAATAACGCTATAAAGCGCAGACCTTAAAATTTTAAAGAAATTGTGAAGCTTATCTTTTATTTTTGAAAATCTAGGAGGACAATAAATTGACAAAGTCCCAAATAATAAAAATATTTTTTTTTTATTTTAGCTATTGAATCTTCGTTAATGCGAACTAAAAATAAGTATTAAAATCTTAAAACAAAGTACTTGAAATTAGTCATGTCAGTACCAGCCCAAAATTAGGTTCTAATAAAAAAGACAAATTATTTATAGTTTCATCTAAGCGTAGTCTGATCTTAATTTCGTAGTGTGCGGACGTGCTACGCGTGTGTAAATAATAGCGAATATTTGTAATAAGTGGCAAACAAGTTTTTTAATGTATATATGGATGTATGTATGTATATACATGAGTAAGAACGAAAATAAACAAAAAAGAAAAAAACTCAATCAAAAAAAATTAACGGTTAATGAGTTACAATAACCGTCGGGACAGAAGTTCTAATAGCCGAAATGCTTATATTGTGTTAAGCTCCACAAGCGTCAGCAATGACAACATTATTTCAGTGAGAAACTAAAACCACTAAAACCTAGTGATGTAAAACTGAGGAAATAAAAAACTTACCTCATCAATGATTTTAAGTTTATTTTGCATCGTAGTTGCTGTTGAAGTGCCACATAAGCGATATGAGCCTGTACAGTGCTTGAATTGCCACGAATAGGGTCACACTAAAGCTTATTGCAAGTTGCCTTCTGTTAGTGTTGTGTGTGGAAATCTGCTTGCTACGACAGTGCGACAAACCGAAGGATGATTTTCAGGTAAATTAATTTAGCAATTGTGGTGGAAATCACACTGCTAACTATTGAGGCTGCCCTGTTTTTGATTTAGTTAGGCGCTCATCAAAGCCAAAAGTAGTTCCTGCCCCGCCTCAGTTAAATATAGCCACTAATACTATGCCGCCACTAACACAGCCAACAACGGGTCAAGATTCTTATGCCATTGCATTAAAGTCTTACCAGCAAAATCGCAAATAAGCCTTACCCACCAGCAACACAACCAGAGGTGCCAACAATGACCTAGCGGGCCTTAATTTAACCCGCATGGAAGCCGTAATTGACAAAATGCTTATGCAAGTTACTCAGATCATGGCACAAATGGCTGGCATTATGCAGAAAAGCAAAAAAAAAACAGCCATTTCCTTTGCAGGATATGCCTTAAAGGCCCGAGTTGCCTCAGGGTTTGTTTCTGTAACGCAAACGGCATCCGCCAACAAAAAAACAAACCCGAAAACTTTTTAATACACCAAAAAGTTGATGACATGTTGATTTCCGAGACTCTGCTATATTAATCCAATCAAGAATTGAACATCAATGGTTGGCCTATCCGAATGTTATATCCAAGCAACAAACGTTTGTATTGATACATTTTTCCATATCATAGTTATTTCGTCAGTTTATTGACCACCCTAACATTCCGTATCGAAGGTCAGTACAACAACTTTAACAAATCTTTCTGAAATAGGACTTTACGTTATTTCTACTGGCCAACAGACCACAGTAAAAGTGCAGACGTAATAGATTTTGGCGTAGCAAAAGGTACATCCCCGGAACTTTTAGAAGCTCAAGTCTTCTTGGATTTATCTTCTGGCCACTCACCCACAATACTCACTATTTTCAGTCCTTACCAAATTGCAACTAGTGAGTTTTTCTTAACTAAAAAGTAAACTGTTTAAAATATAAAAAATATATATCAGCACCCACTGTTCTAACCACTAAAAACACCTGGAGACATTGATGATTGTCTGAACTGCCTTAATGAAAACATTATAAAAGCCGTTGAACATGCTTCTTCTACTTACCGTTAGTCGAAGTACAACTAATTTTTTTTTTGCCGACGTGTAAAAGCTTTTATCAGAAAAAAGGAGACCCTGGTAAGAATGGTAAAATTACAGATCGCCCTAAGCTAAAAGAATGTACAAACCGATTAAAAAATTTGCTGGAGGTACACAGAATAGCATCACTAAGGATTACGTAGAGGGTATGGATTCTACTCTTTAGATAAATTATTTCCTATGGCGATCAGCCAGATATCTTAAAAATCTGTTGTCGCAAAACCACCAGTGCGTAAAAGAAGAGGATCCTGGGCTAGAAATGTTAAAAAAAATGCGACCTGCTCGCAAGTCATTTAAGGATCGTGTTAACACCCAATGAATGCACTGACGTCAGGCGATTACCGCGGGTTGCTAGGTGTCCTGAGGAAATTCTGGTTTTGATGGAATAAGCAACAAAATGATTTTAAAACTGCCTTTTACAGCAAAAAGAATAGTTCTTTTTATTTTTTACGCCATATTACGGCTCGAGCATTTCCCGTTAGAAAGGAAAATTGCCCTTGTAAAGATGATTCCTAAGCCTGGAAAAGATCCTTCGAAGATATAGCCCTACAGGCCTACAAGTTTGTTACCAACTATGCCCACATTTTTTGAGAAATTGCTTAAAAAAGACCTGACCCCGATCTTTAATGTAACTAACTGTATTACAAATCACCAATTTCGGAGTCAACATAGCACCATCGAAGAAAACCAAAGAATGGTACAGGTTATAAGAAAAGCTTTTTGTTGATGTATCTCAAGTTTGGCATGAAGGTCTGTTGAGTAAGCTAATGCTGAACTTATCGGTGAATATCTTCAAACTTTTAAATAACACAGTGCAACACGAAAAAAAATAACCATATACGGACATTACTACGTGAAACAAGACCAAAAAAAAAGACCCGTGTCTCCCAGTTTTGCCCAAAGTCATGCACTTTTTTTATGGGCCCCCAAAAATTTGGGGCCTTGGTGTCATTTTTGCCAAAAGTGATAATTTTCTCAGGCTCATATCTTGCAAACCGTTCGGAATTTTAATTTACTCTTTGAGGCAAAGTTGTAGCCCTTTTTATAAAGAACAAAAATTATGAACATAAAAAATTAAAAAAAGAATAATTTTAGATCAAAATCGCAAAAAACTTTAAAAAATTAAAATTTTTTTGACCTTTTTCCCGCTGTTCAGGTCCATAGGTAGCAAACCGTTCAAAATTCAAGGAAACAGTCAACTACAAAAATTTACCTAACATCCCAATTAACAACTTTTTGGAACATATAAACTTCTTAGAAATGATTCTTAACACCGTTTAGGTAGCGCTTAGGTAGCCACAAAAATTAAAAATTTTACGAAAATTTTTGAATTTCATTTGTTTTTTATTTTCTTCAACATTGAGATACTGTGCTATCTATTACCAAAAAATAATAAAAAAAAATATTCGTATTATTTTTATAAAGTTAATGGCCCTGGACTTGCAAATCGCGCTCTCTTAAGTTGAGGATCCAAATCGTCGTCCGAATCTGACTCTGATTCAGAACTTACGGTGTCCACAGGCACGTTGCTTCCAGACTGCCTTCCATCATTAGCTTTTTCTTTTTAACATACCTTATTAACATCATAAAGGGTTATCTTGTGACTCCACCAACATACCTGAAATTAATTAGAAAAGAAATCAAAAATAATGCAAAACCATGAAATAATAAAATTGATATTACCTCTGCAACACAGAAAAAACTGAGTTGTAGAATCAGTAACAAATTTCAGAGAATCAGTAAATATTTTGTCTGGCTGAGGACCTACAACGAAAGTTGTAAATTTAGACAAACAATTTTGCAAGAATTTTAGTTTCTGTTAAAAAATTTTGTTGAGCTGGTTAAATATTTGAATTGTCTAGGCGAAAATTTTGTTTGATTTAAAAATCAAATAAAAATATTGTTAGAGACTATTAAATAAATTGACTAAAAAAATAAATTATTTTGAACAAGAATTTGTTTGAAAAAATTTTTTTGTAGTTTTTTGTGTGAAGCAATGCGTCGAATTTTTTGCCTTTGTACCGTTTTTTCATGGGCATTGTGGCTTGGTGAAACCGTTCTCCTTGCTCACCGGATTCGGTAGGGAGTTCTTTAATAAAGTCGTCAGAATGAAAAAGAAGAAAATGCAGCTTTAATGTCATCAATATGCCGGGTTTTTTAAAATAATACAGCATTTCTTTTACCCATTCTTTTGCTTGCGGTTCCGCGTCTCGATCCCCTCCCAAGACTCTGGTGCATACACGCTGAAGGTTAATCCGTGCCATTGAATGATTTTCATCAAGCGATAAATCAAATTTGCTCTTGAATAGCTTTCTAATGTCAGGGCCATTAAGTACGCCTATTAAATGAAGACAAATATAAGGGCAGAAAAGAAAACATTAACATAGTGTAAATAGCTATAGTACAACGAATTGAACAAAAAATCGTTCTAAATTTACTGCAATAGTTTTTTTAATTTTGTCATCGCTACGCCTTGAGAAAACGCTTTTCAAATAGTCGAATGCACTTGAACAATTAACAACGGCCACTTCAATGAATTTTTTAACAATTCCTAATTTTATATGGAGCGGTGGCAGCAAGATGTCTTGAGTATTGTCAATTAGAGGTGAATTCTTAAGTCTATGTTGTTTCATTTGTTCCTGCACACTTCCTCTTTGGCTCCATTTATTACATTGGAATTGATTTACAGGTGAGCGCAAATCCGAATTACAAAGAAAAGAAAAGAATTTTGGATGATTCCATGCAAAATATTGATGACCTTCTAATCAAAGCAAATCTTCCATTTATTTTCGTAGCATCTCTTCCCTGTTGGGGCTCATAGTCGGTATCAAATCGATCTCGATTAGTAACACCACTTGCTGTAGTCATTTCTGTAAATTCTGTCCTACGATCTGGAGTTTGCGGCCTTGGGAATACAAAATTTTCAGGTTCAAGCACTGGTAGTGTGGCTGTTACAGTTGCTTTATAAATTTTGTTCTTCTCATCATGTTTATTTAGGCAAGATGTGTAATTAACGCATGCATAAGAACTGTGCCTATGTTCTGTAACTTTGGTGAGAACTTCTCGCATCGAAAAGTCATGAAACAAAATTTCCAATCGTTTCTCGACATGTGAGAAAAAAGTGTTTCTGTAACTATTGGCGAGAAATACCTAAAATGTTTACGTCATTACGTTAAAACTGTCAGAAAAGTAAAAAAAAGTAAACAAAACCACGAAAAAAGAAGAAGAATTGTGCGCCAGAAATAAAAAAAAGTAAAGAGAATTAAAGAAATTTACAAATTTAAACCAAAAAAAAAAAAAACAAGTAAGAGCGCTATATTCGGCTGTGCCGAATCTTATATACCCTTCACATTGACCTTTCGCAATCCCAAACTTTTTTTATTTTTAACCATTTTTTTACTTATGAAATATTTCTAATTTTTAAATAGGCTCTAAGGCCAACTCTGAAGGAGTTGTGGGCATTTTATCATTTTTGTAAATTTTGTATGGCAACCCCCTTAGGGCGTGGAGATAGGTGGTAAGTATGTTCTAGGAATATGTTTGGGAGAGCAAACTATTAGGGGTCGGTTGTACACTTTATTGCTCTAAGGCCAACTCTAAAGAAGTTGTGGGCATTTTGACATAATTTTTGTAAAGTTTGTATGGCAACCCCATTAGGGCGTGGAGATAGGGGGTAAGTATGTTCTAGGAATATGTTTGGGAGGGCAAACTTATGGGGGTCGGTCGTACACTTTATTGCTCTAAGGCCAACTCTGAAGGAGTTGTGGGCATTTTCATATCCTTTTTGTAAATTTTGTATGGCAGCCCCCTTAGGGCGTGGAGATAGGGGGAAGGTATGTTCTAGGAATATGTTTGGGAGAAGAAACTAATAGGGGTCGGTCGTACACTTAATTGCTCTAAGGCCAACTCTAAAGAAGTTGTGGGCATTTTTACATAATTTTTGTAAGTTTTGTATGGCAACCCCCTTAGGGCGTGGAGATAGGGGGTAAGTATGTTCTAGGAATATGTTTGGGAGGGGAAACTAGTGTTTGGCAACCCCCTTAGGGCGTGGAGATAGGTGGTAAGTATGTTCTAGGAATATGTTTGGGAGAAGAAACTAATAGGGGTCGGTCGTACACTTTATTGCTCTAAGGCCAACTCTGAAGGAGTTGTGGGCATTTTCATTTCCTTTTTGTAAATTTTGTATGGCAACCCCCTTAGGGCGTGAAATAGGGGGTAAGTATGTTCTAGGAATATGTTTGGGAGGGCAAACTAATGGGGGTCGGTCGTACACTTTATTGCTTTAAGGCCAACTCTGAAGAAGTTGTGAGCATTTTATCATTTTTGTAAATTTTGTTTGGCAACCCCCTTAGGGCGTGGAGATAGGTGGTAAGTATGTTTTAGGAATATGTTTGGAAGAAGAAACTAATAGGGGTCGGTCGTACACTTTATTGCTCTAAGGCCAACTCTGAAGGAGTTGTGGGCATTTTCATATCATTTTTGTAAATTTTGTATGGCAACCCCCTCAGGGCGTGGAGATAGGGGGTAAGTATATTCTAGGAATATGTTTGGGAGTAGAAATTAGTTGGGGTCTGTGGTACATTTTATTGCTCTAAGGCCAACTCTAAAGAAGTTGTGGGCATTTTCATATCATTATTGTAAATTTTGTATGGCAACCCCCTCAGGGCGTGGAGATAGGGGGTAAGTATGTTCTAGGAATATGTTTGGGAGGGCAAACTAATGGGGGTCGGTCGTACACTTTATTGCTCTGAGGCCAACTCTGAAGAAGTTGTGGGCATTTTCATATCATTTTTGTAAATTTTGTATGGCAACTCCCTCAGGGCGTGGAGATAGGGGGTAAGTATATTCTAGGAATATGTTTGGGAGTAGAAATTAGTTGGGGTCTGTGGTACATTTTATTGCTCTAAGGCCAACTCTAAAGAAGTTGTGGGCATTTTCATATCATTATTGTAAATTTTGTATGGCAACCCCCTCAGGGCGTGGAGATAGGGGGTAAGTATATTCTAGTAATTTGTTTGGGAGTAGAAATTAATGGGGGTCTGTGATACATTTTTTTCCTCTACGGGCGAGTCCGGGGAAGTTATAGCGGTTTTTACCTTATTTTTTAAAATTTTGTATGGCAACCATGTCAGGGGCTGGAGATAGAGGGTAAGTATGTTCCACAAAAATATTTGGATGGAAACAATAATTTGGGTCGGTCTTACATTTTACCTTTGTAGGAGAACCCTGGAAGCCGTAGGAGCGATTTTAAAAATGTTTAAATTAAGCTTTGTATGGCAACGCTGTTATATGTATGAACACTAATACTAATAAAATTTTTATTTTGGGTGTGTTTCAATAATATAGACATGACTGATTCTGTTTTTTTCTTTTTTTGTTGTTTTTTTATTATTACATGTAAAAGTATGTTCTTTGTTGTTGTTGTAGACTCAAAAAACCGAGGTAGTCGTGGTTTTTTGCTTATATCTCGGTTATTTATCGGGCGATTTTGCTGAATTTCAATAGCGATTTTCTCGCGACTATCTGTGACAGTTTGATACCACATTCGGGTCTATGCGATATCGGGGGGCTTCAGAAAGTTGATTTCAACCATAACACGGACAGACGGTCAGACGGACAGACGGACATCGCTAAATCGGTTTCCCTATCTATAAGGATCCAGAATATATATACTTTATGGGGTCCCAGATGGATAATAAAGGAATTGCAAACGGAATGACAAACTTATATATACCCTTATCACTTATGTGAAGGGTATAATAAAAATAAATAAAAAAACTTGTTGAAAATTACAAAAAATGTATAGTATAGCTTTAGTGACGGATTTGACATAAACTACACTAATTTTTCTTTTTGCTGCTTCAAAACTCTCATGTTTTTCTGAAACTCACAAAATTTAAATAATTTTTGAATAACAGAAGACATTTATACTTACCTTTTCTATATTTTTATTACTCATTTTGTATATTTTAATACTTTTTTTCTTTAAATGTTGTTATCTCGCGGTCTTTTTATTTGTGAGTATTTTTGACAGATTAAAGTGAAAAGTTCTCGCTTTAAAACTTTACAGAAACACTTTTTCTTGTGTTTTACGAGTAATTTCCTTACGTGACAGATAGTTCTCGCATGAAAAGTTACAGAAACAGTCTGGTGAGAAAAGTCAGTTGTTTGTGTCGATTTGTAGCGATTTTGTTTCATTTTGCATGTTTCAAGTGAAAAGTTTCTCGAGGCGAGAGCTACAGAACATGGGCACTGGTTGCATCATGATCACCTGGGCGATTAATCCAGTTTACCGGCTTACAATATTTCATACAATGTTTGCCTCCATTCAACCATGCTATGAGATTATTATAACATTTGCGACACACTGCGTTAGGTGTGCAATTTTCACTGATCAAATCTATTTCGTCGAACAATAACTTATATGCTCTTTTAAATTCAGTTAAAAGATTCTTTTCCTTTTAAAATCTTGTAGAATTATTTTTTCTGATTTGATGACCGCAAATGTAGCAAAAGAAATAAATCTTTTTACACTGCATATTGAAATTGTCAGTTGCCAATGTTGTGTGCGAATTATGCTGTAGAACTTTCTCTATAATTTTCACCGCTGAGATCTCGTTGACGTCCCGCTGTGTAATGCCTCGATGTGAGAGTCGCGTTGGTTTTTTATTGTGATCTGCGTTCCTTGATGCGTGTGCGATCGGTGCGTGATCGCGTGAGCTGTTTACTGAAATCTTAGGTAAATTTTTGTAGTTGATTTCTTGATAAGTTTGGATGCAATAATTTCTTTCGATTTAAAATTATTCTTTTTTTAATTTTTTATGTTCACAATTTTTGTTCTTTATAAAAAGGGCTACAACTTTGCCTCAAAGAGTAAATTAAAATTCCGAACGCTTTGCAAGATATAAGCCTGAGAAAATTATCACTTTTTGCAAAAATGGCACCAAGGCCCCAAATCTTTGGGGCCAATAAAAAAAAGTGCATGACTTTGGGCAAAACTGGGAGACACGGGTCGAAACGGGGCGGGGTTACCTCAAGAGAGTTCGTTATTTTTAGCCAAGGATCCTCTCAGATTACGCAGTGGTGGTTTAGCTCATCGTCATAGAGAATAGTTTGTTTCATTAGTCGCGTCTAGACCTTAAAAATAATCCTGTAATGGTGCAATTCTGTGTACCTCCAGGAATTTTTGATCGATTTGTATATTATTTCAGCTTAGCTTTAAGTTGGGGCCATATCAACACTCTTTAACATCAGCAAGAAATATTTTGTTGTATTTGGCCTGACGGTAGGTAGAAGAAGCATGCTTAACGGCTTCTTTGACGCTTTCATTAAGGATACTTAGGTAATCATCAATTTCATCGGGAGTTTTAAGTGGTAGGTCTTCCGAGCAGTGAGTGCTGATATATTTTTATATTTCAACCATTTTATTCTTTTACATAAGAAAAAAATAACTTGTTGCGATTTGGTGAGGACTGCAAATAGTGATCATAGTGGGTGAGTGGCCAGAAGATAAATCCAAGAAGGCTTGGGCTTCCAAAAGTTCCGGGGATGTACCTTTTGCTATCTAAAACCTATTATGTCTGGAATTTTGTTGTGGTCAGTTGGCCAATAGCTTGGGTGTCCAGTAGAAATAACACAAAGTCCCATTTCAGACACGGAATCATACAAGATACGACCTCTAGGACCAATTAGGCGGAGCATCAGTATGTGTGCTTAGCATTATAGTCTCCAGCAGCTTTGAAGCGGGGTCCTAAAGATTTGTAAAAACTGTTGTACTTATCCTAAGTTATAGAGAATCTGGAAGGAGAATAAGCCGACGAAATATTTACGTTATGGAAAAATTCATCAATGTAGACGGTTGGTGCTTTGATATAGCATTCGGAGACGCCACCTAGCCATTGGTGTTTATTTCTTGATTTGATTGGTATAGCCGAGCTACCACATGATCTATCCCTGGTATCCTTTGAATAGCAAAAAGTATATTCTTTAATCTTAGAGATGCTTCTTGATGTGATATAAGTCTCGGAAACTTACATTACATCAGTTTTTTGGTGTATTAAAAAATTTTCTAGTTCGTTTTTATGTTGGCGGTTGCAGTTTGCTTTCCAGAAACAAACCCTGAGGCAGTTGCTGGGCTTTTTAGTATTTCCCGCATCATGCCAGCCCAGATCGCTTATGTGGCACCTCCGATGTAACTCCACGGTGCATTGTATGTATATCTTAAATCATATATGTGGTGAGTTTCATTTTTTTTTTGCTCCTTTCGGAATAATCGTTGATATTTTTCCTGTTCCCAAAATTTGATACAGTTCTAACTTTAAACCCTTTGCTGCACAAACTGGTATTTGTCTCTTCCTGGTCAACATTAGCGTCAATACCTTTTATAACTACCTGGAGGCATTTAGCGCTCTTAATTTGGTAAGTATATAATTTTTTTTAAGTTTTTCGAGCTCCGAAACCGAGTTTCGTTTGTGTTAACACGTTTAATGTTCGTAATGTAAAAGTTGTTTTCTCCCTTTAAACCGACTAAAAACTTATTGAGATCATTAGAATTTTTTTCGCTCAAAAAAGTGGGAGGTGGCTTTACGGGTTTTTTTTTGACGGAGGCATCATAATCCTCTTTCAAAATGGAAAAACGATTTTGCGATATGGATGGCCTTTCAACGTTTCTTAAAATTTTCGCAGAATGAGATGCTTCTGCCGACTTAGGGCTTGTTCTTCTTCTTTTAGGAACTGTTACGTAGCGGTCCATCCCTACCTAGATCTTAGGAGCACACGCAGAAATCGGGCTTAATGCGCCTTAGCAACTTTTGGTACAGCTCCGGAACTTAATAAAAATGAACGCAATGAGGATGGCACCTCGGCCAAAAACAGATTGGGCTAAGTTTGTTTCTTGTTCAGTACACTTTTTGAAATTAGCAGCACTTGCACTTATATTGTTTGTAATATTTTTTGGTTTTGCACTTATATAGTTTCTATTATGTATATTCAGGGTCTCTAATGTTTACATTGCTAACGCTTGTGGAGCTAAACACAATATAAGCATTTCGGCTATTAGGCCGTTTTTTTTGTTCAGTTTGTTTTAATTTTCTCTTTTCACTCATGTTTTGTACATATGTATGTATATGTAGAATTTTTTTCACTTATTACAAATAGTATTTTCGTTTTAAGTACTACTCGCGCAGACACGCCCGTGCACTACGAGATTAGGAAAAACACTGTTTATAAAAATAAATAAAGAAAACATCTCCACACACACACACACTCACATATGTTTTATATTTAACCCTTTCGGTAGTTTTATGCCATATGACATCATTCGTTTGTAAATCTTTGCACATTTAACTAGGCTAATTGAAAACTATTTTTTTCTATTATATCAGGTACATGAAAGCTTTTAAAACCGTATTTAAGAAAAAAATTTTATAAATATGGGAGTAAACCGTTGCTAGATTAAATTAAAAGGTTTTGAAATACAAAATTGGATTAATTTTAATAAGAAAATACAATTAAATTGTATGCCAAAATATGCAAAAATATATTGAAGAATTTTAATTTAATATAAAAACTTGGTTATAAACTCGTTAAATTTTTTTTAAAATGGTATGATGCCATATGTCATCAATTTTACTCTAGGGAGTTGATGTTAAACATAAAAAAAGACTTTTTGCACTTTATAAGTACCTTGCATCGGTAATTTACGATTCAAAAAACTAAATTAAAATAGAAATCTAATAACCTCAGCTTGTTGCCATGTACAACCATAACATGGGCGTCAATGGATTTTCTTCATTTCCCATATCGAATTTTCCTTGTCTCTAAACCATTTTACCTTTATATTTATTATGTCCTATGAAACTTTCCTGCAAATTCTTTGGTTACCTAATACATTAGCAGGTAATGTTGCAGATGAAAAAGCTATCTTGAAATTCACGGCCCCCGCTTACAAGTATCCTTACAGAAATCAATCAGGTAACTAGTACCCGAGCATTTTTTTAAATTTAAAGTTAAATTTAAAGTTTTTAAAGGAAAAATGTCCACTTCACAATCCTATATTTCCATATCGTCAGCTGAAATGCAAATCCACGTACCTAATTTTTCAAAATTGGACAGGAAATTGGGCAGCAAAAATATTTTCTAAATTACAAAGGCATTGCTTGTAAATTATTTCTTCTTTTCCGGCACTTTGTTTCAGGATTTGTTTGTGGCATTAAAAAAATTTATTGTCATGAGTATTTAAATAAAACATAATCGAATATGTATGTTTTTAAAGATCTATTTAGATTTTTTGTTAGTTACGTGGTTTTGTATTTCAGCTAACGATATTTACCTACAAATGTAAATATTTAGGTATTTACTTAATGGTTATTATTGTGTTGTAACGATCTTATTACTTTGTTACCTATGAAATAATAAAAGCCTATTACACAAATTCAAGAAGATTTACTGGGGTTTGGTTGGAATATAAAATTAATTGTGAGGACAATCAAATAGAATTAAAAGATTTAATAGACCTTTAGACATTTGCAATTTGCCAGCTGCCCTCATAAAAGTCTAAAAATAACTAAATCAAACTCTGAAGCAAGTAGTCCCACATAGTACATAAGTCATCTAACGTCAAGGTTTGAAAAGCAAAGAGGTAGGCATGTCAGGCCCATAAAAGTTAAGTTTCTAATACAGGTTCTTACCCTGCGCCAATTATTACTAAGCGAAAAAGTGGGCGGTGGACCTCCAATAAAATTTGATGTGTTCATGGTGGTACTTTTTCTGCACGAATTTTTATAAGGTATTTTTTAGTCGAAATTGTAATTGTTTTAAAAAGGTGGTGCCATGTCTTAAAAAAATAAACATGTTATTTTAGTATTTTTACTGCACCGATTTTTCTGAGACTGTACGCACATCTAAATCGTCTAACATAAAATTTTGGAATTAAAAAAAAGTGGCCGGCGATACGCCATAAAAACACTCAATATAGAGACTTCTTAATACCAATAAGAATTAATTCGTAATACAAAAAATTTACCTCGGCCGATTTTTATGAGACTTTTAAAAGGCTTTAACGTTAAAATTTTAAAGAAAAAGATATTTAAATTGTCGCGAAATTCAAATATTTAAAACAGATTCTTACACTGTACTAATTTTTACGAAATTTGTTATGTATTTAAAACTTTTAACGTAAAAATTTCAAAATGAAGAATGGAACTATCATTGTAGCAATTATACCTCCGTCACTAAGTTGGAAAAGGAGGGAATTGCACATCCAATACAGCTTAACACGTATTATGTTATATGTTTTAATTTATTAAAATGTTGTAGAATTTATTCCAATGCTTACACCTTTTTATGGTCGAAAAAATAGTGGGCCTTGTTGTGTTTGGCGTAGTCGTGTCGAAAGTTGTCGAATACGCCACAAAAACGACAAGAGTGATATTCATATAGCTTTGGCGTTTCTGTTAGACGGTACCAAAAAACTAAAAACGACTACGCCAACGCCAATCACAATAAGGGTGAATATCAAAGGATCTAAAACACTAAATGGAGTACTATGACAACCACAAGTGGTTCCTTTTTGCTAAACTTCGCATATTTTATTATGATATTACTTATTTTTTTGAGCAAAAAATTAGCAATTAAGATAGGACACGTGGCTCTTTTCCTACTGCAAGATTTCATGTTTTATAATTTAAACGGTTATATCTTCACTTATGCTAAACAATTAGCATCATTTCCTTCGATATTTAGAGATGAAGTTTGTTGGAATAAGGAGGTAGCTGCAGCAGAGGCTGTATCACCCCATGCAATCGAAAAACATTAAACGAGGTGTTAGGTATGATTGACAAACTTAACACTTGCCCTTTTGATTAAAATATTTATTTATTTATAATACCCTTCATTTTTATTTATTCATGTATGTAATAGTAATACAAAGCTCAATAGGTCAATAAAAATATATTACAAAGAAATAAAAAATTTCTGAGTTTTCTTACCACATAATATTTTATATACAATTTATGTCAGTTTGTTTAAAAATTAAAAATTAGCATAAAAAAACTAATAATAAGAATATATAATAATATTCCGACTGGGGAGCCAAGTCGAAAAATTACCTAATTTTGAACACAAGCCTATATCTATGTATATATACATATATACTTTATGGGGTCACAAATATAATAATAAGGGAATTACAAACGGAATGACAAACTAATATTTACCTTTATCAATTATATGAAGGGTATAATAAATGATTATGAGTTGTGTATGTTTTTTATTTAGGATGCGATTTTTTAAAATGTTTTAACTATTTCTTCAATCGTGAGATTAATAACTTGTTTTAACGTTTTAATTTTAGTTGATGATATAAACGATAATGCACCGAAGTTTATAGAACCGTCGTTTTCCAGCAAATTATCAATGTCTGCAAGAAGAGGACAACTTGTGACCATAGCAAAAGCTTTTGATGCAGATGAATGCGACATTCATAAACTAACTTACAAAATTGTTGATGGCAACGAACATCAGTTATACTCAATTGGCAATTACACTGGTCAAATATATTTGCAAAATAACCAAAGACTCAAAAATTATAAACAAACAATACTCAATATATCTGTTTCTGATGGTCTTCACACTAGTTTTGCCAGAGTTAAGGTTACCCTGCTAAAAGAAAACATTCATAGTCCAGTTTTTGAAAATCACGTTTACAACGCTTATATCGAAGAGAACGAAACGCCAAATAAATTTATTATAAAAGTAAGTAATATGTGTTTTTTTTATTTATTCATAGTTGAACTATTTGTTTTTTAAGCAATTTCATTTTCTTTATTTAGGCTTAAGTTCAATACTTACTAAATTCTAATTTTTTGCAAATGGAGAAATTAATATTTTTAGTGTTTGCTCTATAGCGTTAGTTCAGAAAGGGAAATTTTTATTAAAAAAAAAAAGTTTTTACTGATATTAGCCGAGTAGAATACATTTTCGAAAAACAGCTTAGAATTTTATCATCAGTTCTCTTTGTTCGGTTGTTAGTTATTATTTTTGGTTGTAAACATCAGCCGTTTAACTCACTGGTCTATGTGACGTGGTGAGCCGGCACATAGTTTTTTATATTAAAAACTAACTAAACCAAAGTAATGTTAAATTCAAGAATGATAGATGAAATATTATGCCACGATTAGCTATAATTTCCCGTTAAATGACGAATTATCCCATTCTAAATAAAGCACTCAATATAAACACTAGCTTTTAGTGGCTTATTAAAACAAAAACTCAACTTAAAAAGTTTAATTCATTTAAAATTATTATAATAACATAAAAGGAAAAAAGGCATTAATTTAATTGACAATTAACGGTTTCCTGTTGAAGAAAATTTGTTGAGCACGACATTTGCGCCAATTTAAATTTTATTATGTACAGGGTGTCTGGAGTCAAATTTATATTTTTAAATACAATTATTTAAAAAAGTAATAAACGGTGTTGAAATTGTCTACAACACATGAGTTGTTTGGGGAAATCAAAATAACTTTGCAGTTTTTAGCCGATTTTACTTTTTATAGCCTTATCGAAAAGATATTTTACTGCATATTACACATTTTTTATCATCTTAATTAAAACTTAATTTAAAATATAAAAATGTTTAATAAAATAAACTAAAGGTAATATTTTCCCCTTGTAATCATTTTGAAAATTTCGGGGATTTTTTGGCACGGGAAGGCAAAGTCCGATTTAGGTAAATTTTTTACAATCATATTTTTGTACCAAATAGATTTTAATAAAACCACCCTAATATTCACATATATAGGTATAAATGAAATGAGCCTAAAATAGTAAAACATTTTATTTATTCGTCAACTAACATTTCTTCATCTAATTATAAAAAATGTTTGTGAGGTTGACGTTTTATATAAAACGCCTTGAGGTACTACCATCGTTCGAGAGCCAGGTCCTTGTTTTACAGTACCCACTCGCAAGCTCATTCGTTCTTTAAATGCCGCCTAAACTCAATTCTTGTTTTCTTGTTTGAAAACCTTGTTTTTTTTCTTCGATCGCAGACCACTTTTTGAAAGGTATGTTATAAGATACATGGGGTATCGCTTTATTAATTTTATTTTAGAGTGTTATGATGAAATGCCCAATTTAAAAGCCCAACTATCAATTCCTTTCTGTGAAATTATGTCCAAATCGTTCATATCTGAAAGCTTTGCTTAACAAATGTAACATACAACTGCTGCAGCAGTTTTTGTAACGGACCGTTTGAACCGTGTCTTACACTGAATTATTTGCCGCATACTCCCACATTCGTTTTCTCCAAAGCAGCATTATCATACTTCATGTTATCAACAACCACGAAAACATTTTCTTTAGTCTCTTTAGTGAATTCAACGAAAATTGGCCGACATTACCTTGTTGGTGAATGACTTTTATAACGCCAGTATTCTTTTTCAGTGTTTGATTTTAAACTTAAAGGTATCATCGATGCTAATAGCAGACTCCTGTCGCTTGCATCAGTTGGCAAACACTGATTGTACTCTGCTTGATCAGAAGATCCATCCCAACCCCACTTCGACGTAAGACTGTATTTTAACTTTTACATATCATTACCTTTTTCGCGCGAAAAACTTTCAAAAATATGCTTTGTGGTGTGATCCATCAAACTTTACAAGCTTACAGAAGCTACATTATCTGATACGCGGACTTCATTGGGATAACATTTTTTCTTCTCTTTTAGTAAATTTTTTTTGTCTCCTACTGATGTTTTGTTAACTTTGCATCCAACATTAACGCTTGCGCAGTTGACGAAGGACTATATGGTGATTAATTTTTTGCTCTCGTTACTGCACTTGCCATTAGTATTTTTTGTTAGATGTACTAGGATGCTAAATCAGCAGCTTTGTACCTTTTACTACGTCCTTTGCAGTCATCGAATTCCTTAACAGGTATTCCCGTTCTCTTTGAACATCACAAAGTGATACTTCAAAAAAATGTTGTGGCATTCAAAATTTACAATAAGTGATTTTTGGTTTAGTCCTTACTTTTTAGCCAAGCACAATTTTTCTTAAAAATACGAATTTTTTTGTACGATTTCTCCCAGCGTTTATAAAAATAACTGAGAAATCGCTTCGGAATTGCTTTTTTTCACTACTTCGATTCAATTAACCGTAAGAACTGGGTTCTTTGCTTTTATAAAATCAGTTAATACATCAACATTGTTAAGGCAATTAATAAGTTCCTTACACAATTCGCTATATGATATTTAATTATGATAGACAATTTTGATATAGTTTTTCTTCTATTATTATTTATTCAAACGGTTTCATTAGCCATAAAATGCCCAAGAATGCCGATTTTAACAAATTGTTGTTATAATTAATAAGTAAAATATCTTTAAAATAGCCTAAGCCTTAACGTGTGCAACACATTTTATTAAAAACATGAACAACATCCAGGGTTGGGCAGTATTTCAAATACTTGTATTTTAAATACGTATTTGAAATACAAATACGTTTTTTGTATTTGTATTTGAAATACCACCTTCTAATGTATTTTGTATTTCAAATACCTAACACTGAAGTACTTTGTATTTTATATTTCAAATACTTTTGATGTCAAAATACATTTTTGCAAAATACTTTTTTTTGTTATACAAAAAGTTGTCATTAGCAAAATTTAAAAACGTGACAATTACCAAAAGAAAAACAGAATGTAAACTTTGTCTTCGTATTCATTCATGTCTTAACCTTAGCAAGGCACGTTCTTTGCCAGGGCTCACTCATTCAGGTAATATCAAGAGCTCAGCGGATATTTGGAAATGTGTATGTCAAAAAAATTTAATTTTGTATAAAATTAAAATTTTTTGAAATTCACACTTTAACACACAACAAGTTAGATCGCTATATTTGGCTGTGCCGAATCTTATATACCCCTTACATTGGTCTCTTAATATACCCAGCCGGGTTATTTTGTACTGCAAATAATATAATAAAAAAAGCCTTGTGCGAGTATTAAAGTTCATAGAAAACTTAACAAAATTTTAACGTTAGTATGAATAATATAAATAGATGAAGAAGGTTTGAAGTGGAAAGTTATAAAAGTTTTCGACATTATTCATAATAAAAGGTTAATAAAAGTTGGTAATTTTTACGTGATGTTCAGTCCCCCTGCTCCTCTCCAACTTTTTTTTCCAAAATGTATTAATTATTTAATTATTACTTTTTGTAGAATATTCGAAGTCGATAGCTGTTATAGCTTCCCAGATGTAGCGTATTGAAAATTTCGTAAAAATTGTTGATTTGTATGAGAGCTACAACTTCTTCTGGCCCCACCAAAAAATTTGTTCTTCAAAGTGTAGACCTTATTGTCCAATTACTTTTTGCAGAACATTTGAAGTCGATTTCTGTTATAGTTTCCTAGATCTAGCGTATCGAAAATTTCATGAAAATCATCAATTTGTATTGGAACTTTCCCTTCTTAACCCCCACCCAAAAAATTTTCTCTTCAAAGCGTAGGCCTTGTTGTCGAATTACCTTTTGTAGAACATTTAATGTCGATAACTGTTATAGTTTCCGAGGTATAGCTTATCGAAAATTTCATAAAAATTGTTAATTTGTATGGGAGCTACCCGATCTCATGCCCCATATAAATAAAAATCGTCAATTTGTATTGGAACTTCCCCTTCTGGGGGGCTACCCACCCAAAAAATTTTCTCTTTAAAACGTAGGCCTTGTTGTCGAATTATCTTTTGTAGAACATTTGATCTCGATATCTGTTACCGTTTCCGAGATATAGCTTATCAAAAAGTTTTAATTTATATGGGAGCTACCCCTTTTCCTGCCTCTATGTAAAAATTTTTTCCCCTAAAGCGTTGGTCTTGTTGTCCAATCACTTTTTGTGAAACATTTGAAGTCGATAGCTGTTATAGTTTCTACGATTTAGCGCATGAAATATTTCACAAAATTTGTGCAATTGTAGGGGAAATACCATTTCCCCTGATCCTTTCAAAAAAAAATATTTACTTACGAGGGTTGCCTTTTATGTTTCGGGACTTGGCAATACTAGTGTTGCAATCTTACAACTGACAGCTATATCGTAAAATTTAAAATTTTCTATTTGTGTTATTTACAGTTACTTAAGAGATTCAACTCGACCCAAAAATGAAATTAAATCATAAACATTTTCGTGTGATTATTATTTACAACTTTCGACGTGGATTAACTCAGCTACAGTGCATGGATGAACTTAATTATTTTTTTGGCGATGAAGCTCCATCACCCACCAGTACTTATGGATTGTATAGTGAATTCAATCGCGGTCGTAGTTAACTCCAAGACGAATTTCGTGAAGGTCGTCCTAAATCAATTGTTGTTTCGAAAATTGATGCTGTGGATGAACTGATATAAGTAGTTCGTCATTTGACCTATAGTGAGATTGAGACATTAGGTATTAGTGGGACTAGCATACGTTCAATATTGCACAAACATTTGACTGTCAAAATAATTTGTTCGCTTTGGATCCCACACAATTTGTCAATCGCTCAAAAAAAAAGGCTCGAGTGGATTGGTCGAAAGAAATGCTAAGAAAATACGATCGCGGGGCTACGAAACACGTCTATGTTATCGTGATAGGTGATAAATCCTGAATTTACGCTTATGAGCCCGAAAGTAAGCAGCAGTCGACTGTATGGGTGTTTTAAGATGAGCCAAATCAAACAAAAGTTGTTCGCGCACAAAGCACTTCTAAGCAAATGGTCGCCAGTTTTTTTGGAAAAACTGGACATGTCGCAACCGTATCGATAGAACAACGCAGAACAGTCAATTCTGAGTGGTACACAACCATTTGTTTGCCAGATGTCTTGCAAGAAATCAGGAAAACTATTCGCCAAAGATGGATCACTCTTCACTACGACAGTGCAAGCTTTCACACATCGGTTTAAACAACTGAATTTTTAAGCACCCAAAACATCGATTTAATGAGTTATTCGCCGTATAGTCCTGACTTGGCACCGAATGGCTTCTTTTGATTCCCGTACGTAAAAAGCAAACCTAGAGGTCAACGTTTTTCGACACCTAAATAAGCGGTTGCTGTATTCGAATGCATGTTTTGGAGATCCCACAATCAGAGTGGCAAAAGTCCTTCGACCATTGGTCCGAACGCATGCAAAAGTGTACAGATCTTCATGGGGAATATTTTTAAAAACAATAAAGTGATTTTTGATGATTAATATTGGTTTTATTCTCTAATCCCGAAATATAAAATGCAACCCTCGTATTTAGGGCCCTATTTTCGGTATCCGTGTCAAGTTTTGTGGCAAGAATGACTATATTTACTGAGATATGTAGGGATATATGCACGGTTTTAGTCCTAAAAAATGGGTTATTTTGATTTTTCGTTTATATCTCGGTCAATAGTCAACCGATTTGGATAATTTTAAATAGCGATTGTCTCCAGGATATTTCCAATAGTTTGACACCAATAACTGGTCCGTTTCACTTTATTTGACTCCGCAAACTTGATTTCAACAGACGGACAGACGGACTTTATGGGGACTCAAATGGTTAATAACTAAATTTCAAATGGAATGACAAACTGATGTTTATCCTTATCACTATTTTACTTTACTTTACTTACTTTTAGTTTTATTGTTTTTTACATAGAGAGAACTGTTTTCATAAAGTCTTACACTAGTTTGTGTTCATCAGGACCTGTAGAAAGATTGTTTTCTTTAGCAGAATTTATATACTCTCCAACAAAAGGCTGCTTATCTGATTAAACTTTTAAAAATCTAGTGTTCATGAAAGGAAACTCATGTTTTACCGAATGATTAATGGTTAAAAATGTATTTTGTATTTTGTGTTTTAAATAAAATACTGTATTTTGTATTTTGTATTTGAAATACTCAACTTGAACGTATTTGGTATTTTGTATTTGAAATACAAGCGGAACAATTATTTTGTATTTCAAATACTGCAAAGCATGTATTTTGCCCAACTCTGGCAACATCATTCTTGACTCTTTTTTTTTTTAGCAGATTTACAAGTTTGTTCAACGATCGGCAAAAATCGGTGAATTTTTTTGGGTAAATTTAAAGAATAGACGAAGCCAACTTCTTTTTTTCCAAAAGAAACTGCAACCACCGAACTTGATAAAGCTATTTTAATTTGCTTATATTTACTAAACAGCATATGCAATTCAAATATATATTTTTTAAATTAAAAAGAATGCTGTGTATTTCAATAAAAACGGCATTAAAATATTAGCAATGAAAATATCTTTCACGCATAAGCTACTGAGTTTCATGAATATTTTCACCTGTTTTCGTTTTACAATACTAAGGTGACTTCACTAAACTTTTTCTGAGACAAAATATAACTTTTTATTAAAAAAAATTATTGATTTTTCTTAGTGATACACTTTTCTATAAAACAGCATCATTAGATTTTTGAAAAGTATATGTCGAAAACTGGCTTTTTTGCTACCAAAATACCACTGTGCGATGTCGCAGTGGTCGAGGGAGCATCGCGTATTCGCTGTGGAGACATTTTTTAAGAGTAATGATTTTTACGTAATTGCTTTACGACAATTTTTTTCAAAGTTCGGTATTCGGAGCGAGTGCAAATTTAATTCGTTCGTTGGTGCAGAGATTCCGAGCAACTGCTTCGGCTATGGCTACGGCTCAGTCGATCTTCAAGGACTCCCGAAAACATTAAACTAGTTGAAAGCATTTTACGTGAAAATCCGCGACTATCAATACGCAAAAGAGCAGCCTTACTGGGACTTCCAAGGACAAGTATTCATAAAATTTAAAAAAAGGATCTGAAGTTCCATAATTTTAAAATTTTAATCGTTCAAGAACTGAAAGAAAGTGACTTTGATATACGCAAACACTTTTGTGAAACGATGTTGGAGCGTTTTGAAATTGTAAATCCCATTTTTTTAAAGCGACGAGGCTCATTTTCACTTAAACGGCCACGCCAACAAACCAAAATGCCGTGACTGGTCTCAAAGAACCCGCAGCCCTCGATCGAAATATCCAAAACCATTGCGCTGCCCTAGGGTAACTGTTTTGTGTGCCATATCCACGAATGAGATAATTGGACCATTTTTTTTTTAAATTCTCGAGGCCAGGCGACGAATGATTACGGAAATATTTTTGCCCAACCTGCGAGCTCATTGACCGTACTCTTCACCCACGTGATTTCAACAGGATGCGGCGACTACACACACATCCAGAGGGGGGACTTTCTATTTTCCCTCCCTCTCAATCCGCGCTAAAAATTTTAAGGCAATAGGTAGACATTCTGCGTGACGTCATTAAATAAACGTGCGCATAAAATTTAAAATTTTTGCTGGTGTTGGCATAATCTGGTTTTATCATTTTTAGTTATACGTATCCTACTGACCATTTTAAGGTATATATGTACATATGTATGAAGATTCCAAAAAGTATTAATTTTCAATAAATATTGTATAGAATCTTCATTTGCATGAACTAATAATAAGAAATCAAACTTTTTATATAAAAGTGCTTTTTGAAAATTCACAATATTACACTATTTTCTTATTAACAAGACAACGTGTGGAGATAGCACAAACATAATTAATAAATGAAATTGTTTTAGCAATATATATTTTTTGAAATTATATAAAGGTATATTATGTGACAGATAGGCCAGGGAAAACGTTTCTATTAAAAACCATTTTAGTCGAAAGCTCAGATAGTATATCTAAACAAATAAAGATTTTACATTGATTTTTTTTCTGCGAAAGCCTATATAAGCAATTGCCTTATATTTTTTTTTTTTTTTTATTTTACGTTTTATCATAAAAAAATCCATCGATGGGGGGGCGGGGTTTGGTGGCGTTTCTGCCCCTTCCCAAAATTTTACTTTGATAGTATTTGGGTGTAAGTTATCTATTATTTTTATTATATATGTACATAATTTTTGAAAATTTTACTTTATGCAGCCGCCCACAAAAGGGGGAGAGGACGACACTGTCCAAGTTTAAAGTTGCATTTGCCTAGCAAAAGTATTGGAAACTTAAAAAAAAAATTATTTTTCTGAGGTGGTTTTAGTTTTTCTTAGGAGAACTTTTTCCCCCTTGGTCTGATTTTTATTATTTTTAATCCTTAAGTGCCTATGACTACAAGACATGCTTTAGCCAAGTTTCATCAATCTAGAAGCACTCAGTAACTTTTAAGATGCTTTTTTATAAAAAATAAAAAGTAATGTCCGGCTAGAACGGCAAAATACCCCTATGTGCAGCGCTGCTTTTTCTCGATGTTGGAAGTGTCCATAACTGTTTTCCTAGCACCATAGAGTTACTACCAATAAGCCAATGAATATGGCCTGTTGTCAGTTTTTTTGTGTCCGCTTTGCATCCTAATTCGAATTCCATGTAAAGCAGCGATTCAGGTAAATGGCACCAACTGGTTAATAATAAGGATTAAGAATACGTTTGCCTACGTTAAGTAAAGTTACGTAGGTGCATTTAAGTTTATTCATTCATTTTTATTTCCCATAATTCTGCCCATATCCCTACATGGATTTATGTCGTGCGGTAATTGGTTTGAGGTCTTGTTAGGGTATTTATGACTACTAAGAAAAGTGGTATTTTTAGCAAACGACCGTGTCCGTGCCAAATAGAGATTTTCCCGGTGTCTTATTAAAACCATACCGTTGTTGAATTGGCCCCGCTCGTTTTGATTTATAAATTCCTATTCCTTTCCCATTCCTTAAAACTCTAATAAAAAAAACAAATTTAATTATTATTATTTTTTGACATACGCAATACCCAAGATAATCCACTCTTCGTCACCTTTACCTCCAAACTCGTCTAAGGTCAGCAATGCTACTTCGTTAGAGTTTTTGCCCAAAAGTACTTGTTCTTCATACGATGGTAATGATTTATCAGTCGTTATCGATAATAGCTCTACTAGTGGATGCTTATCATCATAAATGACTTTAAATTCTAATACTTCTACTTTAAAATCCAATAAACCTCGTAGAGAACTTCGTACTATCCCACCGAGGAAAACTATTTTGCCAGTCGTTTTCTGCTTGATACAACAGTCGAAGAAATCAGTAAATATATTAAATTAATATACCACAACGTTTTTCCTGAAAATGTTTTTGTTTACAAAAAAAAACTCAAAAAACAGAGCCTTGTTTAAAGTAAATGTTTCACTCGAATAGTCTGATCAGATTGTAAATGCAAACTTTTGGCCGCAATATGTGCTTGTTCGTGAATTCATTTATAGTGATGAAAGATTAGTCCGAATTTCTAATTCTGATGACCAATTTTAAAAAAACTAAGTTCGAGTTCAATTGTTGACAATCTGAACATATTAAACACTTAAAATTATCTAAACACTATATATCAAAATGTTCGAGGAATAAACACAAAACTGTCTAACCTTTTTTTGAGAGCTTTGATCTTAACCAGGACGTTATTGTACTCACTGAAACTTGGCTTAATAAATATACCTTAAATACTGAAATTCTCTGTAATGACTTCACAATCTATAGATGTGACAGAGAAACAAAACTATGGGTGGTGGAGTTATAATTGCTGTCTTATATGTTTGCATCTGGGAAAATAACAGAATTTTTTGATCCCAATGTTGAGTTTATAGGTATATGGGTAATATTAAACAACACTTGTATTGTTATAATCTGCTCTTATATCCTGCCAAAATCAAACCAAATAATCTATACCATTTATGGCGTAGCTATTAAAGCTGTTACATTGAAAACCCGATCTAATGATAAACTGTTCGTTTTCGGCGATTTCAACTTACCTACTATGTCATACCTGACTTTTTTGTCTAAACTCCAACCAAATCCGAACCATGGATTGAAGAATTTTTGGACAAAATTTTTTATCGGGGTCTTTACCAGATATATGGCATGTTGAATGAATATTCAAAACTGTTGGACCTGGTTTTTGTGAATGAGCCGAATAACTGTTCCATCAGTTGTGCTAACCCAGTGACTAAACCAGAAGATCGGTACCACCCTATTTTTTAACTTAGATCATATTTTTTTATTTAAGTATGTGAGTCTAATTTCCTTACAGACTTAATAATTTTGTAATTAAAGTAAACAAAGTAAACAAAAAATATAATAACAATCAAATTAGTTAAGAAAATTAATTATTTAAATTATTTAAATACACAATAATGTTTCTTTTAATAGCATCAATGTTTAAAGAGAAATCAATTTAGTTGTACATTTCGTTAAAGCAACAGCACAGTCTTTGAAACGGATCTGACATGGCAAAGTTAATACGATATGTTTTTACATACAGCGGGTTAAAAGATCGTAACGTGCGTTGAGGAATATTGAAAGTAACGTTAACCAGCAAAAATTTCGAACAGATTTTACCGTTAATAAGATAAACCATGAACGATATATTGAGCATGATTCTCTGGCTTTTTAAAGTTGGTAAATTGATCTCCGCTAATCTTATGACGTATGAAGGGAGCTCAGTATAATTACGATAATTATTTCTTAAACAAAAAATAAGAAATTGTTTTTGAACGGATTAAATACGATCGCTGTGTAAATTATATTGAGGGTCCCAAATAATTGAACCAAACTCCAAAATGGGTCTCACCAGGGATGTATATAAACGCCGAGTAATAAAGGGATCATTGAATTCTTTGGCCCACCTCTTAATAAAAGCCAATGTGCTTCGGGATTTATTAACGTTGTGCGGTTATATGTTTGACAAAGCTCAGTGTACTGTATAAAAGTATTCCCAAATCCATAATCGCATCAACAGACTTAAAGCTATTATTATCAAGTATGTATGTATAAGGAGTAATGCGTAGTACTCTTGAGAATTGCATATGCTGACATTTTCCAAAGTTTGATTCCATAAGGTTAAATTTACACCAATTACTAAATTTAAGTCCTTTTGCAGAAGAATATGATCATCATCGGCATACATCAATATATTACAATGTTTAATTGCCTCTGGCATATCGTTAATAAATAGTAAAAACAATAACGGGCCGAGGTGACTACCTTGTGGTACACCAGAGTTTACACGAAATTTTCTTGAAAAGCAAGAAACTAATTTGACAAATTGCATTCTACATAAAAGATAAGATTTCGGCCAGCTTAAGAAATTACTATTGAATCCCATTAAGTCCAATTTTTGCAATAAAAGAATATGATTTTTTTTATCAAACGCCTTACTAAAATCAGTGTAAACAGCGTCAGTGTGGTGGCCACTATTAAAAGCATGTTGTTAAATGTAGAACATTAGTCATATCAGATAATCCCCTTCGAAATCCATGTTGAAGTGGTGTCAGCAGACAGGAAGTTTGGTGAGAAAGACCATAGATTAAGCATTTTTTAAAAAGTTTTGGTATATCACTAAGTTTTGCTATACCTCTGTAGTTAGTTACAACTGATTTGTTTCCGGATTTAAACAGCGGGATGATATATAATTTTTTCCAGATTTTGGGAAAATATCCATATTTGAAAGATATATTAAAGATTATAGATAAAGGTGCAGCTAAGGCTGCAGCACAGTTCAACAAAACACAACTTGGAATGCCATGAGGTCCACTTAAAAAAGATGGTTTAAAATTTTTTAAGCAGTCAAGGATCTGAGTGGTGGAAATGGTAGACGTAGAAATATTTTGATAACTAATTGATTACACGGGGCGTAATATTTCGTTTCCAAATAACTAGACAAAAACGAGTTTGAGGGGGTTTAAGTGTCTTCTTCACTTATATAAATTGGTTTATTATAAACTTTGGTCTGAGCCTTTTGGTTGCTACATAAGAACTGAACTTACATGATTAACAATTTTGACCACTTATCAATGTACAAAGGTAGAACATTACAAAGAGAGTGTGAGAGAATGTATTATAAACATTCGATTTCCAATACAGTTGGGATAATAATAATATGTACATATAAATAATTTCAATAAATTCAATAATTATGTTCGGCACTTAAACATTCCGGCCCCCTTGCGTTTACGTAACAATTCAATTCAAAAAGGATTCTTAAAACTACTTTATAAATACATAGGATGCATATAGTGCATTCCTGGTACTTCAGTTATACTTTGCGCTAGCCAAGATAAAATTCAAATTAAAACATGCAAAATAATTCTGTTATCAGTTTCAGGATTATAAGAGGAAAAAAAGTATATAATTTAAATAACGCGTTAAAGTCCAACTTGTCCAATCAAGGTAAATCCGAAAATGGTATCTTGAGCCATTGGTGTGGTGAGTGTTACTTGCTGGATTGTCGGCTTGATGATTCGAGGATATATATCCGCCGCCAAGATTAAGTTGATGTCGCACGATTTGTAGAACTGTGGTTCGGCCAATCGCAAGTTTCTATAGTTATCCATGATTCGACCATCGAGATTTTCTTGCCGCAACTTTCGAGGCAAATTGTTAGTAACTTGAGCAGAAATAGTAAGAGCTGGTGCATCACTAAAATGGGGTTTCAAAAAGATTGTGCAAAATTCATTTGATTCTGATCTTTCTATTGGTAGACCGTACCGTTTGGGAATAAATGCTGCAATTTTACTTTTTTCTGTACTGGGATCTAAGATGCCTCGGATATTTCTCCACGAATTTCCTACCTTCATCGTTACGATGACAGTGGGTAGTAAGATGACAGACCGTGTGTGGGGCGTCATTTGTTGGAGAGTGTTGCTTCTTTGTCTAGTGTTAACTTTAAGCCTCTCGTGACGATGTAATAACGTGTGATGACGTCCGTTACATTGGCGACAGCGGTCAATGCTGCGACATTTACGTAATAAATGGCTATGTGGCTAGGTGCCAAACAATTTTCACAGTAGTGATGCTTCTTGACTATTTGTAACTTTTTTTGTGACGTTAAGCTTGCGGAATTCTCGACATGTTCGTAAGGGATGGTCTCTGTTGCAAAGCCGACAGTCAGGGCGTTTACGAAGATGAATTGTGCGTTGGCGTGGATGCTGGTCTTCCTCTAGGGGGGACAAACTTCGAGATTGGCGTGTGGTTGGTGACATCACTCTAGAAGGGATAAAGAATCATTCAGAAAGGGTTTTTTTTTCTTTTTATGCTAGGTGAGGAGAGGGAAGAAGGACAAGTTTTACTATTGGCCTTGAAATGAGCCCTTTAGAGGTACGGACGGAAACAACTCTGACGTTATTATCGTTGCAGGGGTGTAACTTTTCTATTCGACCCACGCGCCATTCATGTGGGCCTAGATTATCCTGTTTTATCACAACTAGATCACCAATAGCAAAGTTTCTTTGGGGATGTTTCCATTTTATTCGCTTGTGCATTTCTTGGAGGTACTCTTTCTGCCAGCGGCATGCAAAGTGATGGTGAAGAACCTTTAATTTTTGCCAGCGGTTTACGTAACTTAACGGCTGAGTGCTAAAATCAGGTTCGGGCGGTGAAAGAAGGGGAGCTCCAATAAGGAAATGTCCAGGCGTAATAGCACATAAGCCCTCGGGATTTTCACTCATTGGGCTTAAGGGTCTGGAGTTAAGACATGCTTCTATTCTTGTAAGTATTGTAGTAAACTCCTCGAAGGTGAAATTTTGGGCGTTAGTGATTTTTTTAAGCGAGCTTTGAAACTTTCAACACCAGCTTCCCAGAGGCCCCCCATGTGTGGCGCACCAGGGGGAATAAAGCGCCATTCGAGATCCTGAAAGGACTGCTTGTATAAAAGGTCTTGCCGGACAGCAGTGAGAAAATGTAATTGGTCCTTTTTAAGAATATTTGAAGCGCCTACAAAAGCAGTCCCGTTATCAGAGAAGATTGCTTTAGGGGTTCCACGTCGGGAGAAAAATCGTGCGAATGCCGCCAAAAAACTCTGAGTGGAAATATCACTGGTAGCTTCTAAATGGATAGCTTTGGTAGAGAAGCATACGAACACCAACACGTATCCTTTCGTGATCTTACATCCTCTGCCAGCAAATGTCTTTATGCCGAAAGGGCCAGCGAAATCCAGACCTGTGTTTGAAAAAGGACGTAGAAGGGTAGTTCGTTCTGGTGGAAGTGCTGCCATAATTTGTTGGCTACATTTTCGTTTATATAAAACGCACCGTTTGCAATTAAAAACAATAGTTTTTATCAAATTTTTAAGCTTCGGAACCCAAAATTCTAACCGCATTAAACGTAAAAGGAGGGAGTTTCCACCATGAATAGAGTACTTGTGAAGGAGTTCTAGGTATAGTCTGGTAAATCGCCCCTTGTATGGTAGGATTTTTGGGAATCTTTCTTCGTAAGTTAACGTGGGGCAGTGAGCTAGTCTTCCGTTGACTCTTAAAAGCTCATCAGAGTCAATAAAGGGGTTGAGCGTCAAGAGGCGACTTTGGTAAAGCTTGTCCTTGTGAAAGCAAAGTATATTCGGGGATGTAGGAGTTCTGAAACAGAGCTGCTAGGCGATTTTTTACAAATTTCATTTCAGTGTGTTGCAATTCAGTCGTGGGCCAGTTAGACGATTTTTTCAGCAGGGGGTGAGTTGCCTTATAAAACCGAAAGATATATGAAATGACACGTATGGCTCTAGATAAGTCAGAAAAATCGAAGGAGAATATCCTCTTCTGAAATCTCATTAAGATGGGTTTTAACCGGCCGTATTTCCTCTTGAGTCTCGGTAATAGCGAGGTCAGTTGGCCATTCAGCCCTAGGTTGACACAGCCGCTGAGGTCCATGCCACCACAAGGTGTTTGAAATCAGATCCTGAGCGAGAAGGCCTCGTGAACCTAAGTCTGCGGGGTTATCTTTGGAACACACATGATGTCACGTGTCATTTCCGACCTTTTCAACAATAGATGCAATTCGGTTAGCGACAAATGTGGTCCAGTGTGAGGGGTGTTTTCTTAGCCAAGCGTGTACAATCATTGAATCTGTCCAAAGGTAGACATCGCATTGCTGAAGGTGTATTTGGGAACGAAAGGAGTTCGTCATCTTAGCTAATAATTCAGCACCGCACAATTTTTTTCTTGGTAGAGTCACAAATTTTACAGGCGCTACCTTAGTTTTTGCCAGAAGTAAATGAGTAAATATATTGCCATCAGGAGTTAAAATTCGTAAGTAAAGGGTGGCGCAGTACGACTTTTCCGAGGCATCACAGAAACCATGCAACTCGACCGGAAAAGTGATGTGATAGCCAATAAAGCGCGGAATTTTTATTTTTTCAATATTGCGGTAGTCGTTTAAAAATGACTGCCACTGCTTGAGGGTATCATTTTTAATGTTGTCGTCCCAATCAGTTTTATCTATCCATATTTGTTGCATAATGATCTTGGCCACGACAATCTTTGGGGCTAACCATCCGGCAGGATCAAAAAGTCGTGCGATTTCAGATAAAACCCCTCTTTTAGTGGTGTTTTTGGAATTCGGCTCTCTGGTAGGGGTAAAGTAAAAATAGTCTTGACAAGCATTCCATTTGAGCCCTAAAGTTTTTGTCGTGGTGGTATCCGACAAATTAAGAAACTCGGAACTCAACAAATAATCGGGGTTAAGACCATTTAAGAGGATTTTGTCGTTAGATGTCCACTTGCGGAGGGGGAACCCGGCAGAATTTAGAACGGACAAAAGATTATTACGAGCGCTGATAGCATCAGACAATTCGTGCGCTCCGGCCAAGACGTCATCAACGTACATGTGATTTTGCAAAATATTTGAAACATCGGGGTATTTATTTTTGCAATGGTTAGCGAGTTCTAACAGAGTCCGGATTGCTAAGTAGGGTGCACAATTAACGCCAAATGTGACGGTTTTTAACTTAAAGTCGTGGGGTTCAACATCTGGATATTTTCGAAAAATAATTCGTTGATAGGGTGTATGAGACGGATGTACAAGGATCTGCCGATACATTTTCTCGATGTCGGCATTAAAGACAAACCGAAATAGACGCCATCGAGTAAGAAGTATGGTTAGATCCTGTTGCAGAGGAGGTCCGGTGTATAAAACGTCATTCAAGCTTTTGCCATTTGAACTTGGACTTGACGCATTAAAAACTACACGAAGTTTTGTGGTGGTACTTTCCGGTTTTATGACTGCGTGATGGGGCAAGTAATATGAGGCATCAGGGTTTGGTGACTGAGTGGGGTTGATTTCTTGCATATGACGTAGAGTTGCATATTCTTCTATGACGCGGTTACAGTCATTCTTCAGATCAGGTTTTCTAAGTAATCGAGTTTCGTTCCTTAAAAACTGTGAGAGGGCAATATTTCGGGAGTGCCCAAGTGATATTGAATCGGGGAAACCACACTTAAAGGGAAGCGATACAACAAATCGTCCATCAGGGTTCCTAAAGGTGGTAGATTTATACAGCTTTTCACAAAGTGGTCTGCCTGAGAGAGTGGAGCTGGATTTGAAATGTCTTCTTGTTCCCAGAAACGGGTTAAATGCTTGTTTAATTCAACGTTACTTACAAATGATGAAATAAAACGTAAGGGTTGTGAGGGGGTTGGCGCGATCTTGCCTGTTAAGATCCATCCGAATACGGTACGTTGTGCCACAATAGAATGAGTCGGGTCGTAACGAATTCCGTCACGAATAATTTTCGGGTAAATATCTCCACCTAATAGTAAATCTACACGGGAAGTTGTGGTAGAAAACGTGTCAGCAAGGGGTATATCTGGGAAAATAGTAGTTAAAATGGGTGAAATTTCATGATATGGTAGATCACCAGTTAGTTTATTAATCACCAACGCATTTGTTGTTGTCTCAAATTGGGTTTCTATGGGGGAGCAAATAGTAATGGTGCATACGCGAGTAGCTGTGGCAGTTAAGGAACCACTTAAACCGGTAATTTGAGTGTGAGACGAACTTGTGGGTATTGCAAGTTTAGTCTGAAGTCTTTTCGAGATAAAAGTGGCTTCAGATGCTGTATTGATAAGAGCATGTACGGTACATCTAATGTTTGAGATGCAAACAGCAACGAGTGCTGTGCCAAGTACGATAGAGTTACTTGATGTGGACTGTAATTCTGTGGAAAAGACCTGCCTAGGCCTAGTTTCTGCTTGATGGGAGGTTGAAGGGGTGTCAAAGGCATAGTTTGTCATGTGAGCTGTATTAAGAACACGTGAGCTATCTGGGTTACTTGGGGAGTGAGTTTGGGGCGCATTTGCGGTGGACGATTGTGTCTGAGGCGGGGTATTCTGAGAATCTTGTCGGTGCAAGAGAGAATGATGCTTCTTTTTGCACAGCGTGCACACGTATTGGCTTTTACATTGTTTAAACCATGTGAGGTGGCTAAACAATTAGAGCAACGTTTTTCTCGTTTAACTACATTTATTCTCTCATTTACAGGCATTTGAAGAAATGATGGACACAATCTGAGTGGGTGCGACGACTCACAAAGGGTGCATTTTTTCGGGGGGCTTAAAGATAAGCTTGTTTGAAAACTTTTAAATTAACGAGACTCAGAAGAATTGAATTTCTTATTAGAGTGATGTTTATGATTTGGGCTGGCAGGGTGGTTGCTAAGAGACGTTCTAATGTCCGTTACAGACTCTAGAGTTTGATATCTAGCAGTCAAAAAGGCATCCATCTGCTTCCAAGTGGGTAGTTCTGAACTATCGCGAATGGATTGTTCCCACAGGTTTATTGTTTAATCAGGGAGAGATATGGAGCACACGAAAACAAATATCACATCCCAGTTATCGGTTTTTATATTCAATAGCGCCAGATTGGTAACACAGTCGTTGATGGTTCTTTGAATTCGCTTTATATTAGGCCCGGTTTCCTTATCGACAGGGGTTAGGTTAAGAAGTATTTTTAGTTGGGCGTTTATGAGGACTCTTTTATTTTCATACCTATTAACAAGGTTTTGCCAGGCCATATGGAAACCATCATTGTTCAAGGGGCAAGTTTTAAAAATATCGTGGGCTTCTCCCTGCGTTTTTTTTAAAAGATGACATAATTTTTCGATATTGGTCAATCGGGGGTTATTTCCGTAGAGCGCGGTAAACATATCACGATAACTTGGCCATGAGACATAGTCCCCATTAAAAATTTCCGTGTCACATGGTGGCAGACTTATATTTGGGGAGTAACTTAAAGCAGGGCCAACGGCCTGAAGAGGGGGAGAATCCTTTATAGAAATGGTGTCTAGGATCTCTTTTACTTTCGATAACGCGCTGACATGGGAAGAATAAGTCTTGTAGAATCGCTCCTTGAGGGACTCCAATTCTAGGTCTTCTTCGAGTGACCCAAATTCATGCAAAATTTTGTCGTAACTCGTTCGGAAATCAGCCCAAAGAAACAGAATTTCATCCTTATGAATATCGAGGGAGTAAATGTTATGACCGGCTACGGGTAAGTTAGCAAAAAACGCTTCAAACTCTACGACTTTATCAGAAGTTTTTATAAAGGTGTCTAGTAGTGACATTGTTGACAAGGTTAACTTCGAAACCGAGATAAACCAATTTCTATTAGTTTGAAGGGTAAAAAACTTTATCGATAAGATACACGCTGTCGATATCTAAAAACCTCAAGTACACAACTCCAAAGCATTCACAATAAAACGCCAAGTTATTTTTGGTTTTGTTTTGTTGGGCAGTATTGGGTTAATTGGGGTATATAAAAATTCAAAAGTAGTGAACTACAACAACGTATAAATGATGTTACAATTTAATTAAGTTGGCATAAGGGATTTACAGAAAAAGTTGATTTGTTGCGTTGGTTCACAAATTAATCAAAAATGTGTATGAATATTTATTTTTTTTTAATTTAAACACAAATTTGTATAACTTTCGTTGCACACTGTAAAATTGTAAATAGGTTAATGTGCATTCAGGTTGTTGTTAAAAATCTTTTTTGGAATATTTAATATGTGTATGTGGGTACACAGTTTGACATGCACTACTGATGTAACAATTAGAGTATGTAAGAGATTCTTTATGTAGTAGGACAAAGAGATTAAGCGGCTTTATGTAATTATTGGTTTAAGAGTGCACAAATTTTAAGTATGTACAAAATATTTATTTGTAAGTTGTTATACACTGGCCTACATATGAATGTATGAATAGCGATTTTGTGTAAGAGCAAGATCAAACTCTTTCTTTTTTCTCTCCTTTGTAATAATTTTGCAAGTTTATTGAGACAAGAATATTATGATGAGAGTTTTTGTATAACAGTAGCCAAATTTATAACAGAATCAATAATTTTTGTGGGATGTGGATTTCATCGTTACTAACGAAGATAATGATAAATTTTGTGAAATTTTATAACGGGGGGTTTTTTTTTTATAGATTTTGGTATACGTTGTTGTTGTTTTTAAATAGTTTTATTTTAATATTACAATTTACATGCATATATGTATAATAAATAATCGCATACCTTAATTTTTGTATATTTATAATTTATGACCTTTCAATGTTACGACCTTTGCACTATTCTGCTGCTTTAACCTTTGTTTTTAACTTTTTTGCAGGTATTTTTATTAATTTTCACTTGTGGTAGAGAGAAGGGGGTTTATAAGAAATATTACGATATTTTTGGGGGTTCTTAGATCCGGTTCGATTGGACCAAACAATGATTACACGGGGCGTAATATTTCTTTTCCAAACAACTAGACAAAAACGAGTTTGAAGGGGTTTAAGTGTCTTCTTTACTTATATAAATTGGTTTATTATAAACTTCGTTCTGAGCCTTTTGGTTGCTACATAAGAACTGAACTTACATGATTAACAATTTTGACCACTTATCAATGTACAAAGGTAGAACATTACAAAGAGAGTGTGAGAGAATATATTATAAACATTCGATTTCCAATACAGTTGGGATAATAATAATATGTACATATAAATAATTTCAATAAATTCAATAATTATGTTCGGCACTTAAACACTAATAATTCTGTATGGATAGATATTACTAGTGCTATAAACTGCATTCGAGTATGTAGAAGCAAAGAAGTCGGCAAACATGTCATGACTTGATTCATTTGCAAAACTTTTCATGACTTTTTGAAACCCAGACCGGTTAAAGCAATAACCTCTATTGTAACTTATTTTGTTTTTAACGTGATTATCTACGTTTAAGTTAAAGCTTATTTCGATAGTAGGATGGTAACGGTCCTCAGGTAGAGTAACAGGTTCAACACGGCGCACAGTACATTCATTTGGCTCATTAGAAAAAACTTAATCCAGTAATTTTCCAAAAGTATTCAGAATTGCATTTATTTGGTTTATGTACCATGTAACATATAAAATGACTCGCCCGAAAATAAGAAAAATAAGAAATTGAAAAAAGGAAGGAAAAAAGTTTTCTGTTATAAAAAAATAATTATGATGATTTAAAATTATATTTGGGTAACACTAATTGGTTGGACTTATTAACTGTTGCAGATGGTAGTCCTCTTTCAACAGATAAAATGATAGAGACATTTTACCAAACTATTCAAAATTATTTTAACGAGTGCATTCAAAAAGTTTTTATACGCGGATAATCCGGTCCTCTATTGAGTTCTGAATGACTGGCTAAATTAAAAAACATAAAAAAGAAATTATATAAAATGTTTAAAAGATCAGGAGCATCTAATGATTATGGTAAATACTCTATAACCCGGGCTGAATATGATCCTCTCAACACAAGGCTATATTCTAATAAATAATGTTAAATATAAATATAAATAATATTAAACACGACCCTAAATCTTTTTATATGTTCGTAAATTCAGAAAGAAAATCGACTGGCTACCCAAAAATGATGAACTATCTCACGACTGAGTCAAACAATGATATAATTATTAGCAACTTATTTGCAGAACTCTTCGCAAGAACTTCCTCAAAACAACGTTATGATACAACAAATAGATTTCCTTTTCATTACTAAACCACCAACCTATATCCATTCCGCTTTTAAATGCGTCACAGGTTCCAACATGTATATAAAGTCTTAAATCATAATTTTGCAGTGGTCCTGATGTTGTTCCTTTCTGCATCTTATTATTTAAATTGTGCTGATACATAAGTAACTCCTCTGACTATTATTCTCAATGTGATCTTAAAATATGGTTACTTTTCCCAATTTTGAAAGGAATCCTAGATTATTCCAATCTTTAAATCTGGAAATGGAACAAATGATACGAACTATAGAGACATAGAAAAGTTAAGTGCTATTCCTACGCTCTTCGAAAAATTTATAATAATTTCTGTATCTCATCAAGTATTATCATTATTGCAACTGACGCAGCGTGGTAAATACTCTATAACCCGGGCTGAATATGATCCTCTCAACACAAGGCTATATTCTAATAAATAATGTTAAATATAAATATAAATAATATTAAACACGACCCTAAATCTTTTTATATGTTCGTAAATTCAGAAAGAAAATCGACTGGCTACCCAAAAATGATGAACTATCTCACGACTGAGTCAAACAATGATATAATTATTAGCAACTTATTTGCAGAACTCTTCGCAAGAACTTCCTCAAAACAACGTTATGATACAACAAGTAGATTTCCTTTTCATTACTAAACCACCAACCTATAACCATTCCGCTTTTAAATGCGTCACAGGTTCCAACATGTATATAAAGTCTTAAATCATAATTTTGCAGTGGTCCTGATGTTGTTCCTTTCTGCATCTTATTATTTAAATTGTGCTGATACATAAGTAACTCCTCTGACTATTATTCTCAATGTGATCTTAAAATATGGTTACTTTTCCCAATTTTGAAAGGAATCCTAGATTATTCCAATCTTTAAATCTGGAAATGGAACAAATGATACGAACTATAGAGACATAGAAAAGTTAAGTGCTATTCCTACGCTCTTCGAAAAATTTATAATAATTTCTGTATCTCATCAAGTATTATCATTATTGCAACTGACGCAGCGTGGTTGTTCTTCTGTGGCAAATATTCTAGAATTTAAAACTTTAATAAATCGTTCATTTAATGAAGGTCTACAGGCAGGTGAAATATACACTGATTTAAGTAAAGCATTTGATATAATCAATCAAAACTACTCTTGACTAACCTTAATTTGATTGGATTTACGCAGAACTCGTTTAACTAGTTAAATTCGTACCTCAATCATAGAACACAAAGTGTTCGCGTTAAATGTTATCTTTTAGAAAGTAACCGTCAACTCTGAAGTTCCACAAGGAAGTCAACTTGGAACAGTGTTATTTTCCTTGTTTATAAACGATCTGCCAAATATAATAACCTCATGTAATGATTTACTGTACGCGGACGATGTCAATACTAACAAAATGCATCTAAAAAAAATGTAAACACGTGCGCTTTTCCAGAAATTTCAACCATTGGGGGCAGTACTCTTTGAACGGACACCAATTGGAGCTGGTAGAAAAATTCTGATATCTCGGTATCAAACTGGATCCTTAACTGCATTTCCAAAAACATATTAATATGATGGAAAACAAAGCTCGTGGAATGTTTCCTTTTATTAAGTGCTGGGCTAAAGAGTTCACCGATCCCTACATCATAAAACAATCATATTCATTTTTGCTGAGGGCAATTGCTAAGTATGGTTCAGTCATCTTGGACCCAGACAGTAATGTTTATCCTGATCGTATTAGGCAAACCTGCAATAACAATTTTTGTCGGTTTTTTTTTTCATATTTTTGTTGTTGAATCTTCTTAAGCTTAAGCGAACTAACAATAAGAATTCAAATCTTAAAACTAAGTGTATTCAATATTTGCCAGTCAATACCAGACCCAAATTTAAGTTCTCACAATAAAATTAATTAATTCCAAAGGTTTCATCTAAGCGTAATAGTATCCCTTTTTTTTAGACGGGCGTGCTCATTATGCTGCAAGATGCTTCGAGCGAGCGGATTTGGATGTGTTTCCAGCTTATTTAAACGCTTGTCCACATAGTTTAAGATTTCGCATATTACTAGTGAAACGTCTAGATCCTTGTGGATGTTGCTGTTTTTAATATACCAAAGGCACCAATAGTCATTCTTAGAATTTTCTTTTGACGGCTTTGAATTTTTCCTATGTTAGAGGCGGATGCAGTTGCCCATAGTTTTATCCGTAGCACCAAATTGGTTTTAAAATTAAGTTGTACAGTAAAAGTTTACAATCCAGATGAAGCACAGAGTTTCTACCAATTAGCCAGTGGATTTGAGCAGCTTAAAGTTTTATATGCTTCAGCTTCGTATCTATATGAGGCTTCCATGTGGGGCGGCGATCCAGGTGAATCCCGAGATATTTGGTCTCAGATTGTTGAGGTACCATATGGTTGTTAATAGTGATTGTGGAGCACGTTTTTTTGCGTAAAGTAAAAGTTACGTAGGTACATTTTTTTTCATTTATTTTTATTCCCCATAACTTTGCCCATTTCTCAGCTAGGGTTACGTGTTATTGCAGTTGGTTCGAAGCCTCTTTAGGGTCTTTATGAATACTTAGGAAAGCAGCATCATCAGCAAATATCGACGTGTGTGTAAAACTATTGGTTGCCATATCTGCTGTGTAAAGCAAGTACAGAATTGGACCTAGTATACTCCCTTGACGTACACCAGCCCCTAGTGGTTGAGAAGAACTTATTTTGTTTCCCTCTTTGATCATAAATTGTCGGCCGGTTATATATTTTTCTAAAAGTTGAAAATATTAGATGGAAGGTTGAGCTTTAGTTTGTTTAACAGGCCTTCATGTCATACTTTGTCAAACCCTTGTGAGACATCAATAAAAAGCCCGGATCAGTACTTCTTTTCCCCAAAGGCTTTTCTTATAAACTGTACCAATCTGTTAGTTTGTTCGATGGTACTATGTTGACTTCTAAAGCTTAATTGGTGATTTGGAATGCAGTTGTTGTCATTTAGGATCGGATTCAGCAGTTTTTCGAACAATTTTGACATTGTGGGTAACAAACTTATGGGCCTATATGTGTCCACCTTCGAAGGATCTTTGCCAGACTTAGGAATCGTCTTTAGTAAGGCAACTTTCCATATAGGCGGGAAATGTTCAAACCGAATTATCGCGTTAAAAATAAAAATATTTTTTTTTTAACCATAAAAGGTAGCTCTGAGAGCATTTTGTTGATTATATTATCAAAGGAGCTTTTTACCATTTAGGTCAGTAATAGCCTCTACAACATCTGTAAACCGGAAACGTATTTCTTACGGACGCACAGGGGGTTCGATGACACCGAAAGTGGCGATTAATTAATGGGAGCCGTAATTTAAATTTTTTTTTGAATTTTCTGAATTTGGGTTTTGAAGGATTTCGAGAATTTTACAACTTTTTTAAAAAAGTAACGAAATAAATTTTTGTAATATTTTTTGTTTATCAATAATTGTCATACACTTAAAAAGGAAGCATATTATGTTCATCCTCACCTTCATCATCATAATATTCGCTATTATTACTCTCACTTTCGTGTATTTCTTGAAAATTAATAGGCGATATCAAAAGCTGTAGTTCGGAATTTGATAATTGTTGATTTTCTTTCCGCTCATTTTGTTTATTAATGAATGGATCTGGACCAAGAAAAAATCTATTTAAAATATGTTAGTTCGACTTTTCTCGGCTGCATTTGCGAGCAAAGTGTTCCCTATAATTTTTAAAATCCTAATTTCTGGCTTCCTGAGCTTCTTCTGAAAGTTCCCCAATCGGTAAAAGGGCATATTTTATGATTTCGGGACCATGAATTAAAAATTTATGTACTAAAGGAGCCTTACAAAAACATTTTAACACTTTTGTGAATAAATATGACTTAAACTTGTTTACGAATGTTGAACGAATGAGTATAGCAAAACAAAATACACGTTAGTTTCGTTAAATACATGACTTTGAAAAAACACGACTTTAAACAGAAAAATGTTAATAGCAAAAAAATGCAGCAACAAGACCGAAAATTTTCTTTTATTGTAATATCAAGCTAAGATTTCATACTCTTAGAAAATATAAGATTCAAAATCCAACCTTAACTAACTTAGGAGTTATGGTTCACGAAACATCGAAAATAGGCCAATTTTGGACCTGTTTTAAAAAAATCCTCAAAAATATTTTTACACATATTTTCAAAAACACTACTTCATTTTTGTACACTTTAATACCTGAGGTTGATGGTTTTATTTTGAAAATAATACTTTGTTAACGTTAAATTTGAAAACTACAGACTCGTTACATGCAAAATTTTACTTTTCTCGCTTTTTAAAAAAATTGCAAAAAATTTTGTACTTTGACACGTCACTACGGAGTCAGCTGACAAGATAGATGCTTGAAAATTTACATCGTGATGTAGAATTTTATTTAGTTTTATCAAATACCAAATATTAATACAAAAACTTAGTTTTAAAAATTCAATTAAGCGTCACTTTCGATTATTTTAACCCAACGTGGGACGTCTAGCAACGACTGGCGGTAATTCCCTCACGTCTGTGCATGTATTGGGAGTGAACACGTTTTTGGAATGATTTGCGAACATATCGCATTTTTATTCGTCATTTCTAGCCCAGGATCCTCTCAAATTACGCAGTGGTGGTTTTGCGATAACGGGTCTTTAAAGACGTTTGGCTGGTCGCCGTAGGAAATAATTTGCCTGCGGAGTCGCGTCTAGACCTTCGAGGTACTCTGTAAGTTATGCCATTTTGTAAACCTCCAGCAAGCTTTTTAAACTATTTGTACACTCTTTTAGCTTAGTTTTAAGTTGGTCGATCTATGCTTTTGCCGTTCTCTTCGGACTTTCCTTTTTTTAGATAAAAGATAGGTAGAAGACGCATGTTCAACGACTTTTTTAATGTTTTCATTTAGGACGCTCAGACAATTCTCTATGTCATGGAGAGCTTTTAGCGGTTGGTCTCCGAGCAGTAAGAACTAATTTTTTTTTTAAATTTTAACCAATTTACTCTTTTTGGTAAGAAACAAATCACTAGTTGCTATTTGGTAACGACTGCAAATAGTGATTATTGTGAGTGGTCAGAGGATAAATCCAAGGAGGCTAGAGCTTTAACAAGCTCCGGAGATATACCTTTTGCTACTTGAAAATCTTTTACGTCTGGAATTTTATTATGTTCCGTTGGCCAATAGGCTGGTTGTCCAGTGGAAATAACGTTAAGTCCCATTTCCGACACGGAATTATACAAGACACGACCTCTGGGACTAATAAGGCGGGAGCCCCAGTCTTCGGCAGCTATGAAGCGGACCTAATGATTTGTAGAAACTGTTGTACTGATCCTTCGTTATGAAGAATCTGGGTGGACAGTAAACTGATAAAACAACAAGGTTATGGGAAAGTTCATCACTGCAGACGTTCGTTGCGTGGATATAACATTTCAAGAGGTCACCCAACCATTGATGTTTAATTCTTGATCTGATTAGAATACCCGAGCAATCACATGACCTTTGAATCGTAAAAAAAGTTTCCACTAATTTAAAAATACAAGGTTATGAAAAAATTCATCACTGCAGACGTGCGTTGCGTGGATATAACATTCCGAGAGGTCACCCAACCATTAATGTTTATTTCTCGATCTGATTATAATACCCGAGCCTCCACTGGGATCCTTTGAATCGTAAAAAAAGTTTCCACTAATTTTAAAATAGCTTCAAGATGTTATATACGTTTCAGAAATCTACATAACATCGATTCTTCGTTTTTTTTTAAATCCTGGAGCTTGTTTTTGCGTTGGTGGATGCCGTTTGCGTTCTAAAAACCAACTCTATGGCAGTTCATGGCCTTTTAAGCTTAGCCTGCAGAAGAGTAGACGTCATTATTTGCATTTCTTGCATCATGTCAGCCATTTTCGCCATGATCTGCGTAAATTGCTTGACCATATTGTCAATTACGGCTTCCCGGTGGCTAAAATTGGGACCGGTTGGTTCGTTTGTTGGCACCTCTTGTTGCGTTTTTGTCTGGTTAGGCTTACGTGTGTTGGGCTGTTTAGACTTTAATTCGTTGGCGTAAGAAACTTGATTTAAGTTGGCTGTACTAAATGCGGCATGTTTGTAGTTGGTATATTCAACGGTTGGGGAGGGGCAGGAACAACTTTCGACTAAGACGAGCGCCTAACTGAATCAAAACCGGGACAACCTCTATAGTTGGCAGTGTGGTTTCCACCGCAATTGCTGCATTTTTTCACCCTAGGATCATCTTTTGGCTTGTCGCACAAACAGAAGGCAATTAACAATAAGCTTTTTTTTGGTGTGGCCATATTCCTGGCAGTTCAAGCACTGCACGGGCCCAGATCGCTTATGTGGCACTTCCACGGTAACTGGTCGGTGAAGCTCCACTCGGAATAATGGTTGGGGGTGTTTTTCCCTGTTTCTTATTTTGGATACCGTTCTAACCTTAAACCCTTTGCTTAACAAACTGGCCTTGATCTCTTCTGGGTCAAAATTAAAATCAATGCCTTTGATAATGATTTTTTTGAGTTTCGAAATCGTAGCGCGGTAACCGTTTTCGTGGTTTACTTGAATTTTCGTCTCAAATATGTTACCCCATTTAACGTTTGTTACATAAAAGTGGGTTTCCCCAATCAAACCGACTAAAAACTTGACAAGATCATTCCAGTTTCCCTCAAATAAATAGGAGGTGGCTTAAATGACTTTCTTTCACGAACGGGGGCCTCATTGTTCTCTGCATAATTGCAAACGAATTTTTACAGGTTGAGATGCTTCTGCCGATTCAGGGCTTTTCTCCCTTTTTCCCCCCTACCTGGATCTTAGGTGCCGATGCAGATATTAAGCTTGATATAATTTTAGCAGCTGCAGGTTAACTCCAAAATTTGATAACGGTGACCGCAACAAATATGGCACCTCAGAATTTTTTTTTTATAATTTTTAAACAGAGATTGGGCTAAATTTGTCCCTTGCTCAGTACACTTATTCAAATTAGGTACACTTGCACTTAAATTATTTGTATTTGTTTTCGGTTTTGCACTTAAATTGTTTCCACTATATTCAGGGTCTCTGATGTTTTCATTGCTAACGCTTGTTGAGCTTAACACAATGTAAGCATTTCGGCTATCATGCCCACTGTCACTACGATTACTGTTACTCATTAACCGTTTGCTTTTTTTATTTAGTTTGTGTTTTTTCTTTTCTTACTATTATGTGTATATATGTATATAAAAAAATTCGTATGCCACTTATTACTAATATCAACTTTTACCAAAATTGCACTCGCGTAGACACGTCTCACAGTGCTTTGATCCCATATAGTGATGGGACAAAAATGGAAGGAGTGGTCCTGGGAGTTTTGAAATTTGGTACACTAGTATAAATTTTTATTGGGAGTCTAGGTCCTGTCATATATCCTTTTTCTCAAAAATGCTAAAACTGTTACAAAAGTTATCCGATTCTCATTAAATTGGGTGGTATGGTTATTATTATGTATTAAACAAATGTTAATGCCAAATTACATTATGTATGTATGTATGCAGAGTTGGGCAAAATACATGCTTTGCTGTATTTAAAATACAAAATACCTCTTCCGCTTGTATTTCAAATACAAAATACCAAATACTTTCAAGTCGAGTATTTCAAATACAAAATACAGTATTTTAGTATCTTTTATTTGAAATACAAAATACATTTATAACCATTAATCACTATCACAAGATTTTTAAAAGTTTAATCAGATAAGCAGCCTCTTGTTGAAGAATATATAAATCCTGCTAAAAAAACAATCTTTCTACAGGTCCTGATGAAAACAGACTGGTGTTTAATTTTATGAAAACAGTTCTCTGCAAGGCACACTCAACAAGGTAAACCCAAGGCGAAATTAAAAGATTCGCCCTCTGCATTTCCTTTTTGTATTTGAACGGTAGAATGTCAGAAAAATTAATAATTTCATACAAAATTAAATTTTTATAACATGAAAATGTCAAATTGATTTTAATCAGCTGGGCCTTTAATATTACCTGGTTGAATGTGCCTTGGTTCTTTGTATGTGCCTATCATCAGGTCAGGTACAGCAAAATTTTTTCTGACGATGTGGGAAAACTTTTATCTGAAAAAAGAAGAGTCCGAAGAGAATGGCAAAAGCATAGATAGCCCCAACTTAAAACTAAGCTGAAAGAATGTACTAACCAATTAAAAAGCTTGCTGGAGGTTCACAGAATTGCTTCATTTAAAGAGTACCTCGAAGGTCTAGACGCGACTCCTCAGACAAATTATTCCCTATGGCGATCAGCCAGACGTCCTAAAAGACCCGTTATTGCAAAACCACCGCTACGTAATCTGAGAGGATCCTGGGCTAGAAATGACGAAGAAAAATGTGATCTGTTTGCAAATCATTTCAAAAACGTCTTCACCCCCAATACTTGCACATACGTGAGGGAATTACCGCCAGTTGTTGCTAGACGTCCTTTAGAAATACGTTTCCGATTTATAGATGTTGTAGAGGCTGTTGCTAACCTTAATGATAAAAAAGCTCCTGGCTTTGATAACATAAGCAACAAAATGCTCATTGAGCTACCTTTTATATAATTCTTTTTATTTTTAATGCCATAATACGGCTTGAACATTTTCCACCAATATGGAAATTTGCCTTAGTAAAGATGATTCCTAAGCCTGGTAAAGATCCTTCTAAGGTGGAGTCTTATTGGCCTATAAGTTTGTTACCAACTTTGTCAAAACTGTTCGAAAAATTGCTTAACCCTTTCGACCCCAAAGTTGCTTATAAGCAACTTTCATTTTTAGAACCGTTTTATTTTAAACAAGAGAAACTAACTAATCAACGCACACATCAAGTAAGTTAATTGCAGTTCTAAGAATTAAAAAACAAACAAAAAAGTGTAAGCTTTGTAACAATCAACCTAGCTACGAAGCTTTTAGTTGTGTAAGGTCAGTCAAAGTGCAGGTGTCTAAAATTTAGCACAAAATGTAAATATTAAATAAAAATATTTCCAAATTATATATGAAAAAAATAAGTACGCAGTTTTAACAAAAAGAGGTGAAATAAAAAGCTTAAAATACAAGATTAAAAAAAAGTGGACTAGTGAAGCAGTTATATTTTTTTGTTTATTGAAGTTGCTTATAAGCAACTTTGGGCAACAGTGGTAACAAAAATATTAAAACCGAAGAAAATGGAAAAAGCACGCAAAGGACTTTGTGAAGCTGATATAGAAGCCATTCTGGAGTTTGATTGGGATAAGTCTTCTGATGAAGAGTGTGAAGATGATGATGTGGAGTTTTTGGAGGATGGCATGAAAGAAGTTTCTGAGAAAGGGGAAAAAATTGAAATAGACTTGCTGGAAGACATCGTCATTGAAGAAAATGCCGAAGAGAATGAGGATAGCTGCGAACGTCTTGTGATTGAAAAAATAGATTTGTCGACATTACGTTGGAGAAAAAAGCCATTTGAAGTAAAAGATGTACCATGCGAAAAACCTATAGAAGATGTGCAAATGGTAAATAGTCCAATATGGTATTTCAATTCGTTTTTTGATGATGCTCTGATTGAACTTATTGTAAAAGAGACAAACTTATATGCCCTTCAAGAGTCCGGCTCTGAGCTGAAATGCACTAAAGAAGAAATTCGCCGATATGTGGGGATCTTATTATATTTGGGAGTAATTCGGCTTCCAAATTACAAAATGGCATGGTCCCAAGATCTGAAGCTGACTGCAGTTACTGATTCACTACCACGTAACAAATTTGAAAAAATTAAAAAATATCTGCACTTTAGTGACAAATCACAGCAACCTAAGAAAGATGATGCCAACTATGATAAGTTGTACAAGATACGTCCCATTTTGATGATGCTGAAAGATAAATTTAATAGTTTACCTCAGGAGGAGCACCAAAGTATCGATGAGCAAGTCATAGCATATAAGGGTAAGTTAAATTCTTCACATAGTCAGAAATATATATTTTTTGATATATGTATTTTAAATATTAAGGAAAATCCGCATTTAAACAATATAATCCTGCTAAGCCCCATAAATGGGGGATGAAAATGTTTACCCGAGCAGGTTCATCGGGAGTTATTTATGACTTTGCCCTGTACGTTGGTGAAGGAACTTGCCCCTCATATGGCCTTGGGATATCTTCCGACATCGTCTTATATTTGGCATCCTCGGTTCCAAAATTTAAAAACTATAAGCTGTATTTTGATAATTGGTTCACGTCGGTTAGCCTTCTTGTATCCTTGAAAGATATGGGCATATTTTGTATCGGGACTGTCAGAAAAAATCGCATGGGCAACTGCGAACTGAAACCGGAATCTGATTTGAAAAAGCTTGGAAGAGGTTCTTACGACATGAAGTGTGAAACAAATCATGGAATTGCTGCAGTGCGTTGGTTAGACAACAAAGGAGTGCAGTTGCTATCCACATTTGTTGCAGATGAGCCAGTGGGAGTTTGCCGTCGTTGGAACGCAAAAGAAAAAAAGTTTGTGGATGTTCCAAGGCCAGCTATCGTGTCAGAATATAACAAGCACATGGGGGGAGTTGATATTTCAGACATGCTAATGGAGCTCTACAAAATAAATCATCGCTCAGCTAAATGGTATATGAGAATATTTTACTGGTCCCTGGGAACTACGGTAACCAATTCCTGGCTTTTATACCGCAAACACCTTAAAATAGTCGAGCCAAATGCAAAGCATATACCGCTTTTAAAATTTCAGATGGAAATAGCAAATGAATTGCTAAATGCTGCACCATCAACCTCTAACTCGGTACAAAAGAAAAGGGGACGACCCAGTGGAAGTATTTTGAGCCAAGGGGAACCAGAATCAGCACCATCCTCTCCGTCATCATTTTCGTCAAGAAATAGTTCCAAACATCGCAAAATTACCCAGGATCCGCCTAGTTCCAAGAGGTATGACGAAAACGGCCATTGGGTGGTGTGGGGAGAAAAAGGTCGGTGCCGCCTTTGTAAGACCGGCACCCCGCTATCCAAATGCCTTAAATGTGGCATCCACCTATGTTGCAATACAAGTAAAAATTGTTTTTTGTCATACCATACCTAAAAAAAATTGTTAAAGTTCTAATATAATAAATATTTCATAAATTTGATTTGTTTTTTTATCACATGAAATACATCCTCGATGGACCAAAGTTGCTTATAAGCAACTTTCAATATCTAGTGACCTAATAACTTTAGAAGTCCGATTTTTTCAAAAATCCCTAATTTTAATCTAAATGTTCAGAAAATCATAAAAAAAAAATTTTCAAACAGCTTTTGAGAGACCGGGGCCGAAAGGGTTAAGAACAAGCTGACCCCGATCCTAAATAAAAACAACTGCATTCCAGATCACCAATTTGGCCTTAGAAGTCAACAAAGCACAATCTAACAAACTCACAGACTGGTGCAGGTTATAAGAAAAACCTTTGAGAAAAAGAAGTACTGCTCCGCGCTTTTCATTGATGCCTCTCAAGCTTTCGATAAAGTATGGCACGAAAGCCTGTTAAACAAACTAAAGCTAAACCTTCTAGCTAACATTCTTAACCTTTTAGAAAAATACATAACCGGTCGACAATTTATGATCAAAGAGGGAAACCAAATAAGTTCTTCTCAACCAATAGGGGCTGGTGTAACTAAAGGGAGTATACTAGGTCCAGTTCTGTACTTGCTTTACATAGCAGATATGCCAACCAATAGTTTTACACACACGTCGACATTTGCTGATGATACTGCTTTTCTTAGTATTCATAAAGACCTTAAAGATGCTTCGAACCAACTGCAGCAACACGTAACCCAAGTTACATTTTCTTTACGCAAAGAAACGTGCTCTCCAATCACTATTAACAACCATATGGTGCCTCAACGAACCGAGAAAAAATATCTTGGTATTCACCTAGATCGCCGCCTCACATGGAAGCCTCAGATAGATGCGAAGCTGACTCAAACTTAAAGCTGCTCAAATCCACGGGCTAATTGGTAGAAACTCTGTGCTACGTCTGGATTGTAAACTTCAACTCTACAACTCGATCAAAAAACCAATTTGGTGCTACGGTATACAACTACGGGGCACTGCTTCCTCCTCTAACATAGAAAAAAATACAACGTCGTCAAAACAAAATTCTGAGAATGATAACTGGTGCTCCTTGGTATATTAAAAACAGCAACATCCACAAGGATCTAGAAATTCCACTAGTAAAATGCGAAATCCTAAACTATGTGGACAAGTATTTAAATAAGCTGGAAAGACATCCGAACCCGCTCGCTCGAAGCATCCTGCAACATAGTGGGCACACCCGCCTAAAAAGAAGGGATACTATTGCTCTTAGATGAAATTTTTGAAATTAGTTATCTTTATTGTGAGAACTTAAAATTTTGGTCCGGTACTGACTGGACTAGAATTAATTACTTAGTTTTAAGATTTGAATACTTATTGATAGTTCGCTTAAGCGAAGATTCAATAAAAAAAATATATGAAAGAAAAACTTGTAAATATCCTGGAGACAATCGCTAATTAAAATTGGCAAAATCGGTTGACTATTGACCGAGATATAAACGAAAAATTAAAATAACCCATCTTAGATATTAAAAGCAGCTATTGAGCTACACCTTGGAGAAAAAATTTTTTGAGTGGGGGCAGGAGAAAGTGTAGCTCCCATACAAATTAACAACTTTTATAAAATTTTCGATACGCTATATCTAGAAAACTATAACAGCTATCGACTTCTAGTGTTCTACAAAAAGTAATTCGATTATAAGACTTACATTTTGGAAAAAAAAGGTTGAAGAGGAGCAGGGGGACTAGGAGATCCCTTAAAAATCAACAACTCTTATTAACCTTTTAATACAAATAATGTCGAAAACTTTTATAACTCTCAACCTTAAATCTTCTTCATCTATTTCTATTACTCATACGAACGTTAAAATTTTGTAAAGTTTTCTATGGACTATAAAACTGGCACAAGGATTTTTTATTATATTATTTGCAGTACAAACTAAGGGTATATAAGATTTGGCAGAGGCAAATATAGCGATCTTACTTGATGTGTTTAAAAGTGTGAATGTCAAAAAAATTTTAATTTTTATACAAAATTTAATTTTTTTGACATTCACATTTCCAAATATCCGCTTAGTTCTTGATATTACATGAATGAGTGAGACTTGTAAAAGAACGTCCCATTCTAAGGCGAAGACGTGAATGAATACGATGACAAAGTTTTCATTCTGTTTTTTTTTTTTTGAATATTGTAACATATTTCCATTTTGCGAATGACAACTTTTTGTACAACAAATAAATGTATTTTGAAAAATGTATTTTGACATCATAAGTATTTCAAATACAAAATACAAAATACTTCAGTGTTGGGTATTTCAAATACAAAATACATTAGAAGGTGGTATTTCAAATACAAATACAAAATACGTATTTGTATTTCAAATACGTATTTCAAATACAAGTATTTGAAATACTGCCCAACCCTGTATGTATGTATGTATGTATGTATGTATGTATGTATGTATGTATGTATCTATGTATGTATGTAACTATGTGTGTTTGTATTTTAAAAATAGCCACACCAGTGGATCGATTTTTTTAAAATGTTTAATGGGAAATACTTTAAGTCTGGAAGGAACAGTAGGCTAATTTTTTTGAAATTATTGCTGCCACGCCCCCACTACGCCCATTTGTGTGGAAAGGTCAGGTTATGAATTGCCTAACAAAATTACCCAAAGCCATACTGATCAAACGCGTAGAGCTAAATACATGAAACTTATAACACGTGTTAAGCTTTCCATGTTTATTAAAATACATATGAATTTGTAGAAATTCGGTCCTTGAAGGGATAAAAAGGGGGCAAAAAGGGAAAAATCTGTAACCTTTTCTTTTCTGAAGTATATAAGATACAAACAAAATTTAAAAAGTTTTACGTTTTCCTTAAGAAATAAACAGACAGGTACCTGGTGTTTTTTTTAATTTTGGACTGAAAGGGGAAAAAAATGTTTAAAGATATTTTGGTACTTTTGGGTACTTTGTGTTACTTTTAAACCAATAAAGCTAGAAACATTATTTAAATTGCGTTCGATAGGTATTAAAAAATATGATAACCTTTTTCGAACTTCTTTTAAGTTTCGACTCAAAGTGAAAAAGGGTTTAGAATATATTTTAATTTTTTTAGGCGTTTTTTGTAACTTTTAAACCAAGTAAGATAGGAACATTATTCAAATTAGGTGCGGCACACAGTGTCGTGTTTTCACATAACGAGCGGCCATAAATAGGAGAATTTATTGTAAAGAGTGGAAATTTGGCACAAATATTTTAATTAATAAAAGATAACAAAATTTTAAATTTCTAAGTTTTCGGAGCAAGGATTCATGTCCTTCCCATATATTCTTTATTAATTAAATTTAATTTACTATTAACTATATCCAGCATTTTCTTCTATGAGGAAATTATTTATCTCTTCATTGCTCCTTTTATTATAACTTCCATTTTCTTTTGAGTATATAGATAAATTTGGTTCAGATTGAAAAATCATTCGTTCTATTATGTCTTTATTAGTATTCACACGACTGCTTTTTCGAGTATGGTTTGAACAAATTTTTCTAAAAACTACTGGAATCCTAAAGTTTATTATAAATTTTGCTCCATGCACAAGTATTTTGTGAACAGTAACAGGCATAAAATAGCAGAATTATTTTTCAGCATATAAAGTCCTTGTTTCTCTAAGCAGTTTTTTAAAATTTGAAATATTTATTGTTTTACAGGTCGAAATTGTCTTTTAAATCAAAGAGAATCTGCATATATATTGTTGAAAATCAATATTAGATTATATATTTAGATTGAATATGTGTTCTTCTTTAATATTGAAAAATGAATTAAGCAACGAACTGTTTTTTTTTCAAACAGCTCCTTCTTTCTGGAGCACTTTACCCATTTACGTTTTAAATTTGCTAAAATAAAATTAAGTCTTTTATTTATTTTCCACTTTAGTCTTGAATTTCTTTTCCAAAAAGTTAATTATTTCCATATGGGCTGCTCTGTAAGAAGTATGTTTGAGCCAAATATTGAAAAATTCTTTAATTTGTACCTTTGATGACACTGAAAAAATGAAAAAAGTCGTATTTTCGCAACGTTTCGCAAATGTCACATACTTTTTTATAATATACATACTTGTATTAATATTATACTAAATTATAAAAAAATAGTTTTTGATAGTTTTTTTTAATTGCAAGGCAAACTTGCAAGTTGTTAATAATTATTACTATTTTTTGGTACACATTCAGAACAACGGCGAAACACATATGAGAGCTAAATGGATAAAAAAAAGTGTGTTACCATATTTAGTAATATCACACTATAATATAAATGCAAATACTGCCGGCTTTATCGACAATTTATATTATTTTAACTCCTTAGAATATTCGCATTATTTTTCATTTTTCTTTGCATTCCTCACATTCATCTTAAACATTTAACTTTGATTAGCTCTAACTTCTGTATATATTAACATATTTTTAAATTTATTTTTGATTATTGTTATTTGAAAACTATGTAACAAAATTGTATCAATCAAGTTCTAAAATTATAAAAAATATTATTTTCATTTTTGGCCACACACACCACACTGTGCGACAGGCCTTAAAAATATGAGTACGGTTTTGGGTCCTTTTTTGATTATGGGACCCTAAAGGGGGAAAAAGGTATAAAATTACGTTTTAGTACTTTTTGTAACTTTAAAACCAATAAAAATAGAAAAATCATTTAAATTGCATTCGTCAGGCTACCAAAATATGTTAATAAAGGGCTTAAATTATATATAGAAGTTTATAAAAGAATTTTTGATAACTAAAGCTTTCTGGATATCTCCAAAACTATAAACCTTATAAATTCCCCATTTTTATATGTTAATTAAATAGTAGGGCTGACTTATAATTTGTTGCAGCTTATGTGGGGAAACTAGTAAATTAAAAAAATATATATATGGTTTAATTCATATATTTTGGTAATTTAACTATGATTGGTGTAGCGAAGCACACCGGGGCTTAGCTAGTTTATTTATAAAAATAGAAAATAAAAAACAAATTGGCAAAAAATCTTTTACATTATGATTTTTACGACGACGTGAAAGTACAAAATTACAATCTTTCACTTTGTGATAACTTATTTTTGTCAAAATATGACTCGCCTATTTTTCTTTCAACATATTTATATACCTCTGGTTCTTTACCTTCAGAAGTTGCTTTTATCCAGCAGTCAACTATATCTGAATTATATAAATAAAAGCCATCACTTTAAATTATTTATTTTGACCAATTACTTGATGTTCTATTTAAATCTTTGTTACACTATGATAAGGGTTGGGCAGTATTTCAAATACTTGTATTTGAAATACGTATTTGAAATACAAATACGTATTTTGTATTTGTATTTGAAATACCACCTTACAATGTATTTTGTATATCAAATACCTAACACTGAAGTATTTTGTATTTCAAAAACTTATGATGTCAAAATACATTTTTGCAAAATACATTTTTTTGTTATACTAAAAGTTGCCATTAGCAAAATTAAAAAAGTGTTACAATTTCCAAAAAAAAACAAGAATGGAAACTTTGTCTTCGTATTCATTTATGCCTTCGCCTTAGCAAGGCACGATTTTTTTCCAGTCCTCACTCATTCAGGTAATATCACGGACTCAGCGGATATTTGGAAATGTGAATGTCAAAAAATTAAATTTTGTATAAAAATTTAAATTCTTTTGACATTCACACTTTTAAACACAATAAATAAGATCGCTATATTTGGCTGTGCCAAATCTTATATACCCTTCACATTGGCCTTTTAATATTCCCAGACGAGTCATTTTGCAGCGATGCCAACTTAGCTACTTTGGAGCTAGATTTAGCTCTTTTTAATTGCTTCTAACTCGAAAATTTTCCCTTTGGCTCTTTTTTAAAAAAAAGGAGCTAACACAGCTCTTTTACCCTATTGTTTTGTCTTTGTGGCATTTACGGAACATACAAAACTTTTCACTTATTTATTTTATTTAATACAAAGCCTGACAAAAAAAATCATTATACCGACAGATGACTTCGATTATATAGCTGAATAATTTTAATCTTTAATAAATAGCAACTATTATCTAGGATATAACTTTAAGAAAGCATGCGAAGATTCTAATATAACTAAATCAGATAAACATATCGTTAAATGTAATATAATACAGTTCATAAAAACTATAATTTATGAAATTAGGGCAAAGCTTCCAACAAATTGTAAGATGCTGGAATAAATTTCGGCATTAAGCGTAAAAAATGTTTTTTTTTTCCAGGATTCAGAAAATACTTTATGTGTCATAAAAGAATTTTAAGATGATTTTAAAAAAATTTAAGAGCTGTAAAATTGCTTAAAAAATTTAAAATTGTACCAGTGGAAAAATTTAGATAGAACCGACCAATTTTGAATCAAAGTGCATCATTGTTTGTTTTGAAAATATTAAAGTATCTATACTCTAATGCTAAAGTGGAAAAAAAATTTAGTGCTATAAATTTTTTTAAGAATAAACTAAGAAACAGCATGGCTTTAAATACGGTTTAAAGTTTAATTCATATAATATATGGTGTACAAAAGTTTACACTGTTTAAACTACGAGTTACCAGCAAGCGTATTTGTAAAAATAAATTCAACTGAAACATACATATTAATAAATAAAAATATTATGTATATAAAAACAAATCTATGGCCGGAAGAAGAAAATTTTACTCTTTTTTTAAAATAATTGTTTTTTTTTTTAACTTAACTTATTTATATGTAAATGTGTATGGTCATATTGTTAATGTTGATAAACATTTGTATCAATTGCTGCTGTAAAATAATTTTATTTAATATTTTTATTTCTAATTTTCCTATTTTTTTCTATTACTTTTATTTTGAAAAAAAAATCTTGAAGTACAAATTAAATAAAAAATACATTCATAGATTTAAAGCGGAAAAATCTTCCATTTTTAAATTCTTTTTGCCTCTGAATTGTTGGTATCACTATCATTTTGTACTGCAAATCTTATATATAAAAGAACAATTTTTTTTTGTTAGTGACACCGCTTATAACTCAAGAACGGCTGGACCGATTTTAATGAAACTTGAAAAAAGACATACCCGATATCTGGGAATGCGTTTTAGGCTAATTTGTTTTTGGAAATTCCGACTGGGCGTGGCACCTCCCATACAAATTGAACAGTTTTTTTCACATATCTCAATACCTATTATAGTTGAAGTCTCCAAATTTGGTACAACTAAATTATTTATTGATATGCATAATTGAGTTGTGTATGGGCGGAAACAAATTAATGGGCGTGGCACCTCCCATACAACGAAAATAATTTTTTATATATATTTCAACAACTGTAACAGCTGAAGTCTCCAAACTTCGTACGGATGTTTATAGTACTAATATGCATAATTGAGTTGTGTATGGGCGGAAACAAATAAATGGGCGTGGCACCTCCCATACAACGAAAATAATTTTTTATATATATTTCAACAACTGTAACAGCTGAAGTCTCCAAACTTCGTACGGATGTTTATAGTACTAATATGCATAATTGAGTTGTGTATGGGCGGAAACAAATAAATGCGCGTGGCACCTCCCATACAACGAAAAAAGTTTTTTGTATATATTTCAACAACTGTAACAGCTGAAGTATCCAAACTTCGTACGGATGTTTTTAGTGCTAATAGGCATAACTGAGCTTTTTATGGGCGGGAAAAAATAAATAGGCGTGGCACCTCCCATACAACGAAAATAGTTTTTTTGTATATATTTCAACAACTGTAACAGCTGAAGTCTCCAAACTTCGTACGGATGTTTATAGTGCTAATAGGCATAATTGAGCTTTTTATGGGCGGGAAAAAATAAATAGGCGTGGCACCTCCCATACAACGAAAATAGTTTTTTGTATATATTTCAACAACTGTAACAGCTGAAGTCTTCAAACTTCGTACGGATGTGTATAGTGCTAATAGACATAATTGAGCTTTGTATGGGCGGGAAAAAAGAAATAGGCGTGGCCCCTCCCATACAACAAAAATATTTTTTTTATATATCTCAATAACTGTAACAGCTGAAGTCTCCAAACTTCGTACGGATGTTTATAGTGCTAATATGCATAATTGAAATTTTTATGGGCGGGAAAAAATAAAAAGGCGTGGCACCTCCTATACAACGAAAATAGTTTTTTGTATATATTTCAACAACTGTAACAGCTGAAGTTTCCAAACTTCGTAGGGATGTTTATAGTGCTAATAGGCATAATTGAGCTTTGTATGGGCGGGAAAAAATAAATAGGCGTGGCACCTCCCATACAACAAAAATATTTTTTTTATATATCTCAATAACTGTAATAGCTAAAGTCTCCAAACTTCACACGGATGTTTATAGTGCTAATAGACATAATTGAGCTTTTTATGGGCGGGAAAAAATAAATAGGCTAGGCACCCCCCATACAACGAAAATATTTTTTTGTATATATTTCAACAACTGTAACAGCTGAAGTCTCCAAACTTCGTACGGATGTTTATAGTGCTAATAGACATAATTGAGCTTTTTATGGGCGGGAAAAATAAATAGGCGTGGCACCTCCCATTAAACGAAAATAGTTTTTTGTATATATTTCAATAACTGTAATAGCTAAAGTCTCAAAACTTCGCACGGAAGTTTATAGTGCTAATATGCATAACTGAGCTTTGTATGGGCGGTAAGAAATAAATGAGCGGGCACCTCCCATACAACGAAAATAGTTTTTTGTATATATTTCAACAACTGTAACAGCTGAAGTCTCCAAACTTCGTACGGATGTTTATAGTGCTAATAGGCATAAATGAGCTTTGTATGGGCGGGGAAAAAAAAATAAATAGGCGTGCCACCTCCCACACAACAAAAATATTTTTTTTTTATACATCTCAATAACTGTAATAGCTGCAGTCTCCAAACTGTGTACGGATGTTAACAGTGCTAATATGCATATTTGAGCTTTTTATGGGCGGAAAAAAATAAATAGGCGTGGCACCTCCAATACAACGAAAATGGTTTTTTGTACATATCTCAACAACTGTAATAGCTGCAGTCTCCAAACTTCGTACGGATGTTTATAGTGCCAATAGGCATAACTGAGCTTTGTATGGGCGGGAAAAATAAATAGGCGTGGCACCTCCCATACAACAAAAATATTTTTTTTTAAATATCTCAATAACTGTATTAGCTGCAGTCTCCAAACTGTGTACGGATGTTAATAGTGCTAATATGCATAATTGAGCTTTTTATGGGCTAGAAAAAATAAATAGGCGTGGCACTTCCCATACAACGAAAATAGTTTTTTGTATATACATATTTCAACAACTGTAACAGCTGAAGTCTCCAAGCTTCGTACGGATGTTTATAGTGCTAATAGGCATAATTGAGCTTTTTATGGGCGTAAAAAAATAAATAGGCGTGGCACATTCCATACAACGAAAATAGTTTTTTGTATATATTTCAACAACTGTAACAGCTGAAGTTTCCAAACTTCGTACGGATGTTTATAGTGCTAATAGGCATAATTGAGCTTTGTATTGGCGGGAAAAAATAAATAAGCGTGGCACCTCCCATACAACAAAAATATTTTTTTTATATATCTCAATAACTGTAATAGCTAAAGTCTCCAAACTTCGCACGGATGTTTATAGTGCTAATAGACATAATTGAGCTTTTTATGGGCGGGAAAAAATAAATAGGCGTGGCACCTCCCATACAACGAAAATATTTTTTTGTATATATTTCAACAACTGTAACAGCTGAAGTCTCCAAACTTCGTACGGATGTTTATAGTGCTAATAGACATAATTGAGCTTTTTATGGGCGGGAAAAATAAATAGGCGTGGCACCTCCCATTAAACGAAAATAGTTTTTTGTATATATTTCAATAACTGTAATAGCTAAAGTCTCAAAACTTCGCACGGAAGTTTATAGTGCTAATATGCATAACTGAGCTTTGTATGGGCGGTAAGAAATAAATGAGCGGGCACCTCCCATACAACGAAAATAGTTTTTTGTATATATTTCAACAACTGTAACAGCTGAAGTCTCCAAACTTCGTACGGATGTTTATAGTGCTAATAGGCATAATTGAGCTTTGTATGGGCGGGAAAAAATAAATTGGCGTGCCACCTCCCATACAACAAAAATATTTTTTTTTTATATATCTCAATAACTATAATAGCTGCAGTCTCCAAACTGTGTACGGATGTTAACAGTGCTAATATGCATATTTGAGCTTTTTATGGGCGGGAAAAAATAAATAGGCGTGGCACATCCCATACAACGAAAATAGTTTTTTGTACATATCTCAACAACTGTAATAGCTAAAGTCTCCAAACTTCGCACGCATGTTTATAGTGCTAATATGCTTAATTGAGCTTTGTATGGGCGGTAAGAAATAAATGGGCGGGGCACCTCCCATACAACGAAAATAGTTTTTTGTATATATTTCAACAACTGTAATAGCTAAAGTCTCCAAACTTCGCATGGATGTTTTAGTGCTAATATGCATAATTGAGCTTTGTATGGGCGGTAAGAAATAAATGAGCGGGCACCTCCCATACAACGAAAATAGTTTTTTGTATATATTTCAACAACTGTAACAGCTGAAGTCTCCAAACTTCGTACGGATGTTTATAGTGCTAATAGGCATAATTGAGCTTTGTATGGGCGGGAAAAAATAAATTGGCGTGGCACCTCCCATACAACAAAAATATTTTTTTTTATATATCTCAATAACTGTATTAGCTGCAGTCTCCAAACTGTGTACGGATGTTAATAGTGCTAATATGCATAATTGAGCTTTTTATGGGCGGGAAAAAATAAATAGGCGTGGCACCTTCCAAACAACGAAAATAGTTTTTTGTATATACATATTTCAACAACTGTAACAGCTGAAGTCTCCAAACTTCGTACGGATGTTTATAGTGCTAATAGGCATAATTGAGCTTTGTATGGGCGGGGAAAAAAAAGTAATAGGCGTGGCCCCTCCCATACAACGAAAATAGTTTTTTGTATATATTTCAACAACTGTAATAGCTAAAGTCTCCAAACTTCGCATGGATGTTTTAGTGCTAATATGCATAATTGAGCTTTGTATGGGCGGTAAGAAATAAATGGGCGGGGCACCTCCCATACAACGAAAATAGTTTTTTGTATATATTTCAACAACTGTAACAGCTGAAGTCTCCAAACTTCGTACAGATGTTTATAGTGCTAATGGCATAGTTGAGCTTTGTATGGGCGGGAAAAAATAAATAGGCGTGGCACCTCCCATAAAACAAAAATATATTTTTTTTATATATCTCAATAACTGTAATAGCTAAAGTCTCCAAACTTCGTACGGATGTTTATAGTGCTAATAGGCATAATTGAGCTTTTTATGGGCGGGAAAAAATAAATAGGCGTGGCACCTCCCATACAACGAAAATAGTTTTTTGTATATATTTAAACAACTGTAATAGCTGAAGTCTCCAAACTTCGTACGGATGTTTATAGTGCTAATAGACATAATTGAGCTTTTTATGGGCGGGAAAAAATAAATAGGCGAGGCACCTCCCATACAACGAAAATAGTTTTTTGTATATATTTCAACAACTGTAACAGCTGAAGTCTCCAAACTTCGTACGGATGTTTACAGTGCTAATAGGCATAATTGAGCTTTTTATGGGCGGGTGAAAATAAATAGGCGTGGCACCTCCCATACAACAAAAGTATTTTTTTTTACATATCTCAATAACTGTAACAGCTAAAGTCTCAAAACTTCGCACGGATGTTTATAGTGCTAAAAGACATAATTGAGGTTTTTATGGGCGGGAAAAAATAAATAGGCGTGGCACCTCCCATACAACAAAAATAGTTTCTTGTATATATTTCAACAACTGTAACAGCTGAAGTTTCCACACTTTGCACGGATGTTTATAGTGCTAATAGACATAATTGAGCTTTTTATGGGCGGGAAAAAATAAATAGGCGTGGCACCTCCCATACAACGAAAATAGTTTTTTGTATATATTTCAACAACGGTAACAGCTGAAGTCTCTAAACTTCGTACGGATGTTAATAGTGCTAATATGCATAATTGAGCTTTTTATGGGCGGGAAAAAATAAATAGGCGTGGCACCTTCCAAACAACGAAAATAGTTTTTTGTATATACATATTTCAACAACTGTAACAGCTGAAGTCTCCAAACTTCGTACGGATGTTTATAGTGCTAATAGGCATAATTGAGCTTTGTATGGGCGGGGAAAAAAAAGTAATAGGCGTGGCCCCTCCCATACAACGAAAATAGTTTTTTGTATATATTTCAACAACTGTAATAGCTAAAGTCTCCAAACTTCGCATGGATGTTTTAGTGCTAATATGCATAATTGAGCTTTGTATGGGCGGTAAGAAATAAATGGGCGGGGCACCTCCCATACAACGAAAATAGTTTTTTGTATATATTTCAACAACTGTAACAGCTGAAGTCTCCAAACTTCGTACAGATGTTTATAGTGCTAATGGCATAGTTGAGCTTTGTATGGGCGGGAAAAAATAAATAGGCGTGGCACCTCCCATAAAACAAAAATATATTTTTTTTATATATCTCAATAACTGTAATAGCTAAAGTCTCCAAACTTCGTACGGATGTTTATAGTGCTAATAGGCATAATTGAGCTTTTTATGGGCGGGAAAAAATAAATAGGCGTGGCACCTCCCATACAACGAAAATAGTTTTTTGTATATATTTCAACAACTGTAACAGCTGAAGTCTCCAAACTTCGTACGGATGTTTATAGTGCTAATAGGCATAATTGAGCTTTGTATGGGCGGGAAAAAATAAATAGGCGTGGCACCTCCCATACAAAGAAAATAGTTTTTTGTATATATTTCAACAACTGTAACAGCTGAAGTCCCCAAACTTCGTATGGATGTTTATAGTGCTAATAGACATAATTGAGCTTTTTATGGGCGGGAAAAATAAATAGGCGTGGCACCTCCCATACAACGAAAATATTTTTTTTTATATATCTCAATAACTGTAATAGCTAAAGTCTCCACACTTTGCACGGATGTTTATAGTGCTAATAGACATAATTGAGCTTTTTATGGCCGGGAAAAAATAAATAGGCGTGGCACCTCCCATACAACAAAAATATTTTTATTATATATCTCAATAACTGTAGTAGCTAAAGTCTCCAAACTTCGCACGGATGTTTATAGTGCTAATAGACATAATTGAGCTTTTTATGGGCGGGAAAAAATAAATAGGCGTGGCACCTCCCATACAAAGAAAATAGTTTTTTGTATATATTTCAACAACTGTAACAGCTGAAGTCTCCAAACTTCGTATGGATGTTTATAGTGCTAATAGGCATAATTGAGCTTTGTATGGGCGGTAAGAAATAAATGAGCGGGGCACCTCCCATACAACGAAAATAGTTTTTTGTATATATTTCAACAACTGTAACAGCTGAAGTCTCCAAACTTCGTACGGATGTTTATAGTGCTAATAGGCATAATTGAGCTTTGTATGTGCGGGAAAAAATAAATAGGCGTGGCACCTCCCACACAACAAAAATATTTTTAGTGAAATATTTATATGTGTATCTCATTAACTGTGACAGCTAAGCTCTCCAAACTTTTTGGTGTGGCACCTCCCGTACAATTTGATTTTTTTTTTACATGTTCTTCAATAATTCTTATAGCTAGAGTCTCAAAATTGTCTATGGATGTTTATGTTTGCTAATATACATAATTAAGAGAAAAGGGAATAATGGGCATGGCATCTCCCGGAAAGCAAACATACTTTTATATAAAAGTCTTAATAACTGTAAAAAAACTTCAAAAAACCTGTTCATATTTTTCTTAAACCAGTTGAACACAATTTAAATTATTAGTTTAAATGTAACAGAAATAACCTTAAAATTACCAATAAAATGTTTATCCCTTTTTACCCCTTAGGATCAAAATTATTAAAATTTTATATTCATATTTTTTCGAGACCTGTCGAACGCAATTTAAAAATATAATTTGAGCCCTTTTTATCTTTTTCATTTCCGAAGGTACAAAATGGATATAAGCAGTTATAAAATATGTTTTACCCTGACTCGCCTCTAATGGTCTAAAATTTCAAAAAAGTACGAAAAATGCATTCATAACTTTGAAACCTGTCGAGCATAAATTAGATTACAATTCTATCTTTTTTAAGTTCAGAAGCGACAAAATTAACCAATACATAGTTCAAGTCTTGCCCTAACCATTTAGGCTATGCAATGATGAATCTGTCTGTCAGTTAGCGAGTCATTAATACAATTTTTTCTATACATTGTTTTGTAAGCACAACAAACATTCAAAAAAAATTAAAAAAAAATATTTACAAGTGGCGGATAGGGCTAAAAAATAATTAAGCCATTATAAACTGAACTGTTTGTGAACTTTTTCTTGGTAATAGCTTCACATAATGAAAGATGTGATAGGCTACAGCTTTTCTATTCACGCTTTATCAGTAATTATTAGTAACTATCAAAGAAACAAACAAGAAATTGTGTGTGTTTTGGCAAAAAAAATCGTTTGCTGATTATATTTATTGTTAGGCAATACGTGTTCGGAGATAATCGATGCTGGATGTATTCAATAAAATGGCAAAAACGAGGCTTGCAGCATGCACACATTCCTATTTGGTTAGTCGAAAAAGTTCGACCAGACAAGATAGATGATATTATAAGTGCCGAGATCCCAGATCCCGAAACAGATCAAGAACTACATGATGTTGTAATTACAAATATTATTCATGGTCGACGGCGAGTGTTCCAAGCATTATCCATGAAAATTGACGGCGAAAACTATCACTGGCAATGACGGTTATCTACTGTATCGGCGTTGATCGCCCAATTACAACGATCAAACTATTATAAAGAAAGTAAAAGGAAACGATTTTGTGATTGACAACAGTTGGACTGTGCCATATTCGCCACTTCTTTCCAAATCATTTAAGACACATTGCAATGTTGAATATTATAATTCAGTGAAGTTGATCAAGTACATCTGCAAATATGTCACGAAAGGCAGAGATATGGCTGCTTTTAGCATCCAAACCTCCAATGGCAACGATGAAATTACGCGTTTTTAAGTTGGGCGAAATGTGAATTGCAATCAGGCGGTTTGGCGTACATTTAGCACTGCATCTCGAAAATGGCCAACGAGTATATTTCACTGCGACAAATGTTGTTCAACGTGCTGAAATACTTTCAGTGACAACATTTACAAGTTTCTTTGCTGTTTGTCAAAGCGATCCGTTTGCACAAACTTTACTTTACTCGGAGATGCCACGGTATTACACTTGGAATGCTTCTTCAAAAAGAAAGAAAGGCACTATCGTTCTTGGGCATCTGGATGTGCATTCAAGTGATTCTCTTGGTCGCATTTATACAGTTCATGTGAAGAATGATGAATGCTTTTATTTGCGGTTGTTGCTGGTGAATGTTCGTGGTCCAACATCATTTGCAGCATTTCGTACTGTTAATGGTATAGTCTGCCCAACATTTTGTGCTGCATGTCAAGAACTCAATTTGCTTGAAAACAATATTCATTGAGATATGACAATCGCTGAGGCATATACGAACATTATTTGCTATTGTCATTATTTGCTATTGACATGCTTCCCGTCAAGTCCAAGTGACCTGTGGAACAAATACAAGGACAATGTGTCAGAAGAGATTTTACATCAATAAATTGTCAGCTAGAGAAATCCAAATCTTTAAGTCAGTGCGAAGATGCATAACCTTATTTACCTTATTATGAGAACTTAAATTTTGGTCTGGTACTGACTGGACTAATATCAATTACATAATTTTAAGATTTGAATACATATTGTTTGTTCGCATTAGCGAAGGTCCAATAATAATAACATGGAGAAAAAAAAGATGCATAACCGGGCCTTGCACTTATTTGAAGACATGTGTTACCTTTTTTGCGGCAGTTTGTTAGTCAGGTTAGGGCTGCCAACACCAGAACATGAAATGAATGAGCTTCTAAATCGAGAATTGAAGCGTGGACGTGAAAACGATCGACATGAGTTGAACCAATTAGTTCAAACTAATGTTTCCCTCTTAAACCTCCAACAGAAGGAAGTCTATGATATAATATTGAAGGCAATTGATGGCCCCGGTGGAACTGGGAAGACATTCGTCAAGACATTCGACGGCTGCTGATCGAATAAGTGCTTGCGTAAGTCCTCAATTCTGTTGCGTTTTGCAAAGATACTGTAGTTGACAGAAGACATGAGAGTTATATTGCTCAACGATTTATCAGCTCAAGATTTCTTCAACCAACTGTTGACTATCGGTAATGGCGGTATTCCTGTCGACGAATTAAACGGATTGATTTCGTTTCCTCAAAATTTTTGTAATTTTGTATCGTCAAAAGAACCGCTCATCCAGAAAGTTTTCCCCAACATAATTGCTAATGGGAAAAATTATGACTGGTTGAGTGAACGGGCAATTTTAGCAGCTAAAAATATAGATGTGGATGATTTAAACTATGTATATAGTTCAGAATCAAATCGTTGGCACTCTGCATTCTTTTAAATCAATTGATTGTGTACAAAACGAAGATGAAGCAACCAACTATCCAACTGAAGTTTTAAACTCCTTGGATGTGCCTGACTTACCACAGCACAGCTTACAACTGAAAGTAGGCTTCGAAATTTAAACCAACCAAAACTTTGCAATGGAACGCGTTTGGTAATAACAACACTGATAGTCCATGTTATTCACGCAATTATACTTAGAGGAAAATTCAAAGGAGAAGAAGTTCTCATTCCGAGAATTCCGATGATACCAACCGATATGCCTTTTGAGCTTAAGCGAACTCAATTTCCTATTCATCTTGCATTCTCAATGACTATTTACAAATCACAAGGACAATCCTTGAGTATTTGTGGTCTTAGTTAAGAAAATTCATGCTTTTCTCATGGCCAAATATATGTTTCATGTTCACGTGTGGGCAAACCATCTGCTTTATTTGTACTTGCACCTGATAAGAAAACAAAAAATGTCGTGTATCACAAGGTACTGCACTGAAGGAAATTAACCTAAACATAACCCATGCACGAAAATACATAGCTTCCCTAACAGCTTTTACCTGAAACGCCATATTTTTGTAATTTTTTTGAATTTTTGTTTTTTTTATAAATATATTCCAATGAACTATTTGACTAAATAAGCTTTGTACGCTTTTAAAAAAATCCATATATTCAAAAATTGTTAGGTGGTACGAAGTTCACCGGGTCAGCTAGTAATATAATAAAAATACATACCTTGTGCCAAAATACCATCTTGTTTGAGATCGAGAGTTATAAAAGTTTTCGATATTATTCGTATTAAAAGGTTAATAAAAATTGTTAACTTTTATGGGAGCTACACCTTCTTCCGCCCCCACCCAAAAATTTTTTTCTCCAAAGTGTAGTGTTTTTGAAACATTTGAAGTCGATAGCTGTTATAGTTTTTAAGATTTAGCGCATGAAATATTTCACAAAATTTGTGCAATAGTAGAAAAAATAGCACTTACCCTGATCCTATCTGAAAAAAAAATTCCCTATTGAGGTCTCTATTTTTAGAGTATCCGTTTTGTGGCAAGAATGACTATGTTTACTGAGATATATAGGGATATATGCACGGATTTTGTCCTAAAAAAATGGGTTATTTTGAGTTTTCGTTTATATCTCGGTCAATAGTCAACCGATTTTGCTAATTTTAGGTAGCGATTGTCTTTAGGATATTTCCAATAGTTTGACACCAAAAATTGGTCCGTATCACTTTATTTGACTCCGAAAACTTGATTTCAACGGACTGACGGACATGTCTGTATCAACTTCCCTTTCTATATGGACCCAGAATATATATACTTTATGGGGTCGCAAATGGATAGTAAGGAAGTTGAAAACGGAATGACAAACTAATATATACCCTTATCACTATGTGAAGGGTATACAAAAGAAATGCACAGGGCGAATTTTTGAATTCGCCTTGATATTACTTTACTTTTTATATAATTGTTTTTCACATACAAAGAACTGTTTAAATAAAATTTTACAACAGTTTGTGTTCATCAGGACCTGTAGAGAGATTGTTTTCTTTATCAGGATTTATATAATCTCCAGCAAGAGGCTGCTTATCTGATTAAACTTTTAAAAATCTAGTGTTCATGAAAGGAAACGTATGTTTTACCGATTGATTAATGGTTATAAATGTATTTTGTATTTTAAATAAAAGATACTAAAATAATGTTTTTGTATTTCAAATACTCGACTTGAAAGTATTTGGTATTTTGTATTTGAAATACAAGCGGAACAAGTATTTTGTATTTCAAAAACAGCAAAGCATGTATTTTTCCCAACTCTGACTATGATAAGAGATGTGCACGTTAATATATTGAGTCACGTACCCATCTCCAATTTAAATAAAAAATAACGATAAATAATATTTGTAGGTGGGAGTCACTGTTGCCAATTAAGCTATTTTCTTGTCAAATATAGCTATTTTCAATTGCTGTACTAGTTTGTTGTGATGCAAAGTTTAATAAGATTTACGAAAGACAATAAATTTTTGTCATGTTTTGATCTAGTTGTGTACAAGTAGTCACAACAGAATGGAAAAAAATAAATTTTTTGGCAGTTTGTAGCTAACATCTTAAACGCTTTAAAAATTTAGCTAACTTCTAGCGATTTTTAATATTAACTTATCTGTATTTTTGGGAAAAAGAGTTAGCAACAGTGGTGGGAGGTAAGCTACACAAACATTCTTGAAACAATGAAACACCAATCTGTTAATTTAGCGGCATCTTGTAGCGTCAAAAAGAGGCAAACACAATTTTATACTTACATATATTTTAAATTTAAAATTTAGTTGCATTCTTAATCTCGTAGTGTACGGACGTGTCTACGCGAGTGCAATATTGGTAATGGGTGATATTAGTAATAAGTGGCAAAAGAATTTATTAATATACTTACATACACAAATTAGTGAGAAAAGAAAAAAACAACAAACTAAATTAAAAAAAAAGCGAACGGTTAATGAATAACAGTAATCGTCGTGACAGTGGGCCTAATAGCCGAAATGCTTACATTGTGTTAAGCTCAAGCGTTAGTAATGAAAACATCAGAGACCCTGAATATAATAAAAACTATTTAAGTGCAAAACCGATAGTAATTAAAGACAATTTAAGTGCAAGTGCTCCTAATTTAAATAAGTCTACTAAACAAGGGACAAACTTAGCCCGATCTATTTTTAAAAATTATAAAAAAAATACCGAGATGCCATTCCCATCGCGCTCATCCTTATCAAGTTCTGGTGTTGAACCAGCAGCTGCTAAAGACGGTCACGGTCATTTTTCTTCACAAGCTCTAAGGGTCCAGGTAGGAATGGATTGTTATATAACAGTTCTTAAGAGGGGAAGAAGCCCCAAATCAGCAGAGATTAAAAACCCAGCAAAAATTCTGAAAGATGACGAAAGGCCAACGTAATCGCAAAACCGTTTTGCCATCTTGCAGGAGGAAAACGATGCTTCGTTACCCGAGAAGAAGACTTTTAAGCCTCCCCCAATTTATTTGAGGGAGAAAAACACCAACAACCTTATTAAGCTTTTAGTAGGATTGATCGGTGAAAACAACTTTTTTGTGTCGAACATAAAACGTGGTAACATCTATGAAACCAAAATTCAAGTTCATCACGAAAACGATTACCGTACCACTGTTTCGGAATTTGAAAAACAAAATAAAAATTTTTGCACCTACCAACTAAAGACCGCAAAAGGCCTCCAGATTGTGATTAAGGGTATTGATTCAAATGTGGATCCGGAAGAAATTAAGGCCAGTTTGTTCAGCAAAGGCTTTAAAGCCAAATCTGTGTCAAACATTAGAAATAGGCAAAGGCATCCACAACCATTATTTCGGGTGGAGCTTTAGCCTGATGATGTAAAATTAAACAAAAATGAAACTCACCCTATATATGACCTAAAATATATTTTGCATCGTAGAGCTGTGGTTGAAGCGCCACATAAGCGATCTGTGCCCGTGCAGTGCTTAAATTGCCAAGAATGTGGTCACACCAAGGCTTACTGCAAATTGCCTTCTGTTTGTGTGGTGTGTGGAGACCTGCATGCTACGACAAAGTGCGACAAACAAAAAGACGATCCTCGTGTAAAGAAATGCAGCAATTGCGGTGGAAATCATACTGCCAACTATAGAGGCTGCCCTGTTTTTAATTTAGTAAGGCGCTCATCAAAGCCAAAGTTAGTTCCTGCTCCTTCCCAGCAGTTAAATATAGCAGATACTTCTATGCCTTCAGTAGCACAGCCAACTACGAGTCAACTTTCTTATGCCAACGCGTTAAAGTCTGACCAGCTCAACGCAAGCATGCCTAACCCGCCAACAACATAAAGAGAGGTGCCAACAAATGAACCTACGGGCCCCAATTTCAGCCGCCTGGAAGCCGTAATAGACAATATGGTAAAACAATTTACGCAGATCATGGCGCAAATGGCTGGTATGATGCAAGAAATGCAAGAAATGCAGTCTGCTCTTCTGCAGGTCATGCTTAAAAGGCCATGAACTGCCTCAGGGTTTGTTTCTGGAGCGCAAACGGCATCCGCCAACACAAAAACGTTGATTTCCGAAACTCATATGACATCTAGAAGTACTTTCAAAATATGTGGCTATACTCTTTACGACTCAAAAGATCCCAGAGATAGGTCATGTGGTGGCTCAGCTATATTAATTAAATCAAGAATCAAACACCAGTGGATGGGTGGTCTTTCCGAAAGTTATATACAAGCAACAAACGTCTGCATTGAGGAATTTTACCATAATCTCGTTATTTCGTCAGTTTATTGTCCACCCAGATTCTCCATAACGAAGGATCAGTACAACAGTTATTACAAATCCTTAGGGCCCCGCTTTATAGCTGCTGAAGACTATAACGCTAAGCAAGCGTACTGGGGCTCCCGCCTAATTAGTCCGAAAGGTCGTGTCTGGTATGATTCCGTGTCTGAAATGGGACTTTTCGTTATTTCAACTGGACAACCAACCTATTGGCCAACAGACCGCAATAAAATACCAGACGTAATAGATTTTCGCATAGCAAAAGGTATATCCCCGGAGCTTATTGAGGCCCAAGCCTCCTTGGATTTATCTTCTGACCACTCACCAACAATAATCACTATTTTCAGTCCTCACCAAATAGCAACTAGTGATTTTTTCTTAACTAAGAAAGTAGATTGGTTGAAATATAAAAAATATATCAGCACCCACTGCTCGGAAAGCCAACCACTAAAAACACCCGGAGACATCGAAGATTGTCTGAACAGCCTTAATGAAAACATTATGAACGCCGTTGAACATGCTTGGTCTACTTATCGTCAGCCAAGTACAACAAAATTTTTTCTGCAGATGTTGAAAAGCTTTTATTTGAAAAAAGAAGAACCCGTAGAGAATGGCAAAAGCATATATCGCCTCAACTTAAAAATAAACTGAAAGAATGCACAAACCAATTAAAAAACTTGTTGGAGGTGAACAGAATGGCATCACTGAATAAATATTTAGAAAGCCTAGACGCGACTTCCCAGACAAATTATTCTCTATGGCGAGCTGCCAGACGTCTAAAAAGACCCGTTATCGCAAAACCTCCACTGCGAAATCTGAGAGGATCCTGGGCTATAAATGACAAAGAAAAATGCGATGTGTTCGCAAGTCACTTAGGAAACGTGTCCACTCCCAACACGTGTACTGACGTGAGGAAATTACCGCCTGTTGTTGCTAGACGCCCTATTGAAATACGTTTCCGATTTTCAGATGTTGTAAAGGCTATCGTTAACCTAAATGATAAAAAGGCTACTGGTGTTGATAAAATAAGCAACAAAATTCTTTTAGAGCTACCGTTTATTGCTAAAGGAATTATTCTTTTTATTTTTAATGCCATAATTCGGCTTGAACATTTCCCGGCAATATGGAAAGTTGCTTTAGTTAAGATGATTCCGAAGCCTGGTAAGGATCCTTCGAAGGTGGAGTCGTATAGGCCTATAAAATTGCTACCAACCAAAATTGTTCGAAAAGCTCTTTAAAAACAAGCTGACTCCGATCATGAATGGAAGCAATTGCATTCCAGATCACCAATTTGGCTTTAGAAGTCAACATAGCACAATCGAACATACTCACAGACTGGTACAGGTTATAAGAAAAACATTTGAGGAAAAGAAGTACTGCTCCGCGCTTTTTATTGATGTCTCCCAAGCTTTCAAAAAATTATGGCACGAAGGTCTGTTAAACAAATTAAAGCTTAACCTTCCAGCTAATATTTTCAACCTTTTAGAAAAGTACATAACCGGTCGAAAATTTATGATCAAAGAGAGAAATCAAATAAGTTTTTCTCAACCAATTGGGGCTGGTGTACCTCAAGTGTACTTGCTTTACACGGCAGATATGCCAACCAACTGTTTTACGCATACGTCTACATTTGCTGATGATACCGCTTTTCTCAGTATTCATAAATACCCTAAAAAGGGCTTCGTGCCAACTGCAGCAACACGTAACCCAAGTAGAGGAATTGGCAAAATTATGGGGAATAAAAATTAATGAGCAAAAATGTACTCACGTAACTTTTACTTTACGCAAAGAAACGTGCTCTCCAATTCTTATTAACAACCATATGGTGCCTCAACGAACCGAGACAAAATATCTTGTATTCACCTAGACCGCCGCCTCACATGGAAGCCTCATAATGATGCGAAGTTGACGCAAATGAAACTTAAAGCTACACAAATCCATTGACTAATCGGCAGAAACTCTGTGCTTCGTCTTGATTGTAGACTTCTACTCTACAAATCGATTTTGAAACCAATTTTTTTAATTTTCCATTAAAGTTAAAAAATTTTTTTGAGCTTAAGTGAATAAAAAGCATTTTGTAAACCAACAAAAATATGTAAGGAAAATGGTATACTCAAATTTTTTTTACAGTTGGTTTCGAGTACAGTTAGCTATTATAACAAAAAATTTGAATCTCCTAGCTCAAAAAATTTAATTTTTACAATTACTTTTTTAAAACAATAAAAAACCAAGGTAATTTAGGATTTTAGTAGCATTTTATAGCGTAAAATGCAAAAAAAAAAACGCAAAAACTTTATTATTTTTGCTGTTTTTTTATTGAACAGTATTAATTTGAATTTATATTTTACAGTATTTGCAGTTTTTTTCTTTAAAACCTTAGAAAACTGTCGAAATTTCATAAAAAATTACGAAAATAGCCATTTTTAAAAATAATTTTTTTTAAGTTGTTAAATTTTTAAAATTTTTCTTCTTGTAATTATTAGAAAACAGTATAAATTTTCGAAAATGGGTTTTCCGTCAAAATTAAAAAATTTTTAGAGCTTAAGTGAATTATAATCATTTTTTAAACCAATAAAAAATACTTATAAAAAAGAAATCACTAAAAACTTTTTTTACAATTAGTTGCAAATATAGTTAGTTACTACCGAAAAAAATTTCAAACTCATACTCCAAAAAAATGATTTTTTTACAACTGTTTTCCTTAAGCATGTAAGACTCAGGTATTTGTTTAGCCATTTTAACTTAAAATTCCTTGGCTTTGGCGCCCCCTATCGCCACCAAAAAGAGTTAAATCTAAAAAATTCTATAAAATTTATTTGAAAATTATTGTTATCTGTCGACCTGTATATTTTTATCTACAATATAAAACCTTTTTTTTTATTGCATTTGTGTCCTTGGGACGCAGCACTGTTCGTCGGTACACCACGATATTAAGAATGCAACAGCATTTTTTTTGTTGGTTTGCTTGAGAAGTTTATTCAAAAGCATCATAGATAATCTTCCGTCTGACACAACCAGACTGTCATCAGTTAAACTTCCTACCCTACAAATTAGAAGGACAATGCTTGACGTGACATTTTCGGTTGATCTGACATTCCACGCAGATCTAAGCGTTTTTAATGCCATCATACCTCCATGTTTTTCAAACTAATTATGCTAATGCAGATCCATTTAAAAGAATTTGTGCAACGTAGTGGGCACATCCGCCTAAATTGAAGGGATATTATTGTGCTTAAATGAAACGTTTGAAATTAGTTAATTTTATTGTGAGAACTTAAATTTTAGTCTTGAACTGACTGGACTAGTATTAATTACTTAGTTTTAAGATTTTAATACTTATTGTTAGTTCGCCTAAGCGAAGATTCAAAAATATAATATATTTTAAAAAAAAATATTGTCTGAGAACTATGAATACGAAAAACGTTTACATGCACACAAGGTGAACTTAATGAACAGATGACGTTAACAGCACAGCTAAGATATTTTTAGCTTGCAGAAATGAAGGCTGGGTTGTCAAAATTGTTTATGTTGAAAGTGCCAACAAAAGCAACAAAAAACAAATTGTTTCCGCCGTGTTGTATTTCTTGTTAATTACACCTTTTTTAAATTTGCCTTGCATTCAAAAATGTGTCTTTAAACAGACTCAAAAACAAACGTTGATTAACCAAATGAGATTATCCAATTACGGGATGTGACCTTTTTTTTAATTTTTTTGGTTTAAAAATATCGAAATATATATTATTGTTCATCCGTGATAAATAACTATGTATGTTCGTGTCTTGTTTTATTAAGGAAGGCAAATACTTACATATGAAAAACTTAATGCCGTTAATTTTGCCAAGTTTTTGTAACATAGGTCAGTTTTTATTTCTTATGGTTATTAAATTTTTAAGGTTATTTATAATTTTCTAAATTGTTTTCTAATTTTAATTTTAGGTAAGAGCTATAGATAATGACACTGAGCCGTATTCCTCGGTGTTGTATGAAATAGTTGATAATGATATGGATGCAATTTTTACGATTGATGCAACAGCTGGTGCCTTATACGCCAAGAAATCTTTGGATAGAGAAAAAAAGTCAATGTATGAGATAATAATTAAAGCTACAGATAGAGGTGGGAAATTTGGATACACATTGGTAAAGGTTAAAGTCGAAGACGTTAATGATAATTATCCCATGTTCTTACTTAAGGATTACAATATAATTGTAAAAAATGACCAAACAGTAAACTCTGTAATAGCAAAGGTAAATATTTTGTATTATAATTTTTGATAACACACGAAACTTCAAGCCATACAATAGCACTGTGAATTTAAACATGTGGGTAAAAGCACTATTTTACCATACCTTTAAGATCTCTATTAACAGGTTTTTTAATTATGTAAACGCCTTCGTTCATTTTTTTAACGTTTGTCAAAATTTTCAAGTTTTTCAAAGGGTATTTGCCTAACAATACCACTACTTACCAAAAATCTCATATGTAAAAAAAATTTCTATCGTATTACCGTCGCCAATGGAAAATTCCCTATACGACCAAAATTTTCTACAAAACCTACCAAAAATCCTTTAAATTTTGAAAAATAAATATTTCGTTTTTTTTTTTTTTTTTTTTTTTTTTTTTTTTAATATTTATTTTTTAGCGTATTTTGAACAATTTTTATTCCTAAAATTTCCTTTTATATTTAATCAGGCTAATTGGTTCAAATTTTATTGTGATAAGATTTTTGTTGAAGAAATAATTTGAAAAAGTTTAGTTTCCCGACACTAGCCGAGTGGAATGCATTTTCAGAGCCCGCTACAACTCCTCATCAGCACTCTTTGTTCGGTACTGAGCATTGGTAGTAAATATCTTCTATTTAACCCAAGTGTTAATTGAAATTTGAATACGGAAATACTAATTTGTATTTTACACATACTCTCATTAACAATTGTTAGTTCTTGGGTTAGAACGAAATTTACGGCCTGCCATTTTTTACATCATGGCAACACCTTTTCTTTTATTTATTCTCCATCTCATCACTTTATGTTTTGCCTTATTCATCTCTATTTAGATGAGTATGAAGGCAGCATGCTTTTGCATGCATTAGTTTTGTCTCGCTTTTTGTTATATTTTTAAATTTTAATTTTGCTGATCATCAGTCGTCAGCGAACTGTTGAACATATTTTTAACATTGCGGACGTATTTTTCATATTACACCATGCCTAGTGTTATTTTTTTTTTTTTTTTTTTTTTTTTTTAATATTTATTTTTTAGCGTATTTTGAACAATTTTTATTTCTAAAATTTCCTTTTATATTTAATCAGGCTAATTGGTTCAAATTTTATTGTGATAAGATTTTTGTTGAAGAAATAATTTGAAAAAGTTTAGTTTCCCGACACTAGCCGAGTGGAATGCATTTTCAGAGCCCGTTACAACTCCTCATCAGCACTCTTTGTTCGGTACTGAGCATTGGTAGTAAATATCTTCTATTTAACCCAAGTGTTAATTGAAATTTGAATACGGAAATACTAATTTGTATTTTACACATACTCTCATTAACAATTGTTAGTTCTTGGGTTAGAACGAAATTTACGGCCTGGCATTTTTTACATCATGGCAACACCTTTTCTTTTATTTATTCTCCATCTCATCACTTTATGTTTTGCCTTATTCATCTCTATTTAGATGAGTATGAAGGCAGCATGCTTTTGCATGCATTAGTTTTGTCTCGCTTTTTGTTATATTTTTAAATTTTAATTTTGCTGATCATCAGTCGTCAGCGAACTGTTGAACATATTTTTAACATTGCGGACGTATTTTTCATATTACACCATGCCTAGTGTTATTTTTTTTTTTTTTTTAATATTTATTTTTTAGCGTATTTTGAACAATTTTTATTTCTAAAATTTCCTTTTATATTTAATCAGGCTAATTGGTTCAAATTTTATTGTGATAAGATTTTTGTTGAAGAAATAATTTGAAAAAGTTTAGTTTCCCGACACTAGCCGAGTGGAATGCATTTTCAGAGCCCGCTACAACTCCTCATCAGCACTCTTTGTTCGGTATTGAGCATTGGTAGTAAATATCTTCTATTTAACCCAAGTGTTAATTGAAATTTGAATACGGAAATACTAATTTGTACTTTACACATACTCTCATTAACAATTGTTAGTTCTTGGGTTAGAACGAAATTTACGGCCTGCCATTTTTTACATCATGGCAACACCTTTTCTTTTATTTATTCTCCATCTCATCACTTTATGTTTTGCCTTATTCATCTCTATTTAGATGAGTATGAAGGCAGCATGCTTTTGCATGCATTAGTTTTGTCTCGCTTTTTGTTATATTTTTAAATTTTAATTTTGCTGATCATCAGTCGTCAGCGAACTGTTGAACATATTTTTAACATTGCGGACGTATTTTTCATATTACACCATGCCTAGTGTTTTTTTTTTTTTTTTTTTTTTTTTTAATATTTATTTTTTAGCGTATTTTGAACAATTTTTATTTCTAAAATTTCCTTTTATATTTAATCAGGCTAATTGGTTCAAATTTTATTGTGATAAGATTTTTGTTGAAGAAATAATTTGAAAAAGTTTAGTTTCCCGACACTAGCCGAGTGGAATGCATTTTCAGAGCCCGCTACAACTCCTCATCAGCACTCTTTGTTCGGTACTGAGCATTGGTAGTAAATATCTTCTATTTAACCCAAGTGTTAATTGAAATTTGAATACGGAAATACTAATTTGTATTTTACACATACTCTCATTAACAATTGTTAGTTCTTGGGTTAGAACGAAATTTACGGCCTGCCATTTTTTACATCATGGCAACACCTTTTCTTTTATTTATTCTCCATCTCATCACTTTATGTTTTGCCTTATTCATCTCTATTTAGATGAGTAACACTTGGGTTAAATAGAAGATATTTACTACCAATGCTCAGTACCGAACAAAGAGTGCTGATGAGGAGTTGTAGCGGGCTCTGAAAATGCATTCCACTCGGCTAGTGTCGGGAAACTAAACTTTTTCAAATTATTTCTTCAACAAAAATCTTATCACAATAAAATTTTAACCAATTAGCCTGATTAAATATAAAAGGAAATTTTAGAAATAAAGATTGTTCAAAATACGCTAAAAAATAAATATTAAAAAAAAAAAAATAACACTAGGCATGGTGTAATATGAAAAATACGTCCGCAATATTAAAAATATGTTCAACAGTTCGCTGACGACTGATGATCAGCAAAATTAAAATTTAAAAATATAACAAAAAGCGAGACAAAACTAATGCATGCAAAAGCATGCTGCCTTCATACTCATCTAAATAGAGATGAATAAGGCAAAACATAAAGTGATGAGATGGAGAATAAATAAAAGAAAAGGTGTTGCCATGATGTAAAAAATGGCAGGCCGTAAATTTCGTTCTAACCCAAGAACTAACAATTGTTAATGAGAGTATGTGTAAAATACAAATTAGTATTTCCGTATTCAAATTTCAATTAACACTTGGGTTAAATAGAAGATATTTACTACCAATGCTCAGTACCGAACAAAGAGTGCTGATGAGGAGTTGTAGCGGGCTCTGAAAATGCATTCCACTCGGCTAGTGTCGGGAAACTAAACTTTTTCAAATTATTTCTTCAACAAAAATCTTATCACAATAAAATTTGAACCAATTAGCCTGATTAAATATAAAAGGAAATTTTAGAAATAAAAATTGTTCAAAATACGCTAAAAAATAAATATTAAAAAAAAAAAATAACACTAGGCATGGTGTAATATGAAAAATACGTCCGCAATATTAAAAATATGTTCAACAGTTCGCTGACGACTGATGATCAGCAAAATTAAAATTTAAAAATATAACAAAAAGCGAGACAAAACTAATGCATGCAAAAGCATGCTGCCTTCATACTCATCTAAATAGAGATGAATAAGGCAAAACATAAAGTGATGAGATGGAGAATAAATAAAAGAAAAGGTGTTGCCATGATGTAAAAAATGGCAGGCCGTAAATTTCGTTCTAACCCAAGAACTAACAATTGTTAATGAGAGTATGTGTAAAATACAAATTAGTATTTCCGTATTCAAATTTCAATTAACACTTGGGTTAAATAGAAGATATTTACTACCAATGCTCAGTACCGAACAAAGAGTGCTGATGAGGAGTTGTAGCGGGCTCTGAAAATGCATTCCACTCGGCTAGTGTCGGGAAACTAAACTTTTTCAAATTATTTCTTCAACAAAAATCTTATCACAATAAAATTTGAACCAATTAGCCTGATTAAATATAAAAGGAAATTTTAGAAATAAAAATTGTTCAAAATACGCTAAAAAATAAATATTAAAAAAAAAAAAAAAAAAAAAAAAATAACACTAGGCATGGTGTAATATTAAAAATACGTCCGCAATGTTAAAAATATGTTCAACAGTTCGCTGACGACTGATGATCAGCAAAATTAAAATTTAAAAATATAACAAAAAGCGAGACAAAACTAATGCATGCAAAAGCATGCTGCCTTCATACTCATCTAAATAGAGATGAATAAGGCAAAACATAAAGTGATGAGATGGAGAATAAATAAAAGAAAAGGTGTTGCCATGATGTAAAAAATGGCAGGCCGTAAATTTCGTTCTAACCCAAGAACTAACAATTGTTAATGAGAGTATGTGTAAAATACAAATTAGTATTTCCGTATTCAAATTTCAATTAACACTTGGGTTAAATAGAAGATATTTACTACCAATGCTCAGTACCGAACAAAGAGTGCTGATGAGGAGTTGTAGCGGGCTCTGAAAATGCATTCCACTCGGCTAGTGTCGGGAAACTAAACTTCTTCAAATTATTTCTTCAACAAAAATCTTATCACAATAAAATTTGAACCAATTAGCCTGATTAAATATAAAAGGAAATTTTAGAAATAAAAATTGTTCAAAATACGCTAAAAAATAAATATTAAAAAAAAAAAAAATAACACTAGGCATGGTGTAATATGAAAAATACGTCCGCAATGTTAAAAATATGTTCAACAGTTTGCTGACGACTGATGATCAGCAAAATTAAAATTTAAAAATATAACAAAAAGCGAGACAAAACTAATGCATTCAAAAGCATGCTGCCTTCATACTCCTCTAAATAGAGATGAATAAGGCAAAACATAAAGTGATAAGATGGAGAATAAATAAAAGAAAAGGTGTTGCCATGATGTAAAAAATGGCAGGCCGTAAATTTCGTTCTAACCCAAGAACTAACAATTGTTAATGAGAGTATGTGTAAAATACAAATTAGTATTTCCGTATTCAAATTACAATTAACACTTGGGTTAAATAGAAGATATTTACTACCAATGCTCAGTACCGAACAAAGAGTGCTGATGAGGAGTTGTAGCGGGCTCTGAAAATGCATTCCACTCGGCTAGTGTCGGGAAACTAAACTTTTTCAAATTATTTCTTCAACAAAAATCTTATCACAATAAAATTTGAACCAATTAGCCTGATTAAATATAAAAGGAAATTTTAGAAATAAAAATTGTTCAAAATACGCTAAAAAATAAATATTAAAAAAAAAAAAAAAAAAAAAAAAAATAACACTAGGCATGGTGTAATATGAAAAATACGTCCGCAATGTTAAAAATATGTTCAACAGTTCGTTGACGACTGATGATCAGCAAAATTAAAATTTAAAAATATAACAAAAAGCGAGACAAAACTAATGCATGCAAAAGCATGCTGCCTTCATACTCATCTAAATAGAGATGAAAAAGGCAAAACATAAAGTGATGAGATGGAGAATAAATAAAAGAAAAGGTGTTGCCATGATGTAAAAAATGGCAGGCCGTAAATTTCGTTCTAACCCAAGAACTAACAATTGTTAATGAGAGTATGTGTAAAATACAAATTAGTATTTCCGTATTCAAATTTCAATTAACACTTGGGTTAAATAGAAGATATTTACTACCAATGCTCAGTACCGAACAAAGAGTGCTGATGAGGAGTTGTAGCGGGCTCTGAAAATGCATTCCACTCGGCTAGTGTCGGGAAACTAAACTTTTTCAAATTATTTCTTCAACAAAAATCTTATCACAATAAAATTTGAACCAATTAGCCTGATTAAATATAAAAGGATATTTTGTATTTTCATATTTTTATTATTAAATCTTAGCTACTTAGTGCGAAATAACAATAAGTATTTAAATCTTAAAACTAAGGAAATGATATTAATCCAGCGAGTACCAGACTAAAATTTAAGTTCTCATAATAAAGCAAATTAATTTAAATGGTTTCATCTAAGCGCAATAGGATCCTTTCTTTTCAGACGAGTGTGGCCACTATATTACAAGGTATTCAGAGCCAGCAGATTTGGATGTTTCTAGCTTATGTAATGCCTGCCACATTGCTTAGATCACTATTAAAAACCATATGGTGCCTCAACGAACCGAGACAAAATAAATTGGTATTCACCTGGATTGCCGCCTTACATGGAAGACTTATATAGATGCGAAGCTGACTCAAATGAAACTCAAATCTGCTCAAATTCACTGGCTAATTGGTAGAAACTCTGTGCTACGTCTGGATTGTAAACTTCTACTCTACAACTCGATTTTAAAACCAATTTGGTGCTACGGTATACAATTATGGGGAACTGCTTTCGTCGACAAAACAAAATTATAAGAATGATAACTGGTGCTCCTTGATATATTAAAAACAGCAACATTTTACAAAATTCGAAATCTTAAACTATGTGAACAAGTATTTAAATAAGCTAGAAAGACATCCGAATCTGATCGCTCGAAGAATCTTGCAGCAAAGTGGGCACACCCGTCTAAAAAGAAGGAATACTACTGCGCGTAAATGAAACCGTTTAAATTTATTAATTTTTTTGTGATAACTGAAATTTTAGTCTGGCACTGACTGGACTAATATTAAACACACATAATTTTAAGATTTGAATACTTATTGTTACTTCGCTTAAGCGAAGATTCAATAATAAAACATGACAAAAAAAACTCTGCTTAGGATTTCACACTAAGCTAGTGGAACTTGAGGTCCTTGTAGACGTTGCTGTTTTTAACATACCAAGGAGTGCCAGTTATCATGTTTAGCATTTTTTTTTTTGACGGCGTTGAATTTTTTTTATGTGGGAGACGGAAGCAGTGCCCCATAGTAGTATGCCGTAGCACCGAATTGGTTCTAAAATGAGTTGTAGAATGGAAGCTTACAATCAAGGCGTACAACTGTAACGATTCATTGACATGATGTTAAAGTTTAGGAAGAGTGCTAGCTAATTCCTCGGCTGTGCTCGTCGGATGGGGGGATTGAAATATTTTTCCAAAACTAACTTGTACTTATATTAGAATCGACTCAGAAGTTTAACTTTGGGTAGCTATACAAACGTAGAAAAAAAGAAATGCCGGAAAATAAAGATGCCAAATAGTTGATAAATGGGTAGCTAAAGATATTAGATGCTACACTACCGCTTAGCCCGCCCTCCATGCTGGTAAGGTATACTATGTTAGCCAGCCCCACAATAATAATGAATTTAAAGCAACCTACCCTCGTACCTTCATACCCTCACCTTTCAAAACGTAAGGAAATAAAATAATCAATTCATGTCTAACATATTTGCCAGTTATACAGTTTTTATTTAATTAATACATTTAGAAAACAAACACTCGAAAACTAAAAAAAAAAATCAACAAATATTACAATTCTGTCCCAAGTTAACTAATTAAATTGAAAAATTATAATATAATTCACAAATAAATAACCAGGAAAAATTAATTATAAGATATGCAAATTAGGTTTAAATAATTATTAATTATTTCACAATCTTTATTTCTGATAACACGGTGTTACAGTGGAAATATACTTGGAAAGGGACCTAGTGTATGTTGTAGGCCTTGTTGAGTAGATCTCATATCAATTTTAAAAAGTTCGGAAACACCCTCAAAATTCGGAGTTATTCCGAAAAAACAATTTTGGCGTAGGTTCGAGTACTTATGAACACGTAACTCAGTTAATTTTAAGCCGATATTTATTTTTTGAACGGTTTCAGAAAGAAGAAAAATGTGCCTTTCCAAATATATACATTTTATGCTATAATAATTATATTTGGTAGTAATTGTTGTAATAACATCTGATTTTTTTTTTACTTTTTTTATGTTTTTTAACTTTGAGTTCTTTTTTTTTATAATTTTTTCTATAAAATCATTAACTTTTGTATCAAAATTTTGAAATAGAATTTTATTACAAATAAAATGAGCTTTAATTTTTTCGAATCGGATAATATTTGTGAAAGTTATTAAAGAGCTTTAAATAGCACTTGATATCCCCAAGCGGAAAAAAATTTAAGTGAGAATAATTTTGTTTATACTGAGATAACAAAAGAGATAAATGAAACACCTTAGATAAGTTGCAATGCTTTTTATGTTTTTGTTTTAATTTTGCCGTAAGATATTTTGACATTTATTTATTACTTGAGTGCATTGTACTGGGTAATGCAGAATTTAATATACCCCCCCCCCCCCCCGCCCCCACTATTCTGAAGTAAACTTTAAACTTCAAATATCCTTAAAGGGAAATTATTTACAATGTCCTATTCTTTTTAAAATTATTATATATTTAATTTTTTTATAAGAACATATATAGATTTGAAACATAAATGAAAACGTAATGAAAAACCTACATACCTAAAGTAGAGGGTGTTACTTAAATATTTGTTGCACAGTCGGTGAACCCACATTTAGTGACAAATGAAGATTTTCATGATCTGGTCCAAGATTTGAAACTATCATTGAGACAAACTGAGATGTAAGCGTCTCGACTAAAACAGTGGAATATCATGAAAAGTTACTTGAAAGTAACATTTGCAAGAGTCAATCCACAAATACAGTTTGAGCACATTTTTAAAGCTGACAAAGATGACAATAATGATAATAACAATCGTGTATATTGCTCAGATGTAGATGAGCTATTCCATTGTCTGAATTACCAACATCAACCGAACGACTGGAGATTATTTTTGGATGGCTCGTGTAAAAGTAAGTAATATTATTTTGTTACTCGAAAACAATTAACATATTTTTTAGGTTTGAAAGCAGTCTTAATACACAACTAGAGCCAGTTGCCCTCAAAGCCAATAGCATACTCTACTAACATGAAAGAGTCGTATGCAACACTTCTCCATTGTCTATATTTAATAGGTTATAAGAAGTATCAATGGCGAATTGTTTCAGATCTTAGTTTTGACAATCTTATTTGGAGTGCAAGGAGGCTATACTAAATCTCCATTCTATATTTGCGATTGGGACTGTCGTCGGAAAGTTCAATGCAAGCAAAAAAAACTGGCCATCAAGAACAATTTTTCAAATTGGCGAGAAAAACGTCTTAAAAATTCCCCTAGTGAGTACCGAAAAAATAATTTTGCCACTATTATACCTCAAATTGGGATATATGAAGCAGTTCGGGAAACGCCTGGATAGGGAAAGTGATGCCTTTTTACACTTAAAATCAGTTTTCCCAATAATAAGTGAAGCAAAAATAAAAGAAGGTACAAATGTTTTTTGATTTCTAACCAAATTGTATTGGCTTTTAATTTTTAGGTATTTTTGTTAGACCTCAAATCCTCAAAATCATGCTTGACGAAAAATTTCAATGTAATTAAATGTTGTGGAAAAAAAGCATGGAAAAGCTTTATATGGTTATGTGAAAAATTTTCTAGGAATTAAAAAAGTGAACATTATATTGATGTAGAAAATGAATTTCTTGAGGCTTATGCAGAAATGTCCATAAAAGTTCATTTTGCGCATGCACATTTAGATTTTTTTCCCAGAAAATCTAGGACAATTTAGCGACAAGCAAGGTTTCACCAAGACATTTTGGATATCAAAAAACGCTTCGAAGGAAAAAGCCAAGTAAGAATGATCTCAAATTACTGCTGGTCACTTAAGCGAGAAACAGATGACTTGATTTACAAGCGTAAGAAGTCTAGCAAACACTTTTAAGCAAATATTCTAAATTTCTTAATAAATAATTTGTATACTGTTATTTTAAAATAATTATATCATTATATTATCATATTAATATAAAACAAAAAAATATAGTAAATAAATTAGTTCTTGATCGATATTTGTAAAAGCTAAATTTTTCACCCTTGAAAAATCGTAATAATTTTATTATTTTTTAATCGATTTCATTTATTGAAAGCTGGTTAAACTCAAAACTAAATTGACTTTAAAGAAATATATACATTGGGGTATGATTCTAAGCAAACTAATTTAAAAAAATAGCGCCAAAGTTCAAAGAACTAGAAAAAATAAAACTAAAATCAAATATAGTTAAGAATATCACTGCAAAAATTTTACATAAATACCAAAAAAAATACATATTTGGAAAGGCACATTTTTCTTCTTTCTGAACCCGTTTAAAAAATAAATATCGCCTTAAAATTAACTGAGTTACGTGTTCATAAGTACTCGAACCTACGCAAAAATGGTTTTTTTCGGAATAACTCCGAATTTTGTGGGTGTTTCCGAACTTTTTAAAATTGATATGAGATCTACTCAACAAGGCCTACAACATACACTAGGTCGCTTTTCAAGTATAAAAAAAAGTTCTCATTTGCAACAGCGTGTAATCTAAAGAGGTGTATAGATAGGTCTGAACGGTTTTTATAAGTGAAGATCACGTTAAGTCCACAAAGTGGGTTGACAAACAAAATATGAATATTGTTTATATGCTAAGGGGTTTGTTTTAACGGTAACCTGAGTTAAATTTAATTCATGTTAGGTTTGTTTGTATCTATATAGTAAGTTCGTATATTTAAAAATTAATTATGTAAAGTTTAACGTAGGTATATCTATCCAGTATTGTAATGTTAATTTCTCATTTATTTATTATACCCTTCACATAGTGATAGGGTATATATCACTTTGTCATTCCGTTTGTAATTTCTTTATTATTCATTTGCGACCCCATAAAGTATATATATTCTGGATCCTTATAGATAGGGAAGTTGAAATAGCCATGTCCGTCTGTCTGTCTGTCTGTCTGTCCGTCTGTTGAAATCAAGTTTCCGGAGTCAGATAAAAAGATACAGATCAGTAAATGGTGTCAAACGATTACAAATATCCCGCTAACAATCGCTATTTAAAATCAGCAAAATCGGTTCACTATTGACCGAGATATAAGCGAAAACCCAGAGTAACCCATTTTTTTTTAGGACAAAATCCGTGCATATATCCCTATATATCTCAGTAAGTATAATCACTCTTGCCACAAAACTTGGCACGGATACTCCTAAAGAAGGGACCTAAATAATGGAAAAAGTTTTTTCAGATAGGACCAGGGGAAGGGGTATTTTTCCTACAATTGCACAAATTTGGTGAAATATTTTATGCGCTATATCTCGGAAACTATCACAGCTATCGACATAAAATGTTCTACAAAAAGTAATTGTACGCAAAGATCTACACTTTAAAGAAAAATTTTTTTGAGTGGGGGCAAAAAAAGGGGTAGCTCCCATACAAATCGACAACTATTATAAAATATTCGATACGCTATATCTTGGAAACTATAACAGCTATCGACTTCGAATATTCTACAAAAAGTAATAATCAAATAATTTATACATTTTGGAAAAAAAGTTGGAGAAGAGCAGCGGGACTAGAACATTTAATAAGTTTTATTAACCTTTAAATATGGATAATGTCGAAAACTTTTAAAACTTTCGACCTCAAATCTTCTTCATCTATTTCTATTATTCATATGAACGTTAAAATTTTGTTATTTTTTCTATGGGCTTTAAAACTCGCACAAGGTTTTTTAATTTATTATTTGCAGTATAAAATTACTCGTCTGGGTATATTTAAAGACCAATGTGAAGGGTATATAAGATTCGGCACAGCCGAATATAGCGCTCTTACTTGTTTTTTTTGTCAACCTCAAAAAAAAATTCTTCCTTCCCACGCAGTCAGCAGGCGCCTGGTGTTTGTTGGAAAGCTGTTGACACTGAAGCATTGAATATAGCTCTTTCTTTCGAGGAAAATTTATCAAAGTCCGCCAGTAATGTGGTTATGTATAGGTGCAGATAAATGAACAATGAAGCTTAGGTGCTGGCATATGTGTGTGTGTATGGGTACGTAAAATTCTGTATATGGGTGTGAGGTTGCTGTGGTATAACGGTATATATGTATAGGTGTTGAATTGTTTACATGCTTGAAATAACTCTAAATTCGGTACTTTATTTTATTCCCTCCTCTCTGGAATCCTAGGTTGGTCAGCACAAATTGCAACTTAAACAGATTACTTCTCTATTGGCTCGCGCTTTACTTCCCTTTCCTTTATCTCCTTAAAAAAAAAGTATACCGGAAGCCCGAAAAACTCTTTAAAGGACGGCTTCCGTACGGGCACGGCTTAATCGATAACTTCGCAAACGGCAAACAAATTATGGTGATTCCCTACCGTCACCATAAGCCGTTAAAGTTTGTGGTATCAGAGTGGAAGTGTGGTATCTGCCCGACGGTACCAGTTTTCCTCGGTAAATAATATTTCCTATTAGTAATAATCCTCACTACTTCGAGGCTAGCAGCTTTTCTGGTACTAATCCACCACTTTCTTGTTCCACTTAAAATACCCACCCGCCTGCACTTTTATTATATTGTTAACCACTGAATCCTGTATATCCTACAATAAGGATATCTCCGATAGTTTGTTCTCTGGTTTATGACAAATAGAAAACCCAAATTTTTATAAATCTTTTCAACCAACTTTTATCACCAAAAATGTTTTTATAGTTTTTATATTTTATTTCTTAAAAAAAATTTTAACAACAATCTTCAATGCTATTATGTTAATTTTAAAATTTTAAATTTACTGTAGGATATATCAACCCCTCCGAAAAACCAAAAATGGTAAAAACTACACTAAATATGTATACCAACCTGTCGCCCTCACACAACAGAGGTTCTACCAATTAGCCAGTGGATTACGGCCGTTTTAAGTTCCATTTCTGTCAACTTTGCATTTACGTGTGACTCCAGTGTGAGGCGGCGATCCATGTCTGCTGTGTAAAGCAAATACAGAATTCGACCTAATACACTTGCTCCCAGTTATATTCTTTTTTCAGGAGGTTAAAGATAGTAAGTTCAGCTTTAGTTTGTTTAATAGGCCTTAATGCCAAACTTAATCAAAGGCTTGAGTGACATTCATAAAAAGCGCGGAGCAGTACTTCTTTTTCTCAAACGCTCTTATATCGTTAACCAATCTATTGGCTTGTTTGACGATACTATGTTGACTCCAAAACTAAATTGGTGATTTCGAATACAAGTAGTTATTGTCTTTCAAAATCGGGGTCCGCCTGTTTTTAAGCAGTTTCTTAAACAATTTATGCACAGTTGGGAGCAGTCTTATAGGCCTGTAAGACTCCACTTTCGAAGGATCTTTTTCGGCTTAGGTATCATCTTTACCAAGGCAACTTTCCATACTTGCAGGAAATTTTCGAGCGGTAATATGGCGTTTAAAATAAAAAGAACTACTTTTTTTGTTGTAAAATTCAGCTCTAAAAACATTTTGTTGCTTATTTTATCAAAGCCAAGAGGTTTTTTTGCATTAAAGTTATCAAAAGCCTCCACGACATCTTGAAGATGGAAACGTATTTCTATAGGACATCTAGCAACAAACGGCGGCAATATACTAATGTTAGTGCACGTATTTAGAGTGAACACATTCCTTAAATGGCTTGTGAGTAGATCACTTTTTTTTTCAATATTTCTTGCCAATTTTTTTTTTTTTGCTCTCTTAATCTGGAAGTGTACGGACGTGTCTACGCGAGTGTATATTTGTAATAGGTGATATTTGTAATAAGTTACAAAAAAAAATTGTTAATATACATACCTAGAAGACATAAGTGAGAATCGAAAATAAAAACAAACTAAACAAAACAAAAAAAACCATACGGTTAATGAGTAACAGTAATCGTAGTGACAGTGGACCTAATAGCCGAAATGCTTACATTGTGTTAAGCTCAGAAAGCGTTAGCGATGAAAACATTAGAGACCCTGAATATAATAGAAACTATTTAAGTGCAAAACCGAAAACAAATACAAATAATTTAAGTGCAAGTGTGCCTAACTTAAATAAATGTACTGAACAAGGGACAAATTTAGCCCAATCTCTGTTTAAAAATTATTAAAAAAATACCGAGGTGTTATCTTTATCGAGGTCTTCTTTATCAAGTTCTGGTGTCGCACCTACAACTGCTAAAGACGGTCCAGGCCCAATTTCTGCGTGTGCTCCTAAGATCCAGGTAGGGATGGACAGGTACGTAACAGTTCTTAAAAGGGGGAGAAGTCCGAAGTCGGCAGAAGTAAGTCACCCTGTAAAAATTCTAAAAGACGATGAAAGGCCAACCACATCGCAAAATCGCTTTGCCATTATGCAAACAGATGATAATGATAACCCCGTTACGGAAAAAAATTATAAGCCTCCTCCAATTTATTTTAGAGAAAAAACTCGAACGACCTCATTAAATTTTTAGTTGCATTAATAGGCGAAAAGAACTTTTATGTGTCAAACATAAAACGTGGTAACATATATGAGACCAAAATTCAAGTAAATCAGAAGAACGCTTACCGCGCCACGGTGTCGCAATTTGAGAAATTAAAAAACAACTTTTACACTTACGAGCTAAAAAACGCAAAAGGCCTCCAGGTAGTCATAAAAGGAATTGACTCAAATGTTGACCCGGAGGAGATAAAGACCAGTTTGTGCAACGAAGGTTTTAAGGTCAGGACTGTTACAAATATTAGAAACAGGGAAAAATACCCTCAACCATTGTTTCGAGTTGAACTTGACCCTGGTGATGCCAAATTAAAGAAAAACGAAACTCACCCCATTTATGGCTTAAGATATATTATGCACCGTAGAGTTACAGTGGAAGTCCCGCATAAGCGATCTGGACCTGTACAGTGCTTAAATTGTCAGGAATATGGCCACACAAAAACTTACTGTAAGTTGCCTTCTGTTTGTGTTGTATGTGGGGATCTGCATGTTACAATCAAGTGCGAAAAACCAAAATATGACCCTAGGGTGAAGAAGTGCAGCAATTGCGGTGGAAACCACACTGCCAACTGCAGAGGTTGTCCTGTTTTTGATTTAGTTAAGCGCTCATCTAAGCCGAAGGTAGTTCCTGCCCCTCCCCAGCCGTTAAATATACCAACAACAAACATTCCCCAGTTAGCACAGCCAACTACAAGTCAAATTTTTTACGCAACGGCACTAAAGTCAAACCAGTCCAATGCACAAAGATCAAACCAACAAACCACACAACAACAAGTGCCAACAAGTGAACCAACTGGTCCCAATTTTAGCCGCCTGGAAGCCGTAATTGACAATATGGTCAAACAATTTACGCATATAATTGCGCAAATGGCTAGCATGATTTTTTTATTTTTTTTTTTTTCATATTTATTTTATTATTGAATCTTCACTTCTGTGAACTAACAATAAGTATTCAAATCTTATAAATAAATGTTTAAAATTTGTCCAGCCAGTGCCAGACTAAAATTAATGTTCTCAAATAAAAATATTCACTTCGGATGGTTTCATCTAAGGGCAACGGTGTCCTTCCTTTTCAAGCGCGTGTGCCCGCCATGTTGTAAGATGTTTCGAGCGAGCGGATTTGGATGTGTTTCCAGCTTATTTAAATACTTGTCCACATAGTTTAGGATTTCGCACTTAACTAGTGGAACATGTAGATCCTTGTTGATGTTGCTGTTTTTAATGTACTAGCATGATGCAAGAGATGCAGAAAATGCAGTCTGCTCTTTTGCAGGCCATGCTTAAAAGACCATGAACTGCCTCAGGATTTGTTTCTGGAACGCAAACGGCATCCGCCAACACAAAAACGAGCTCGAATACTGTTTAACACACCAAAAAATCGATGTCATGTTGATTTCCGAAACTCATATGACATCTAGAAGCACTTTTAAAATTAGTGGATAAAATTTTTATGATTCAAAAGATCCCAGGGATAGATCCTGTGGTGGCTCTGCTATTTTAATCAAATCAAGAATTAAGCACCAATGGTTGGGTGGCCTATCTGAATGTTATATGCAAGCAACAAACCTCTGCATTGATGAATTTTTCAATAACCTACTTATTTCGTCAGTTTATTGTCCACCGAGATTCTCCATAACGAAGGATCAGTACAACGGTTTTTACAAATCGTTAGGTCTCCGCTTCATAGCTGCTGGAGACTATAACGCCAAGCACACGTACTGGGGCTCCAGACTAATTAGTCCCATAGGTCGTGTTTTGTACGATTCCGTGTCTGAAATGGGACTTTATGTTATTTCAACTGGACAACCAACCTACTGGCCAACAGACCACAATAAAATTCCAGACGTAATTGATTTTGGCGTAGCAAAAGGTATATCCTCGGAGCTCATTGAGGCTCAAGCCTCCTTGGATCTATCTTCTGACCACTCACCCACAATAATCACTATCTGCAGTCCTCACCAAATAGCAGCTAGTGAGTTTTTCTTATCTAAAAGAATTAATTGGTTGAAATATAAAAAATATATTAGTACCCACTGCGCGGAGAACCAACCGCTAAAAACTCCCGGAGACATAGATGATTGTTTGAGCGTCCTAAATGAAAACATTAACAAAGCCGTTGAACATGCGTCTTCTACCTACCGCCAGGCTAGGTACAACAAAATTTTATCTGAAGATGTGGAAAAGCTGGTATCTGAAAAAAGAAGAGCCCGCAGGTAATGGCAAAAACATAGATCTCCCCAACTTAAAACTAAGCTGAAAGAATGTACAACCCAACTAAAAAGCTTGTTGGAGGCTCACAGAATGGCATCACTGAAAGAGTACCTGGAAGGTCTAGACGCGACTCCTCAGACAAATTATTCCTTATGGCGATCAGCCAGACGTCTTAAAAGACCTGTTATCGCAAAACCACCACTGCGCAATCTGAGAGGATCCTGGGCTAGAAATGATGAAGAAAAATGCGATCTGTTCGCAAATTACTTCAAAAATGTATTCACTCCGTGACGTGAGGGAATTACCGCCTGTTGTTGCTAGACGTCCTTTAGAAATATGTTTCCGATTTGCAGATGTTGTAGAGGCTATCGCTAACCTTAATGTTAAAAAAGCTCCTGGCGTTGACAAAATAATCCACAAAATGCTCATAGAGCTGCCTCTTACTGCTAAAAGAATCATTCTTTTTATTTTTAATGCGATAATTCGGCTTGAACATTTTCCGCCTATATGGAAAGTTGCCTTAGTAAAGATGATTCCTAAGCCTGGCAAAGATCCCTCGAAGGTAGAATCTTATAGGCCCATAAGTTTGTTACCCACAATGTCAAAATTGTTCGAAAAACTGTTAAAATACAAGCTAAATCCGATCCTGAATGACAACAACTGCATTCCAAATCACCAATTCGGCTTTAGAAGTCAACAGAGTACCATGGAACAAACTCACAGGTTGGGCTATTTAGCGATGTCTCACAAGCTTTCGACAAGGTATGGCATGAAGGCCTTCTAAACAAACTACAACCTTCCAGCTAATATTTTCAACCTTTTAGAAAAATACATAACAGGCCGATAATTTATGATCAAAGAGGGAAACCAAATAAGTTGTTCCCAACCAATAGAGGCTGGTGTCCCTCAAGGAAGTATACTAGGTCCAATTTTGTACTTGCTTTACGCTGCAAATATGCCAACCAATAGTTTCACACTCACGACGACATTTGCTGACGACACTGCTTTTCTTAGTTTTCACAAAGACCCTAAAGAGGCTTCGAACCAGCTGCAACAACACGTAACCCAAGTTGAGAAATGGGCAAAGTTATGGGGAATAAAGATAAATGAACAAAAATGTACCCACGTAACTTTTACTTTACGCAAAGAAACATGCCCTCCAATCACTATCAACAACCATAATGTGCCTCAACGATCTGAGACAAAATATCTTGGTATTCACCTAGATCGCCGCCTTACATGGAAGCCTCATATAGATGCTAAGCTGACGCAAATGAAACTTAAAGCTGCCAAATCCACTGGCTAATTGGTAGAAACTCTGTGCTACGTCTTGATTGTAAGCTTCTACTCTACAACTCGATTTTAAAACCAATTTGGTGCTACAGTATACAATTATGGGGTACTGCTTCCGCCTCTAACATTGAAAAATCCCACGCCGTCAAAACAAAATTCTAAGAATGATAACTGGTGCTCCTTGGTATATCAAAAACAGCAACATCCACAAGGATCTAGAAGTTCCACTTGTAAAATGCGAAATCCTGAAATATGTGGACAAGTATTTAAATAAGCTGGAATCACATCTAAATCCGCTCGCTCAAAGCATCCTGCAACATAGTGGGCACACCCGCCTAAAAAGAAGGGATACAATTGCTCTTAGATGAAACCTTTGAAATTAGTTAGTTTTATTAAGTGAGAACTTAAATTTTAGTCTGGTACTGACTGGACTAGTATTAACTACTTAGTTTTAAGATTTGAATACTTATTATTAGTTTGCTTAAGCGAAGATTCAATAATAAAATATATGAACAAAAAAAAAAAATATTTCTTGCCAAGGATGCTCTCTTTGTGGTTTTGCAATAAATAGTCTTTTAAAACGTTTAGCTTAACGCCATAGTGAATTAGTCGTCTGAGGAGTCAAGTCTGCGCCTTCGAGGTGTTTCTTAAGATATGCCATTCTGTAAAGCTCCACCAAAATTTTTCAATTGGTTAACCCTAGAGTACGAATGATCGACGATTCGACGAGTACCGCTCACATTTTTCTAACTTACTTTTAAATGAGCATGTGTAACACTCTCAAATTTTGTGTGCTGTTACTAGGTGATATACATTTGCTGTAAGTAGTAATGTTTTTTAATACGCTTTGCTGGAACATTGCTTTTTTTTGTTTTGTACTCGTCGAATCGTCGAAGGTTAGTACTAACGTGTATAACGTGCCAACGTTGATAAGCAAAACAAGAGCATATATTTCAAATATTGTTACTCCAAATAATAGCGACAACAATGACCAACTGACTAGAAAAGACAAAAAAGAAAACAAACGAAGTATGTGTAGATCATGCCCTTACCAAAAACGCCGAATGACAAAGTCAAAGTGTGATAAATGCGAAAAACCAATCTGCGGAGAGCACAAAGTTGAGCTTTGTGACTCTTGCTCAAAGTGATATTTAAAACTTTTTGTTTACTATTTTTTTTAAAGTATAGAATGTGTTTTTTGAGTTTTTACTCTTTTTTTGATTTTTTTAGTTTTGCTTACTATAATTTTTCGTTCCTTTTTTTATGATCTCCAAAATATGTGCAACATACAATGAAGTATAACAAATATTAAATAAATTGTTTTCTTATATGAATTAAACTAAACGAGTTCTTTATATAGACTTATAAGGAGCCAAAATGATTAATAACATTTATTGAGAAAGTGTATTTGGTTTTAAGCCATAGTTATAGGCAGTTAAATAATGCATCGTCGAATCGACGATCATTCGTTACAACGTACAAAAAATATGGTTCGTACTCTAGGGTTAATACATTCTTCAGATTGGTTTTAAGTTCGGGTGATCTAGAAATTTTTCATTATCTTTGGGCTCTTCTCTTCCCAGATAAAAACCGTTGCACGTTAACCGAAAAAAACCTGTTCTATTTAGCTGACGGTGTTAAGAAGAAGCATGTTCAACAGTTTTAAATGTTCTCATTAAGGCTGCTCAGACTATTTTTGATGTCTACGGGATGTTTTACCCATTTGGTTTTCCGAGCAGTGGGTGCTGATAACTTTTTTTTGTATTTATACTCTTTGATACAAAAAAATATCACTAGTTGCAAATTGGTGAGGTCTGAAAATAGCTATGTATTTTTGTGGGTCGGTGGTATGATGATAAATCTAACGAGGATTAAGCTTCCATGATAATTTTTTTTGTATTTTAACCAATATACTCTTTGAGACAAAAAAATATCGCTAGTTGCAAATTGGTGAGGGCTGAAAATAGCTATGTATTTTTGTGGGTCGGTGGTATGATGATAAATCTAACGAGGTTTAAGGTTCCATACCTTCCGGGGACATACCCTTTGTTATCCTGAACCCGGTGACGTCTGGAATTTTATTGTGATCAGTTGGCAAATAGGTTGGTTGTCCAGCTAAAATAAAGTTAAGTCCCATTTCAGATACGGAATCATACAAAACACTACCTCTGGGACCAATTAAGCGGGAGCCTCAGTACGTATGCTTAACGTTATAGTCTCCAGAAGCTACATATGAAGATTTCTAAAACTGTTTTATGGATCTTTGGTTATAAAGAATCTGGGTGGGCATTAAACCGAAGAAATAGCAAGGCTATGGAAAATGCATCAAGGCAGACATTTCTTGCTTGTTAGAACATTCATAACTTTGTATTATTTATGTATTTACTTTTCTCACTTTTGTATATATACATATGTATATTGATAAAATTGTTTGCCAGCTATTGGTAATATATTCGCTCTAATTAACACTCGCGTACACGTCCGAACACTACGAGGTTAAGTTTTCGAGCTTCTAGATGTCATGTGAGTTTGGAAATTAACATTTCATTAATTTTGTGGTCTAAAAGAATAAATTGGTTAAAATACAAAAAGCTTATCAGCACCCACTGCTCGGAAAAACTTCCGCTAAAAACTCTCGAAGATATCGATGATTGGCTAAGCAGCCTTTATCAGAACGATAAAAAGAAGCCGTTTACATGCTTCTTCTATCTACCCTACGGGGAAGTGGACTGGTCCAAGACTATTGACGTGAACGGTTCCTTAGGGCAGGGACTGGTTCTAGTTCTTGCACTTTATATGAAAAGACCCTGTCTCTTTTACATTGCCTTGTCATTAGAGGGGGCGATTGGTTCAAAACTAACACCTTTAGAACGGGTTACAGGCCAATTTCACATAAGCAATATTTGCATTAATTGCTTGGGATCCTGTTGAATCTTCTTTGTTTGTATTTATGTGTGTGGACCAGTATTTTTATTTTTTCCCCTAACCTCTTGAGCACCTTTTAACCAGTTACTTGATGTATGCTTTTTAACCAATCACGACCAATAACTTTTGTCCAATTCATGTTTTGTACCTGTAACAGGATAGGTACGCCGACCAATTGACCCACATTTCCCGCAGGGTACCGTCAGTCTTAATAAAACAGAATTTTTACAGCCTATGTGCAACAGCTTTAACCTGAAAAATAAGAGCCCAAAGAGAATGGCAAAATCACAGATCACCCCGACTTAAAGCCAAGCTGAAAGAATGTACAAACAAACTGAAAAATTTGCTGGAGGCATCTCTTAAAGAACACATCGAAGGCCTAGACTTGACTCCTCAGACAAATTATTCACTATGGCGGTCAGCTAAATATCTTAAAAGAGCCGTTATCGCAAAACCACCACTAAGAAATCTGAGAGGATCCTGGGTAAGAAATGAAGAAGAAAAGTGTGATCTGCTCGCTAGTCATTTATGGAATGTGTGGTCTCCATTTAACCATATTTTCGGTTGTGATGCCTCTTTAAAAAAAATAAGAGTCGCCCAATATATGATTTAAATATATTTTGCACCATTGAGTTACAGTGGAAGTGCCACATAACCTATTTGGGCCCAAGAATATGGCCACATTAAATCATATTTCAAGCTGTCTTCTGTTTGTGTTGTGTGTGGGGAGTTTCATGTCACAACCAAGTGCGACAAACCAAAAGATGATCCTATGGTGAAAAAATAAAATGCAGCAATTGCGGTGAATACAACACTGCCAACTACGGAGGTTGCCCTGGTTTTGACTCAGTTAAGTGCTCATATAAGCGGAAAGTAGTTCCTGCCCCTCTCTAGCCATTAAATACACTAACTACAAACATGCTCCCATAAGCACATTCTACTACAAGTGAAGTTTCTTACGCCAACGCATGGAAGTGTAACCAGCCCAACGCACGAAAGACTAACCAGACAACAACGCAACAAGAGGTGCCAACAAGCGATCCAACCGGCCCAATATTTAGCCGCCTGAAAGCCGTAATTGACAATATGGTCAAAAAAATTACGCAGATCATGACACAAATGGCTGTCGTGGTGCAAGAAACGCAAAAATTTTCGTCTGCTCTTTTGCAGGCTATGATTAAAGGGCTGAAACGCTAGTGGCATCCGACAACCCAAAAACGAAATCAAGTATTTTTGAATTTACCAAAAAACTTATTAAATGTTGATTTTGGAAGAAGAGAAGGGATACTGCCGCACTTGGATAAAACCTTTAAAAATGTTTTATACTTTAATTTGAAAACTTAAATTTTAGTCTGGCACTGGCTGGATAAATTTAAATTATTTAGCTTTAATTTAATTATTTAAGTCTTCGGACGTGTCTACGCGAGTGTAATATTGGTAATAAATGATATAAGTAATAAGTGGCAAACGAATTTATTAATAGATATACATACACATATTAGTGACAAAAAAGTAACTACAAACTAAATACAAAAAAGCGAACGGTTAATGAGTAACTGTAATCGTAGTGACAGTGGGCCTGATAGCCGAAATGCATACATAGCGCTAAGCTCCGCTAGTGTCAGGAATGAAAATATTAGAGACCCCGACTATAATAAAAGCAATCGTAAGTGCAAAACCGAAAATAGTTGCGAAAATCTAAATTCAAGTGCACCTAATTTAAATAAGAGTATTGAACAAGGGACAAACTTAGCCCAACCTCTTTTTGAAAATTATAAAAAAAAATACCGAGAGACCTTTGTCATCGCGCTCACCTTTATTAAGTTCTGGATTTTAACAAAAAGTTGCTGAAGGCGCATTAAGCCCAATTACATCGTGTGCTCCTAATATCCAGGGAGGAATGGACCTATACGTTACAGTTTTTAAAAGGGAAAGAAGCCCGAAGTCGGTAGAAGTAGATCAACCTGCAAACATTTTAAAAGACGATGAAAGATCAACCATATCGCAAAATCGTTTTGCCATTCTGCAAGCAGATAATGATGGTCCCGTTACGAAAAAAATACTTCTAAGGCTCCTCCAATTTATTTTAGAAAAAAAAAACTGGAACGACCTTATTAAATTTTTAGTTGGATTAATCGGTGAAAAGAACTTTTATGTGTGGAACATAAAACGTAGTAACATACGAGGGTTGCCTTTTATGTTTCGGGATTTGGCAACACCAGCTTTTCAATCTGGCAACTGACAGCTCTATCGTAAAGTAGGACATTTTCTAAGTTATACGTACTTAGAACGTTTTGACATACGAGCGCTATTTGTGTTCTTTACAGCAACTTAAAAGATTCAACTCGACCCAAAAATGAAAATAAATCGTGAACGTTTTCGTGCGATTATTTTTTACAACTTTCCACGTGGATTAACTCAGCACCAGTGCATGGATGAACTAAATTCTATTTTTGACGATGAAGCTCCATCAAGGACCAGTGTTAATCGATGGTATGGTGAACTCAACCGTGGTCGTAGTTTACTCCATGACGAATTTCGTGAAGGTCGTCCAAAATCATATGTTGTTCCGAAAACCATTGATGCTGTGCATGGACTGATATTGGAAGATCGTCATGTGATCTATCGTGAGATTGACGTAGCCTTAGGCATTAGTGGCACAAGCATACATTCAATATTGCATAAACATTTAACTGTCAAAACAATTTTTCCCGTTGGATCCCACACAATTTGTCAATCGCTCATGAAAAGGCTCGTGTCGATTGGTCGAAAGAAATGCTTAAAAAATTCGATCGCGGTGCTTCGAAACACGTCTATGATATCGTGACAAGCGATGCATCGTGGATTTACGCGTATTAGCCCAAAAGTAAACAGCAGTCGATTGTATGGGTGTTTCAAGATGAGCCAAATCTAACAAAAGTTGTTCACGCACGAAGCACTTCTAAGCAAATAGTCGCCAGATTATTTGGAAAAACTGGACGCAACCGTACCACTAGAACAACGCATAAGAGTCAATTCTGAGTGGCACACAACCATTTGTTTGCCAGTTTTCCTCCAAGAAATCAGGAAAACCAACCGCCGAAGGTAGATCACTCTTCACCACGACAATGAGAGCTCTCACACATCGGCTCAAACAACTGCATTTTTAAGCACCCAAAACATCGTCCTGACTTAGCATCGAATGACTTCTTTTTATTCCAGTTCGTAAAAAACAAACTTAGAAGTCATCGTTTTTCGACACGGTTGCTGTATTCAGAATGCATGTTTTTGAGATACCTTAATCAGAGCGGCAAAAGTGCTTCGACAATTGGTTCAAATGCATGCAAAAGTGTATAGACCTTCATGGGGAGTATTTTGAAAAACAATAAAGTGATTTTCGATGATTAATATTTGTTTTTCTTCACTAATCCCAAAATATAAAATGCAACCCTCGTATATGAGACCAAAATTAAATTAAATTTAAAATGCATCGTGTTACTCATTAATGTTAAGTCAAGTTTGTTATTTGTCAGTAAGGATCATGTCCATTGATTAAATAAATACCGCACCACGGTGTCGAAATTTGAAAAACTTAAGAAAAACTTTTGCACTGTAACGAATACTAGAAACAGGGGAGAATACCCTCAACCATTGTTTTGAGTGTAACTTGAGTCTGGTGATGTTAAATTAAAAAACAAAGAAATTCACTCGGTTTATGATATAAGATATTGTGCACCGTAGGTTTACAGTGGAAGTTCCGCATAAGCGATCCGGGCCTGTACAGTGCTTAAATTGCCAGGAATATCCCAGCAAAAATTAATCAAGATTTTGTAAGCAGTAAATAGTTTTTCTAGTACACTAATGCGCCTTGCAGCAAGCACTTATCTATTCCCTTATTAAATGCAATATTGTATGGCAGTTAATGTAAAACTTTTACCGTTTTACACACTCACTTATTCAAGTGCATACTAAGAAGCACTACTGTAGGGCAGTGAGTAAAAAAAACATCAGTTTTTCGTCAAGTTACGACATAATAACACGGCAAAACATTTATTACGATGACGCAATAAATTTAAACAACTTAAAGAAGCACCAAAATTATATGAATTAACTGGATATTCATAGCGCCGAAATAAGCACTTAACATGAAATGCAACTAACTGGGACATCGCGAACAAATATCATGCCACACGTAAGCAGGTTTGAAAGCTTTGCTGCATTGATATTCCCTTACAAACCTACCTACGGCGAAGCCGCAGTTTTTGATGGGATATGCCTTCTGTTTATGTTGTGTGTGGGAATCTGCATGACCCTAGGCCGAAGGAGGGCAGCAATTGCCGTGGAAACCACTGCCGTGGAAAGCACTGCCAACTACAGAGGTGTCCCTGTCTTTGATTCAGTTAGGCGTTCATCTAAGCCGAAAGTAGTTCCTGCCCCTCCCCAGCCGTTAAATATACCAGAAGCAATCGTTCCCCGGTTAGCACACCCAACTACAAGTCAAGTTTCTTACGCCAACGCATTGAAGTCTAACCAGTCCAATACACATAGGCCAAACCAAGCAACAACAAGAATATCAACAAATAAACCAGCCGGTCCCAATTTTGCCGCCTGGAAGCCGTAATCAACAATATGGTTAAACAGGCAGGAAATGCAAAAAATGCACTCTGCTCTTCTGCAGGCCATGCTTAAAAGACCATGAACCGTCTCAGGGTTTGTTCCTGGAACGCAAACGGCATGCGCTCGAATACTTTTTAATGCACCAAAAATTTGATGTCATGTTGATTTCCGAAAATCATGTGACATCTAGAAGCGCCTTTAAGATAAGTGGCTATACTTTTTACAACGCTAAGGATCCTAGCGATAGATAATGTGGCTGCTCGGCTATATTAATCAAATCAAGAATTAACCACCAATGGTTGGGTGGCCTGCCCAAACTTAATATCCAAGCAAAAAACGTCTGTTTTGATGAATTTAACCAAAGCCTAGTTACTTCGTCAGTTTGTTGTCCACCGAGATTTTCCATAACAAAACACTTTTTTAGAGACTATAACGCCAAGCACGCGTACTGGGGACCTCGACTTATTAGTCCCAGAGGTCGTGTCTTGTATGATGCCGTGTCTAAAATGGGACTTTATGTTATTTCAACTGGACAACCAACCTACTGGCCAACGGACCACAATAAAATTCCAATCGTAATTGATTGTGGCGTAGCAAAAGGTATTTCCTCAGAGCTTATTGAAGCTCAAGCCTCCTTGGATTTATCATCTGACCACTCACCGACAATAATATGTAGTCCTCACCAAATACCAGCTAGTGATTTTTTCTTATCTAAAAAATAAATTGTTTGAAAGAAAATACATTATCGCCCACTGCTCGAAAAACCAACCGCTAAAAACTCCCAGAGACATCGATGATTGTTTTAGCGTCCAAAATGAAAACATTAAAGAAGCCATTGAACATACATAATAGGGATAATTTGTCTGAGGAGTCGCGTCTAGACCTTCGAGGTACTCTTTAAGTGAAGCTATTCTGTGAACCTCTAGCAAGCTTTTGAATTGGGTTGTACATTCTTTCAGCCTAGTTTTAAGTTGGGGCGATCTGTTCTTTTGTCATTCTCTTCGGACTCTCCCTTTTTCAAATTAAAGTTTTTCCACATCGTCAGAAAAAATTTTGCTGTACCTGACCTGACGATAGGTAGAAGACGCATGTTCAACGGCTTTTTTAATGTTTTCATTTAGGACTCTCAGACTATCATCTATGTCTCCGGGAGTTTTTGGCGGTTGGTTTTCCGAACGGTGGGCACTAATATATTTCTTATATTTTAACCAATTTATTTTTTTAGATAAGAAAAAATCACTAGCTGCTATTTGGTGAGGACTGCAAATAGTAATTATTGTGGGTGAGTGGTCAGAAGATAAATCCAAGGAGGCTACAGCCTCAATAAGGTCCGGGGATATACCTTTTGCCACGCCAAAATCTATTACGTCTGGAATTTTATATTTTTATTTTTAACGCTATAATTTTGCCTGAATATTTCTGGCCTAGTAACGATGATTTTTAAGCCTGGCTAATATTTCTCAAAACTGGAGTCTTATAGTCCTATAAGCTTGTTACCCACAATGTCAAAATTGGTCGAAAAACTGCTTAAAAACAAGCTGGCTTTGATTCTGAATGACAAAAACTACATTCCAAATCTCCAATTCAGATGTAGAAGTCAACAAAAGCGTGCTTGCAAATCACTATTAACAACCATATGGTGCCTCAACGATCCGAGACTAAATATCTTGGTATTCACCCATATCGCCGCCTCACATTGTAGACTCATATTGGTGTGAAATTGACGCAAAAGAAATTTAAAGCTGCCTAAATCCACTGACTAATGTGTAGAAACTCTGTGCTTAATTTGGATTATAAACTTTTACTATACAACTCAATTTTAAAACCAATTTGGTGCTGCGGTATAAAATTATGGGGCACTGGTTCCGCCTCTAACATAGAAAAGATTCAACGCCGTCAAAACAAAATTCTTCGAGTGATACATGGTGCTCCTTGGTATATTAAAAACAGCAACATCCACAAGAATCTAGAAGTTCCACTAGTAAAATGCGAAATCTTAAACTATGTGGAAAAGTACCTAAATAAGCTGGAAACACATCCGTATCCGCTCGCTCGAAGCATCTTGCAACATACTGGGCAAACCCACCTGAAAAGAAGGGATACTATTGCGCTTAGATGAAACCTTTGAAAATATTTAATTTTATTGTGAGAACTCTAATTTTAGTCTGGTACTGACTGGACTAGTATTAATTAATTAGTTTTAGGATTTTAATACTTATTGTTAGTTCGCTTAAGCGACGATTCAATAATAAAATATATGAAAAAAAAGGTTTAAATATTTATTGTAAGTTCGCCAAAGGCGAAGATTCAATAATAAAAACGTGGAAAAAATTTTTATTTTCGAAACTCATGTGAAATCTAGAAGTTCGTGATCTTAATGCCGTAGTGTGCAAACGTGTACGCGAATGTTAATTAGAGCGAATATACAGTATTTATCGGTTATATGCATTTCTAAAAATGCACAGCTTTCTATGCATATAAGCGGGAATTTTTTTTTTTTATATTTTTATTATTAAATATTCGCCTTTGGCGAACTAACAGTAAGTATTGAAATCTTAAAACTATTTAATTTTTATAAGCCCAGCCAGTGCCAGACTAAAATACAAGTCCTCATAATAAAATTTATTAATTCAGTAGTTTCAGCTAAGTGCAATAGTATCCCTTCTTTTCAGACGAGTGTGTCCACTATTTCTCAAAATGTTTCGAGCGAGCGGATTTGGATGTGTTTCCAGCTTGTTTAAATACTTGTCCACATAATTAAAAATTTCGCATTTAACTAGTGGAACTTGCAGATCTTTGTGGATGTTGCTGTTTTTATTGTACCAAGGAGCCCCAGTTATCATTCTTAGGATTTTATTTTGACGGCGTTGAATTTTTTCAATGTTAGAGGCGGAAGCAGTGCCCCATAATTGTATCCCGTAGCACCAAATTGGTTTCAAAATTGAGTTGTAAAGTAAAAGTTTACAATCAAGACGTAGCACAGAGTTTCTACCGATTAGTTAGTGGATTTGGGCGGTTTTAAATTTTATCTCTATCAACTTTGCATCTATATGTGACTTCCTTGTGAGGTGTCGATCCAGGTGAATGCCAAGATATTTCGTCTTAATTCGTTAAGGCACCGTATGGTTGTTAATAAGAATTGGGGGGCACGTTTCCTTGAGTAACGTAAAAGTAACGTGGGTGCATTTTTGTTCATTTATTTTTATTCTCCATAACTTTGCCCATTTTTCTACTTGGGATACGTGATGTTGAAGTTTTTTGAGGCCTCTTTAGGGTCTTTATGAATACTGAGAAAGGCGGTATCATCAGCAAATGTCGACGTATGAGTAAGATTGTTTGTGGGCATATCTGCTGTGTATATCAAGTACAGAATTGGACCTAGTATAGTCCCTTGAGGCACACCAGCCCCTATTGGTTGAGAAGAACTTATTTGGTTTCCCTCTTTAATCATAAATTGTCGGCCGGTAATGTATTTTTTTAAAAGGTTGAAAATATTAGATGGAAGGTTGAGCTTTAATTTGTTTAACAGGCCTTCATGCCATACTTTGTCGAAAGCTTGAGAGACATCTATAAAGAGCGCGGAGCAGTATTTCTTTTCCTTAAAGGCTTTTCTTATAACCTGTACCAATCTGTGGATTTTTTCGATGGTACTATGTTGATTTCCAAATCCAAGTTTGTGATCTGGAATGCAGTTGTTTTCATTCAGGTTCGGAGCCAATTTTGACATAGTTGGTAACAGACTTATAGGCCTGTAAGACTCCACCTTCGAAGGATCTTTTCCCGGCTTAGGAATCATCTTTATCAAAGCAACTTTCCATACTGGTAGAAAATGTTTGAGCCGTAATATGGCGTTAAAAATAAAAAGAATTATTCTTTTTGCTGTTCAAGGCAGCTCTAAAAGCATTTTGTTGCTGATTTCATCAAAGCCAGGAGCTTTTTTAGCATTTAAATTATTGATGTCCTCTACGACATCTGACAACTGAAAACGTATTTCCATAGGACATCTAGCAACAACAGGCGGTAATTTACTCATGTCAGTGTAGTGAAGACATTTGTTAAATGACTTGCGAGCAGATCACATTTTTCTTCATCACTTCTTGCCCAGGTTCCTCTCAGATTACGTAGTGGTGGTTTCGCGATAACGGGTCTTTTAAGATATTTCGCTGAGCGCCATAGTGAATAATTCGTCTGAGGAGTCGAGTCTAGACCTTTGAGGTGTTCCTTAAGAGATGCCAATCGGTGTACCTCTAGCAAATTTTTTCAATTGGTTTGTACATTTCTTCAACTTGGCTCTAAGTTGGGGTAATCTGTGCTTTTGCCATTCTCTTCGGGCTCTTCTTTTTTCAGATAAAAGCTGTTGCACACCGGCTGAAAAAATTTTGTTGTATTTTGTCTGACGATAGTAAGAAAAAGCATGATCAATGGCTTTTTTTATGTTCTCATTAAGGCTGCTCAGACAATCATCGATGTCTTCGGGAGTTTTTAGCGGTTGGTTTTCCGAGCAGCGGGTGCTGACAAATTTTTTGTATTTTAACCAATTAACTCTTTTAATCAAAAAAATATCACTAGTTGGTTTTTAATGAGGACTAAAACTAGTGATTGTAGTGGGAGAGTGGCCTAAAGATAAATCCAACGAGGCTGGAGCTTCGGTAATTTCCGGGGATATACCTTTTGTTACGCCAAAATCGAAAAAGTCTGGAATTTTATTGTGATCAGTTTGCCAGTATGTCGGTTGTCCAGATGAAATAACGTTAAGCCCCATTTCAGATACGGAATCAAACAAAACACGACCCCTGGAACTTAGTAGGCGAGAGCCCCAGTACGTATGCTTAGCGTTATAGTCTCCAGCAGCTTTGAAGCGGGGACCTAAAGATTTGTAAAAACTGCTGAACTGATCCTTTGTTATGGAGAATCTGGGTGGATATGGAAAAATTCATCAACGCAAACGTTTGTTGCTTGTATATAACATTCGGAGGGAAAACCCATCTATTGGTGTTTGATTCTCGATTTGTTATTATAGCCGAGCCACCACATGATCTATCTCTGGGTTCCTTTTAATCGTAAAAAGCATAGCCTCTAATTTTGAAATTACTTCTAGATGTCATATGGTTTATTAAAAAATATTCGAGTTCGTTTTTGTGTTGGTGGATGCCGTTAGCGTTCCAGAAACAAAAGCATGGCCTGCAGAAGAGCAGACTGCATTTTTTGCATTTCTTTCATCATGCCAGCCATTTGCGCCATGATCTGCGTAAATTGTTTAACCATATTATCAATTGGAGGCGGCTAAAATTGGGCCCGGTTTGTTCATTTGTTGGCACCTCTTGTTGTGTTGTAGGCTGGATAGGCCTACGTGCATTGGGCTGGTTAGACTTTAATGCGTTGGCGTAGGAAACTTGACTTGTAGGTGGTTGTGCTAATGGAGGCATGTTTGTAGTTGGTATATTCAAAAGCTAGGGAGGGGCAGGAACCACTTTCGGCTTAGATAAGCGCTTAACCAAATCAAAAACGGGACAACCTCTATAGTTGACTGTGTGGTTTCCTCCGCAATTGCTGCATTTCTCTACCCGAGGTTCGTCTTTGGGCTTGTCGCACTTGGTCGTAGCATGCTGGTCACAACACACAACACAAACAGAAGGCAACTTGCAATAAGCCTTGGTGTTACCATATTCCTGGCAGTTCAAGCGCTGCACGGGCCTAGATCGCTTATGTGGCGCTTCAACTACAACTCTACTGTGCAAAATATATTGTAGGTCATAAATAGGGTGAGTCTCATTTTTTTTTTAAATTTAGATCACCAGCCTCAAGCTCCACTCGGAATAATGAGGATACCTTTCCCTGTTTCTAATGTTTGATACAAACTTGGCTTTAAAGCCTTTGCTGCACAAACTGGCCTTAATCTCCTCTGGGTCCACATTTGAATCAATACCTTTGATAACAACCTGGAACCCTTTTGCGTTCTTAAGTTGGTAGGTGTAGAAGCTTTTCTTTTGTTTTTCAAGTTCGGAAAACGTAGTGCGGTAAGCGTTTTCAAGATTCACTAAAATTTTAGTTTCATAAATGCTATAAGCGGGAAATGCATATATAAAAACTTGTTTATATGCATCAGCAGTGCATATATACAAACTCTGATATTTGCATAAAGGGTGCATATAAAAAAGTAGACAAAATCCTTTTCATCATCTCCGCTTGAATGGAGCTCAGAAATGATTTCCTCCTCCTCCTTCCAGACTTACAAATTTTTCAAATTCAGCTCCAAATTCTTAACCTAAGTCAGCAGCTATTAATAATTCATCTTCGCGATCTTTCATCACCGGCAGCTTGTGAGATTCCGAAACAAAGTCTGTTTTCCTTAACGCAGTTTGCTTTGTATCACGAAATTTCAATTTCATCCCTTTTACAACCTTTACAATTCTGACAATGGTTTTTGCTTCCAATGGATAAATATAACTATAAACACTCATTTGGGAGCAGAATACATTAGCAAAACCTTAAGCTTTGTTGTCAGAAAGAATTTGAAATATCGTGATGCAATGCAAACTGCGCTTAGGAAAACAGCCAAACTAACACTGAAATATGTCTATAAAAAATCATATAAAATGGAAAAAGCAGTTAAAGCAGTTAAAAATGGTACTAGGAGTTACCATCCAATATGCTCGCTTGGCTATATATATTGCTGCTAACATAAAAGGCTTTTCTTGAAATCTTAAATTATTTTGGCAGACTCTAGAAAGCATATTTTTTAACGTATTATATTTTTACGGCATGAATAATCCCCTGATCTAATGGCTGTAAAATTGAGGTGCTATTTGCTGGTAAATATTGAACGTCAGCGTTTTTTAAACTTATCTGCTTATGGGCTGTGGCATTATCAACGAATAAGAATTCTTTTTTATTTTGCTGAATCATTTCTACATCAAAAGCCAGCATTATTTCAGTCGAAATGTCCTATGTCATCTATGCCTTGTTTTGCATACATAAAGGGTACTTTTTTATATTTAAAACATCGATGCTTTTTTACCTATGGCAAACATTTTTTCATAGATAGGAATGATACTTTATGTGATGGTACATTTTGATATATACGAATGATACTTTATGTTGAAACAATTCTGGTACAATTTTTGAAAAAATTGCATATAGAAGACATTTTCTTTTGAAATTAATTAAAATTGTATTAAAACTTTGGTGAATAAAAGCGAAAAATGCATATAAGCGGAATGAATATAGACGAAATTTTTATGTATATTTTAATTTACAACCTTAAGTTGCACATGCTTGGATGCATAAAAGCGGGAAATGCTTATAACCGACGTGCATATAAGCGACAAAAACTGTATTAGTAATAGGTGACAACCCATTTTATCAATATATCATATCAATATACATACATAAATATATACATAAGTGAGAAAAGTAAAGAAACAAAACAAGTAAAAAAAAACGAAACTAAATAAAAAAAGCAAATCGTGAATGAGTAACAGTAATCGTCGTGACAGTGGGCCCAATAGCAGAAATTCGTACATTGTGTTAAGCTCCACAAGCGTCAGCAATGGAAACATTAGAGACCCTAAATACAATTAAAACTATTTGAGTAAGAAACCAGAAATAAATACAAACAATTGAAGTGCAAGTGCACCAAAATTTAAATAAGTGCTTTGTGCAAGGGTCAAATTTAGCCCAATCTCTCTTTAAAAATTATAAAAAATACCGAGGTACCATTCTTTATCAGTAACTGGAATCGAAGCTACCCACCCGGCCCACTTTTCTCACAAGCTCCAAATGTTCAAGTAGGTATGGACCGCTATATAACAGTTTCTAAAAGGGGCAGAAGCCCCAAATCAAGAGAGGTTACCAATCCAGCAAAAATTTCGAAAGATGAAAAAAAGTCCACTTCATCGCATAATCGTTTTGCAAAACTGCAAGTGGAAAACAATGCCCCGATAACAATGACATTGAAGCCTCCCCCAACTTACTTGAGAGAGAAAAACTCAAACGACCTTAAAAAGTTTTTAGTTCGATTAATCGGTGAAAATCACTTTTATGTGTCGAACATAAACATTTATGAAACTAAAATTAAAGTGAACCACTATAACCCTTACCACACCACGGTTTCGGAACTTGAAAACATAAAAAACACTTCTGCACCTACCAACATAAGAACGCATAAGGCCTCCAGGTTGCTATCAAATGTATTGATTCAAATGTGTATCCGGAAGAGACTAATGGCCAGTTTGTACAGCAAGGGCTTTAAAGCCAAGTTTTTATCAAACATAAGAAACGGAGAAAGGTATCCCCAACCATTATTCCGAGTGGAACTTGAGCCTAGTGATGTAAATTTAAAAAAAAATTTATTGCCACTCACCCACTATAATCACTCCTCACCAAACTTCCAATAGTGATATTTTTAGTTTAAAGGAGTAATTTGGTTAAAATAAAAAAAATTTATCACTACCCACTGCTAGGAAAACCAACCGCTAAAAACTTGTGAGGACATCGATGATGTATAAGCAGCCTTAATGAGAACATTAGAAAAGCCGTTAAATATGTTTCTTTTTACTATCGTCAGGCTAAATACAACTGAATGTTTTAGTTGATGCGCAACAGCTTTCGTCTGAAAAAGAAACCCCCCGGAGAGAATGGCAAAAACACAGATCGTCCAACTTAAAACCAAGCTAAAAGAATGTACAAAACAATTAAAAATTTTGCTGTAGGTTTACAGAATGGCATCCCTTAAGCAACACCTCGAAGGTCTAGACTTGACTCCTTTAGACGAACTATTCACTATAGCGATCAGCTAAATGTCTTAAAAGACCCGTTACCCTTTATTTCATTCAAAGAGCGTGTTCACATCGACTATTAAAATACTAACAAAGCCCCTGGCTACGATAAAATAAACAAAATGCTTTTAGAGCTACCTTGTAGAGCAAAAATAATAATTCGTTTTATTTTTAACGTCATATTACGACTGGAACATATTTCGCTAATATGGAACGTTGCATTATTAAAAATGTAAATTTAAATATATATATATATAAATATGTTCCAGTCGTAATATGATGTTAAAAATAAAACGAATTATTATTTTTGCTCTACAAGGTAGCTCTAAAAGCATTTTGTTTATTTTATCGTATATATATATATATATATATGGGGGATTTCATGTCAAGTGACCCAACTTTTAAAACCGATGTCTTTCGATTGGAAAGAAATTTGGACCAAAGTAAGTTCTTGCAGAGAGTAGTTTAGACACAATTTTTTAACATGATCGGTCAAGAACTCTCTGAGCTAGAGGGGTTCAAAATTTGAAGTTTTCGGCAAATAGGCGTTTTTTTCTCATACATGTAGTTTATTACCTTTTGCTTTTAACAAAATTCGTCCCAAATACTTTCGATAGCTTTTTTTCAATCTTCCAGAAAAAAATATTTTTAAAATTAAAAAAATTTTTTTTTTTATTTTTTTTTTTTATAAAATAATTAGAAAAAATTTTTTTTTCCAAATGTGCCCATTTTTTTTTTTTTTTTTTGCTCAAAAGAAAGCTTAGGTCTTTTGCTTGAAGAGCTTGGAAGTCGCTTAGTGGGATGCGAGTGGGATATCTATAAAAAATAATGTTTTGTAACTCAAGGTAGAGGTTTTCCAATTTTCGCGTATATTCTATTTTAATTTTCTTGCTATTTATGTAAAATTTTCTCTTAAGCAAAAATAAAAAAAAAATATTTTATGCTAAGAAACAAAATAATTTTACCTTCATAAAACCCAATATTACCTTTGATACCGGCTGTGCTCAGGACTAATGGGGTAGTGTTCTTAGGTTCTAAAAGATAGGCTAAGAATCGTTATCATAAAAGTAAGGTAGCAATTATTCCCAATGCTAACTTTAACTCAAAGAAAAAAAATTAAATAAATAAATAAACTTAGGGCTTAGAATATAATTAAGGAAATAGTTGGAACTTCCTTGAGGTCTGAACCCTCCCAACCATGCTATCGAGCCCTCCTATACTTATTTTATGATAGCCCAAACTTCCTCTAACTCCTGCGCCCTACTTCTTCATGGATATAAATGGTCAGATATTTTCAGATCTATCATATTCAAACTAATAACTAGTACCATTTATTTAAAACACAAAAAAATTAATATAATAACTTAACATTGTTAAAAAAACAATAAATACACAAAAAATAATTAATATTAAATTTAAAATATATCTTTAAAAGTACGCATTTCTGTTGCTATAATTCTAATGTAATAAAACGTGTATCTCTATGTACGTATTAAAGTTATTTAAATTATATTAGGATTTTTGTTTATCCTGCTATCTTTAGTTTAATTTAGTCAAAGTTATAAATAAAAATAAATCAAATTAACGAGAAAAAAAAATTACAAATTATATTAAACTTACCAACATAATTCAATGACGACAGCAGGTCTGATGTTGCGTTGTTATCGGTGTCGAACTTGCAAACTTAAAGGTATTCCTTTGATATTTTGTTCATATTTTTACTATTGCATCTTCGCCTTTGGCGAACTAATAATAAGTATTAAAATCTTAAAACTATTTACTTTTTATTAGACCAGCCAGTGCCAGACTAAAATTGAAGTTCTCATAATAAAATAAATTAATTCATTAGTTTCATCTTAGTGCAATAGTAGCCCTTCTTTTCAGACGAGTGTGTCCACTATGTTGCAAAATGTTTCGAGCGAGCGGATTTGGATGTGTTTCCAGCTTGTTTAAATACACATAATTAATTATTTCGCATTTAACTAGTGGAACTTGCAGATCTTTGTGGATGTTGCTGTTTTAATGTACCAAGGAGCACCAGTTATCATTCTTAGGATTTAATTTTGACGGCGTTGAATTTTTTTCAATGTTGGAGGCGGAAGCAGTGCCCTATAATTGTATCCCGAAGCACCAAATTGGTTTCAAAATTGAGTTGTAAAGTAAAAGTTTACAATCAAGACGTATCACAGAGTTTCTACCGTGTATTTGGGCCGTTTTAAGTTTCATCTGTGTCAACTTCGCATCTATTAGTGACTTTCATGTGAGGCGGCGATCCAGGTGAATGTCACGATATTTCGTCTCAATTCGTATGGTTATTAATAAGAATTGGGAGGCACTTTTCCTTGCGTAACGTAAAAGTAACGTGGGTGCATTTTTGTTCAATTATTTTAATACTCCATAACTTTCCCCATTTTTCTACTTGGTATACGTGATGTTGAAGTTGTTTGGAGGCCTCTTAAGGGTCTTTATGAATTCTGAGAAAGGCGGTATCATCAGCAAATGCCGACGTATGAGTAAGATTGTTTGTGGGCATATTTGCTGTGTATAGCAAGTACAGGATTGGACCTAGTATACTTCCTTGAGGTACACCAGCCCCTATTGATTGAGAAGAACTTATTAGGCTTCCCTCTTTAATCATAAATTGTCGGCCAGTTATTTTTTTTTCTAAAAGGTTGAAAATATAAGATGGAAGGTGGAGCTTTATTTTGTTTAACAGGCCTTCATGCCATACTTTGTCGAACGCTTGAGAGACATATAAAAAGAGCGCGGAGCAGTATTTCTTTTCCTCTTATAACTTGTACCAATCCGTGGGTTTGTTCGATGGTACTATGTTGATTTCTAAATCCAAATTGGTGATCTGGAATACAGTTGTTTTCATTCAGGATCGGGGTCAGCTTGTTTTTAAGCAATTTCTCAAACAATTTGGACATAGATCTTTTCCCGGCTTAGGAATCATCTTTACCAAGGCAACTTTCCATACTGGCGGGAAATGTTAGAGCCGTAATATTATTTTTTTTTTCATATTTTTATTATTGAATCTTCGCCTTTGGCGAACTAACAATACATATTCAAATCTAAAAACTATTTAATTTTTATTAGACCAGCCAGTGCCAGATTAAAATTCAATTTTTTGCATTTCTTGCATCATGCCAGCCATTTGCGCCTTGATCTGCGTAAATTGTTTAACCATATTGTCAATTACGGCTTCGAGGCGGCTAAAATTGAACCCGGTTTGTTCGTTTGTTGCCACCTCTTGTTGTATTGTAGGCTGGGTAGGCTTACGTGCATTGGGCTGGTTAGACTTTAATGCGTTGGCGTAGGAAACTTGACTTGTAGTTGGTTGTGCTAATGAAGGCATGTTTGCAGTTGGTATATTTAAAGGCTGGGGAGGAGCAGGAACTACTTTCGGCTTAGATCAGCGCTTAACTGAATCAAAAACGGGACAACCTCTATACTTGGCCGTGTGGTTTCCTCCGCAACTGCTGCATTTTTTCACCCGAGGATAATTTCTTGGTTTGTCGCACTTGGTCGTAGAATGCAGGTCCTCACACACAACACAAACAGAAGGTAACTTGCAATAAGCTTTGGTGGGCAGTTCAAGCACTGTACGGGCCCAGATCGCTTATGTGGCGCTTCGACTACAACTCTACGGTGCAAAATATATTTTAGTTGAGGATACCTTTCCCTGTTTCTAATGTTTGATACAAACTTGGCTTTTAAACTTTTGCTTCACAAACTGGCCTTAATCTCCTCTGGGTCACCATTTGAATCAATACCTTTGATAACAACCTGTAGAACTTTTGCGTTCTTAAGTTGGTAGGTGTAGAAGCTTTTTTTATGTTTTTCAAGTTCGGTAACCGTAGTGCGGTAAGCGATTTCGTGATTCACTTGAATTTTATGGGGGTTTTCCTTTCTGGCAAAAATGTTACATTAATAGGTCTGTCTGCGTACACATATTTTGTATCATTTTGTGCAAAATGTTACAAAATCTTACAAAATGTTGTCTGCGTACTCCAAATCTCTTGCAGCGAGAGAGCCAAAAAGAAAATTTTTTGACAGTTGGAAGTAAGAGAACTTGCAAAATGTTACTGGAGAAATTTCTTCTTGCAAGATTTTGCAACTAGTTTGAACAGCTGTTTTTATTTACTAATTGAATGAAATAATTTTTGTGAAACGAAAAAAGAAATTGAAATTTAACAATAGTTAGAATTGTGTTGATTTTTAACGTTTATAACAATTTATAATAAACATAACATTTAACTTATTGCTAGAAACGTCCAAATATGCAAATAATTAACCGCGTACACATATGCTAAAATTCTTTTGCTTTTTTATTTGGATTGTTTATACACCATTCAGCTGTTTTCTTGCAAAATTTTACTGGATACTGTCTGTGTACTTTTTGGTATATTTTTAGCCGACAGAGAAAAATTGGTCTTACTCTCCCAAAAAATATTACTGAGTATTTGCTACTGGAAAAGTACGCAGACAGACCTAATGTTACCATTCGAGCGGGTTTATGTTCCATTCTAAAAATACATGCAAGAGTGAAAACAGTTATCGTGTTCCTTTCTGAACATGTTGCACAAATAACTGGCAAAAGTGTAACATATCTTACCCCCAATTATATTGCAGTGTAATAAAGTACCACTTTTACAGCTGTGTTATGTATGTAAATACTTTTTTATGCAGGAGAGTTTTTAACACAGAGTGCAGTTTTTGTTGAAATCAAGCAATTTTCTGTTCCATTGAAGCAAAAAAAATGGACAACTTTTTAAGTGTGTGTGTAAACTGATAAAAATTTTACACATACATATTGTAACATTTTTTTTTAGAATGGAAAACACCATTAGTTTCATAAATGCTACCACGCTTTATGTTCGAAACATAAAAGTTGTTTTCGCCTATTAATTCAACTAAAAACTTTATAAGGTCATTTGAGTTTTTCTCTCTCAAATATATTGGGGGAGGCTTAAATGACTTCCTTTCGGGCAATGGGGCAAAACGGTTTTCCGATGAGGTCGGCTTTCCTTCATCTTTCAAAATTTTTGCTGGGTTAGTAATCTCTGCCGATTTGGGGCTTCTTCCCCTCTTTAGAACTGTTCTATAACGGTCCATTCTTACCTGGACCTTTCGAGCTTGTGAAGAAAATGGACTGTGACCGTCTTTAGCAACTAACTGTAGGTTCAATTTCTAAATTCAATAAGGAAGACCGCGGTGAGGATGGTACCTCGGTATTTTTTTTATAATTTTAAAACAAAAATTGGGCTGAATTTGTCCCTTATTCAAAACACTTATTTAAATTTGTGTACTTGCACTTAAATTGTTTGTATTTATTTTTGGTTTCTCACTCAAATAGTTTTTATTGTATTCAGGGTCTCTAATGTTTTCATTGCTTACGCTTGTGGAGCTTAACAAAATATAAGCATTTCTGCTATCCGACAGGCCCACTGTCACGACGATTACTGTAACTCATTTACCGTTTGCTTTTTTTATTAAGTTTGTTTTGGTTCTTTTTTCTCACTTATGCATACAATATGTAGGTATATTAATAAAAATTGTTTGCCACATATTACAAATATTCGCTCTTATTAATACTCGCGTAACACGTCCGCACACAACGAGCTTAAGATCATCAATAAATAAAAAAAAATCGTTTTATATACTGGAATGAAACACTTTTTCATTACTGTATATTATTTAATAGGGTAAATCTTTTCTTATATCTTTGTTTTTGTCAACGACAAATGAACTGAAATTCCATCTGAGGGATGGAATAATGCTTGACCGTTAGTCAAATTTTGCTGAAAAGACTTTTAATGCAAGAAAGCATAGGTTATATGGAAAAGTAAACTTCATCCTAACTTACAAAATAAAAAAGAAGGAAACTAGATATTCCGTTTTCCCTTCTCTGTTACATTTAAGTTAAATAGGTGCTAATAATAGCTAGGTGCTCAAAATTACACGTTTATAAAAATATTGAAAATATACAAGGGAATTTAGCGTTTATTTTCACCAAAAAGAAAGTACTTTGGGATAGAATAATAAAAACAAATATAAAACGAGAATAATTTTTTTTCCTTTGAAATTTTTATCAATAGCTATTTGCCATTGAAAACTCGTTTTTACCAAAATTTGAGTTAGCATATTTTAAATATATAGTCTCTCGATGTCAAAAGCTTAAACTTACTTTATGTTTCAGCTACAAGTTTTTGTATTGTAACTACGCAGATAACTTGAAGATGAATAGACTATGGGTCTCATGGATAAAAAGAGTAAAAGCCCTGAGTTTAGGCATGTGAGCAATTGCTCGTATATCGAGTTCAAACAGCAACAGCTTTTGCTCAATTTCTTATGCATAAAAACGAGTAAAAACCAACTGCAATTACTTGAGCAAAGGGAGATCAAACTTCTAATTGTTATTAAAGCGCAAACATGTCGTCAAGTGAAAGTGAAGTAGAATCAAATAATGATAAAAATATATAAACTGCCGACATTTCTAAATTTTTAGTAGAAAAACTAAATCAAAATAAATATTTACTAGAAAAGCGCCAATTACCAAAAAAAATAAACAATATTTTTATATGAGTACAATCAATCACTCCAATTGCAAATGGAAATCAATAACTTGCTTCCCATTTCATTTCTGCATCTTTCGGGAATTTTATCCAGTCGCTTGCTTTGGCAGATATAAGTTTCGCAACTTCCACAATAGTTCGCGATACAATTGATTGATGGACTCCAATATCTGTGGCTATACCATTTTGGAATCCAGGATTTTCAAAAAATCTTAAATATAGTCGAATTTTATCAATGTTGCTGAGGACACCACCACGTGATTCTTCTGACTCCTCAAAAAAATAACTAGCCAATCAGCAGATGCTACTATCATGTATTTATCATTTTATTATTAATTATATAAAAAAAATATAATTAAGAATACAAACCTGTATAATTTTGTATCTCCACTTGCTAAATTTCTTTTATGCTGTTTTTGTATTTCTTTGTGGCACAAAATATTCAGCCATGAATTCTTTTTTAGTGTACGCGAGTCAACTATAAGACAGACTAAACAAAATTTGAGCAAGAGCTCACAAAAGAAAGCAAAAGCTTGTTTTTATGCATATGAAAATGAGCACAAGCTCATCTAACTTAGTTCAAACTGAGCAAGACGAGATCAAACGTAGCAGTGAGTAATAGCAAATACATCGAATTTTATTATGCATACGACAAGCACCTTTTACTCAAAAAATCGAGTCCGAGCTCAAGCTCACGTTTTATGCATTATACCCTATTAAATGCTTTAGTTATAGTTTAAATAATCCAAAACTAAGTTGAAACTAAATTCTACTATAAATAAAATAATTTAAATATTTTTTTTCAAATTTTGTTAGAAACTAGTTGTAAATGCTTTTGAACATTGTATGTACATACGTATGTACATACATATCCATTTTGTTTTTGTATATCATTGTATATCATCTCTTATATTCCAGATAACAGCAACAGACTTGGATGAAAACTATAACAGCATTTTAAATTACACACTAGAAGAGTCTACAATAAATTCCGCGTTTATGGAATATATATCACTTAGCATAGATGGAGAACTCAGTATAACAAAATCTATGTACAATTTTTCAAATGAACTGATTGAGTTTTTTATAAGAGCAACAGATAATGGCAGCAAAACACAATTACATAGTATTTTACCAGTATATTTACGGCTTATAAATTTAGATACCTCCATTCCAGCTTTTGAAAGCCCTTCGCTCAATATAAATGTTGAGGAGTCCTTTGTTCCTGGTTCAATACTAGCAAAACTAAAAGTAAATGGAAATTTTTCAGTGAAATTTTCTCAAGCAACGAATTTTTCAAACATTTTTATAACAGAAAACGGAGAAGTCATGTTGTTGCAAATGTTAGATCGAGAAGTGTCTAGTATGGAACACATTATTGCGATGTTTGAAACTTTTACGATCCCAGTATTGTATGGATATACAAATATTTATATTAACGTGCAGGATGAAAACGACAACTTCCCAAAGTTTTCAAACATAGTATATAATGTTAAAGTCGCGGAAAATATTGCAAAGGGTTCATCAATAATTAAAGTTACAGCTACAGACGCTGATGAAGGTCCAAACGGTGATGTGCGGTACTACTTAGAGGATGAAATATATTCAAAAATATTTGAAATTGACATTTATTCTGGTTGGATAACATTATTAAACACATTAGATAGAGAATTACAGTCAGAATATTATTTTAATGTTTTAGCAATGGATTTTGGTCAGCCTAAGCAATTATCTAAGGCTCCAGTAGCTATAACAGTTATAGACTGTAACGACAACGCTCCAATGTTTAAACAAAAATATCAATATATAACTGTATCGGAAAATGTTATACCTGGCACTGTGTTATTACGACTTTTAGTAACGGAACTAGATTCGAAAAGAAACAGTTTAGATTTTTATTTATTTTCTGGTGACATTTACTCTCAGTTTCAAATATCCAATACTGGAGAACTGTTTGTTTCAAAAAAACTTGATCGCGAACTTATTGATATTTATAACATTAGTATTGGTGTAACTGATGGAAAGTTTATTTCGCACACGTATGTACAAATTAATGTCAGCGATGAGAACGATAATTTTCCGATATGTTTTAAGCCAAGGTATAATGTTGTAGTTAATGAGTCAACGGCAGTAGAAACTTTACTTGTAAAAGTTATTGCCTTAGATTTTGATGTTTTTCCCAATAATCAAATAAGATACTATTTAACTGGGAACTTCTCAGACTACTTTTATATTAACAAAGACACAGGTGTGCTTAAAACTGCCAAAGAGCTGGATCGTGAAAAACATTCATCTTATGTATTACATGTTCATGCCCAAGATGGAAAAGAATTATTGCGGGAGTGTGTAAGTGAAGTATTTATATCTGTTAGTGATGTTAATGACAACAAGCCAGAATTTTCAATACAAAATTATGTTTTAAGTATACCTGAAGATAGTCCAATTAACACAATTATAACTAAAATTCATGCGACCGATAAAGATTTTGGAACTAATCGAAAAGTATCTTATTCTTTTTCGGAGGCGAGTGACTACTTTGATATAACGTCTTTTAATGGCATTATAAAATTAAAAAAATCTTTAGATAGAGAAAATATATCTATATTTACGTTATCAATAAAGGCAGAAGATTATGGCAGGCCAAAACTATTTTCTAAGACAAATCTTACGATACAGGTCTTAGATATTAATGATAATCCACCAGTTTTTAATTTAAAGTATTACAAAACATTTTTGCCCGAAAACTCTGCTATCAATACTGATGTTATCAAAGTTCTTGCCACTTCAAAGGACATTGGTGTAAATGCTGAAATATTATATTATATTATTGGAGGAAATCAGCAGCAAAAATTTAAAATTGATTCTAAATCAGGAATGATTACTGTTAACTTAGAAATAGATTACGAAAAAACAAAATCATTTCTTTTGACAGTTCAAGCAATCGATGGAGGGATACCACCTCTGAGTAGCCAAACTTTCGTAAACGTCACAATCTTGGACATAAATGATAACATTCCTCAATTTTCCCAAAATCCTTATCGCATTAACGTGCCTGAAAATGTAAAAAAAAGTTCAACGATAATTCAAATCACAGCTACTGATGAAGATTCAGATCAAAATGGAATTATAATGTACAATATAAAGAGCGGGGATAAGCTTAATCAATTTTCAATGGATAAATCTGTTGGATTAATTTATCTAAATAACAAACTTGATCGAGAGTTAATACCTTTATACAACCTTGAGATAAGAGCATGTGACAATGGAATACCGCAATTGTGCAGCTGCGTACAAGTTATAATAGACGTTTTAGATATTAACGATAATCCACCCTTATTTAAAAACTCTAACTATAGCTTCATTTTACAAGAAAATAAGCCTCTGGGATTTATAATACATACATTTGAATTGTTTGATGCAGATGAGTCTCCAAACGGTAGCCCATTTACATTTGATTTTAAAAGTGGAAATCAGAAGGGATTTTTTCGTTTAGAACCAGATGGTAGTCTGAGAACTGCTACTAAATTTAACCATCGCATTTGTGACCAATACGTTTTCCAAATTAGGGTTTTCGATAACGGAATACCACCTTTATACTCAGATACATGGATCACAATTCAAATAATTGAAGAAAGTCAATATCCTCCAATAATAACACCTTTAGAAATAAATGTTAACTCCTACAATGACAACTTTTCTGGAGGTTTTCTTGGTAAGGTATATGTGTCTGATCTCGACAAATATGACACATTTACATATGAACTTGTTCCAACTCGTGACCAGGAATACGTTTCACTTAGCATGTTTAACATTTCTTTCAAAACTGGAGAACTTGTTGCTCTAAAAAATTTAGACATAGGTCAGTATCAGCTAAACGTTACAGTCTCAGATGGAAAATTTATATCGCATGCAATTGTTCGCATAAACGTTGAAATAATAACAGATGAAATGCTTAAAAACTCTGTAATTATAAAGTTTGGCAAAGTTAGCCCAAAAGAGTTTATTTTAAGTCATCGTAAAGCTTTTATACGGTCCATTCGAGAAGTCATGCGATGTGGTCAAAATGATGTGATTATTATTTCCTTTAACGACAGCGACTTAGATAATCGCTCAAAAAAACGGCGGTCATACAACGTCTTAGAGGTGGTTTTTACAGTACAGAAACAACAAATTGTTCCTTCATCAGATAACTTTTATTCTGCAGAAGAAATTCGGTATAAGATTTCCAAACAAATAGAAGATATCGAATACTTTTCGAACCTTATAGTTGAAGAAATTATGCACGATGGGTGCATTTCAAATACATGTTTAAATGGCAGATGTAGGAAACAATTGCACCTTATAAAAAATGATTTGCTCACATTTTACACAGATATGGTCAGCTTTGTTACTCCCTCATACATTTATAAAAATAACTGCTTGTGTAAGCAAGGATTTGATGGGAAAAATTGCGATGTGTCTATCAATGCATGCTCGTCTGAGCCATGTTCTTTCCAAAAACAATGCTGGCCGGCCGACACTACAACTGGATATCAATGTATTTGTCCCAATGGATATTCTGGATTTAACTGTGAAATTCAAGCAGCAAAATGTTTTAATAGCAGTTGTGCTTATAGGCAAACACCTGTTTCATTTAGCGGGAAGAGCTATGCACATTATAAGATTAATAAATCAGTAGCTCGCGGTTTTCTAGAAAGTACGTTTTTATTTTCTTTAAATATCCGCTCAGTACAGCAAACAGGAACTATTTTATATGCAAGTGGTTCTATTGACTATAATATTATCGAGATTCTAAATGGTAATCTGCAATACCGATTCGAGTTGGGGTCTGGCGAGGGACTAGTTGTAGTATCAAGCGTTAATATATCAGACGGAGAATGGCATTCAATTAAGTTGGAGCGAGTTTTTAACACAGCAAAGCTGATCGTTGATAACAAACATTTCTCTGAAGGAAGCTCTCCAGGTATCAATATAATATTAAATTTGCAAACAAATGATATATATATAGGAGGTGAGGTTAAACCTCATCCAACTATAATTGGGTATGAAGACATTAATAGAGGTTACGTAGGTTGCATGACTGATTTAAAAATAGGAAGTGAGGTGTTACCTTTATATATATCTGGGGGTAGTACTGTTGCGGCATTGAAACGATTTACAAATGTTGAGTTTTATTGTGATCCTACGAAAGTATTAATAAATTTAGGAATTTGTAGTAATCATCCTTGCCTGAACTCTGGATTTTGCAAAGATCTAGGGGGTCGATTTAAATGTTTATGTCCAGAACGATTTTCTGGAGAATTTTGTGAATTAGATTTAAATCCATGTGCCTCATCTCCGTGCTTATATGGTGGCCTTTGTAAGCATTTGGGTCCAAATAATTACTCCTGCATATGTCCAGATCATAACTTTTCTGGAAAGAGATGTGAAAATGGCAAATTCTGCATGCCGAATCCATGCCGAAATGGGGGAATATGTGAAGAAGGTGATGGTGTCCCACAATGTATGTGCAGAGGTTTTACCGGAACGTTGTGTGAAATTGATGTTAACGAATGCGACAATCAACCGTGTGGCAGAGGTGCAACATGTGTTAATGAAGCTGGAAGTTTCCGCTGCATTTGCCCTTCGTATCTTACCGGTGCCAGCTGTGGCGATCCGTTGTATTCAAACTCAATATCTACAAAACTAAGGAATTTATCAGTGGAAAATATCACAGGCATAATATGCGGAGTACTATTTGTTTTTATATTTTGTACATTAACATTAATATTTATTATATTAAAAAAAAACACTTCAACAACTAATAGAAGAAATCCTGAAAAAATTAAAAACGCACATAAAGAAACAACTTTAAACTCGTTCTTACAAGAGGGAAAAAATAATAAACCGAGTACTAAACTCAGCAATTTAGAAGTCAATCTCCGACCTATAAGCTTAACGCAATCAAGTACAGATAATATGCTCTCAACAAACTGTAATTTTGTAAATAACTTAGACATTTTAAGAAGTTACGGATCTGCTGGCGATGAGCTCGAGAGTATTGCTTATGAGTATCAGAAGGTCAACCTTAATAATCAAAATGTAAATATTCATAATGAAAACATATCAGACGTTCCTACGTCGTCATATAAAACAGACTGGTGTGATCAACTACAACTTAAGACGTTCTCTGAAAACAAACTAAATAATGGTAAGTTTTCTAAAACATGTTATCATTTATTTCTAGTTAGTCGCAAAGCTTCGTTAAAGTTCAGTTGTGTTTTAAGCCGAGTCCAAATTTTTTTCAAGGGTGAGCGCTTAAAAATCACCATTAATGAAAATTCTCATGAGTGACAAAAAACTTCTTTTCACGTTCATAAATGAAAAATAAACACAAAGGTAAATTTTTTACACACAAATGAAAGACAAAACTTTTTCTTTCCCTTTTGATTTATTCTCTTATGAGTGCGAGTGTTGCTTTAATATTTTTCACGCTTTTCTAACAGTTTTTCCAGAAGATACATTTTAAAATGTCTCTTTAACAGCTTCTTAATTGAATAAATTGTTTGCTTTGACGAATCTGTTTTGTATACATATATATGTATTCTATATACATACATATATATGCATGTGGTTTTTAAAAGGTACAAAAATAGGAGTTATTATAAGCAAAATTTTTGGTAACCAAAACCTATTACCGCCCATTTTTTTATAACTTATATTTTATTATATTTTTTGATGCATTGAGCATTTGGTTTTATGGCAGTATGTACCTATACATACATATATTTATTAATTATTCGTATTCTTACACTTTTTTAAAGTGCTCTCTTTGCTATTTGCATAATATTGAACTTGGTTTGCATTTTTGATTATTGTTCCTTTAAATAAATAAAATTTAGAATGAATATAATACTTTTGCTAACAAATACCTATTACCGCCCATTTTTTTATAACAAAAATTATTGATATTTTTTTTGATGCATTGAACATTTGTTTTTATGGCAAATAAAATTTAGAATGAATATAATACTTAAATCTTAATACACTCGGAAAAGGTTTGAATATACCCTTACAAAAAATTAATTTTAATATTAGTTTTTTTATTTGTTAAAAAAGGAAAAGTTCAAATAAGTTTTCTGAAACTTTTTTCCTCAGTTTGTGAAAATAATATCAGATCCGATTTTTTATATAATGGAAATTTCTCAAAAACCTGAAGCAACAATTCTGTTCCTCTGTTTTTATTGGTTTTTATTCTGTTTATCTTTTGAATGAATTGTAAAAAAATTTAGCTGACTTTTAAATAATAAATGTTAAAACCCCCCTTTTTAAAAAACTTTCTTAGCTCTTGAATAAAACATGTCTGAAATGTAAAGAAACAGACTGTAACTTCTCGAAATCACCCCAGATTTTATTTATTTGTTTTAGCAAAATAAAACAAAAAAATCTAATATGTTAAAATAAGAACACCCGTTATGTTCAATGATATGAACTATGTGCATCTGCGTATGTGATAATCGTCAAGAAGTTTTGCAGAACATTATCTAAACCATATATATAAGTATCTAAAACTTTTAAAGTTCTCAATTTATGGTATAAGTATCTAAAACTTTTAAAGTTCTCAATTTATGGTATAATTTAGTATTTTCAAAAAAGGAGCACAATTCTACCTTTTATTGTTCTGTTTGATTCTTTCCTTAGTAGGCAAATTATTACTTAATTAGCTTGATGCAAGTCTTGTAACCTTAAGAGCTTTATATATTTTTTTAAACTCGTAAAATTAATTTTCTTTAATTGATTGTAGTTTTCTTATCTAATTCAATAAAAAAATACTTCTTTTATTATTTTTTATTCTGCTTAAGTTTAAATATAATTGCTATAACTCCTAAATATTTTTTTGTATTAGAGGTGTCAGGCCTCCTTTTCCTAACCTGCTGACATTTAAAAAAATTTTATATTGTACATAGAACTATGGTTTGGGAAGGCAATTATGCCCATGATAACATTACTAAAGTTTTTTGGTTGCATGGTGGTGCCACACATATCCATTTACAGTATTAGTAGAAGTCAGGATGTCACACTTAATTAAAAGAAATGTTAAGACTATAGTTTGAAATATGACCAAAATTTGATTTATCGTTATTTAAAAAAACGTAACGATGCGAAGTTTGCCATTTAACAGTTGCGATAATACCTCTTTTAATGGTTTTCGATTGCGCTGGGGTGACACTCCCCTCGCTCCAACTTTATGTCCTCAACAAAATTGTAGATATTATAGCTATTTTTACCAAATTTTGAGCCTATAGATGTAACCGCTCAAAACATATAACACAAAATGTTTTTTAGATGTACAGAAAGTGCAACGAGGTATATTTTACTTAATTACCGACTTCCTGCTCAAATAATTCAGTTCGTATTAAACTCTATTATCTCAAGTTTAACAATTGTTGATAATATTGTTACACCTACAATTATCCTTAATTTTATCTCTTTAGATTGTTAGAAGCTCCAAAGATCCAGGCAGGGACAGGCCGTTACATAACAGTTCTTAAAAGAGAAAGAAGCCCGAAATCGACAGGAGCTTCCCAATCTTTGAAAATTTTAAAAGGTAATGGAAAGCCATGCTCATCGCGTAATTGTTTTGCGCTCCTTTAAGAAGAGTACGAGAGCCCTGTCGCCGAAAAATACTTTTAAGCCATCTCCAGAGAGAAACAACTCTAACTATCTTATAAATTTTTAGCCGGTTTAGTTGGAGAAAATAATTTTTGTGTGTCTAACATAAACGTTTTTATATTTTTTAGACCAAGATTAAAGTGACTGATGAGTGCGCGTACTGAAAAATAGCTTTGGAATTCGAAATATTTAAACAGAATTTTAATACCCATCATAGAGAAAAAAAACTCTAACTATCTTATAAAGTGTTTAGCCAGATTAGTTGAAGAAAATAATTTCTATGTGTTTAACATAGACGTGGTAATAATTTTTAGACCAAGATTCAAGTGATTGATGAAAAATAGTTTTAAAACCCGAAGTATTTAAACAGAGTTTATCACCTATCAGCTAAAGAATGTAAATGCCCTCCAAGGCGTTATAACAGGTATTGGATTTGGAGAAGATCAAAACCAGTTTTTGCAGTCAAGGGTTTTAAGTAAAGCCTATATCAAATATTACAAATCGCGATTTCGAGAGGAGCTAGATAACGGAGACGTTAAAATTTTCCTTTTTTGCTTATTTTTGTCATTAAATCTTTCCTTATGCGAATTAACGAAAAAGATTCAAATCTTAAAACTAAGTAATTAATATTAGTCCACCCGGTGCCAGACTATAATTTAAGTTATCATAATAAAATTAAATAATTTCAATGGTTTTATTTAAACGCAATAGAATCCCTTCTTTTCAGACGAGTATGTCCACTATTTTGCAAGATGCTTCGAGCGAGTGGACGTGGATGTGCTTCCAGCTTACTTATCCACATAGTTTAGAATTTCGCATTTAACTAGCGGAACTTGTAGATCCTTGTGGATATTTCTGTTTTTAATATACCAAGGAGCGCCAGTTATCATTCTTAGGACTTTGTTTTGACGGCTTTGATTTTTTCTACGTTGGATGCGGAAGCAGTTCCCCATATGGGGAACCCTATGGTTGTTAATAGGGATTAAGGAACACATTTCTTCGCGTAAAGTAAAAGTTAATTTTTGCTTAATTATTTATATTCCCCATAACTTTGCCCATTTCTCTACTTAGGTTACGTGGTTTTGCAGTATGTTCATAGCCTCTTTACGGTCTTTATGAATACTGAGAAAAGCGGTATCATCAGCAAATGTTGACGTGTGTGTATAATAGTTGGTTGGCATAACTGCTGTGTAAAGCAAGTTCAGAATTAGACCTACCATACTCCCTTGAGCTACACCAGACCCTATTGGTCAAGAGCATTTTCAGTGGTTTCCCTCTTTGATAATAAATAGTCGACTGGATATGTACTTTTCTAATAGGGTAAAACTATTGGCTATTGGATCATCTCTAGTTTGTTTAAGAGGCCTACATGTCATACTTTATAGAAAGCTTGAAAGACATCGATGAAAACCGCGGAGCAGTACTTTTTTTCAATGGCTTTTGTCATAACCTGTGCCAACCTGTATGTTTGTTCGTTGGTACCATGTTGACTTCTAAAGCCAAATTAGTAATAAGGAATGCAGTTGTTGTCATTCAAGAGCGGGGCCAGCTGGTTTATAAGCAGCTTTTTAAGCAATTGCGACATAGTTGGCAACAGACTTATGGGCCTATAAGACTCCGCCTTCAAAGAATCTTTTCCAGCGTTAGGAACCATCTTTACAAAGGTAAAGGTAGTGTGCGAACTTTTTGCGCAAGTATTTGTAATAAATGGCATGAAAAAGGATTAAAACAAAAGTTAACAAACAAAATAAAAAAAGCAAGCGGTTAATGAGTAACTGTAATCGTCGTGACAGTGGGCCTAATAGCCGAAATGCTTACATTATGCAAAGCATTAGCAATGAAAACATTAAAGACCCTGAATATAGTAGAAACTATTTGAGTGCAAAACTGAAAATAATTAAAGACAATTTATGCGCAAGTGCGCCTTATTTAAAAATTATGAATAATATACCGAGGTACCATCCTCATCGCGGTCTTCTTTATCTAATTTTAAATTTGAACTTTTATTTGCTGAGGGCGGTCGCAGCCGAATTTCTTTAGAAGCTCCAAAGGTCCAGGTAGGAATGGAGCGCAACATTACAGTTCTTAAAAGGGATAGAGCCCGAAATCGGCGGATGTTGCCAAACCAGCCAAAAATTCAAAAGATAAAGAAAAGCCATACTAGAAGAGGAGAGAGATACCCCTGTCACCGAGAAGAAGACATTTAAGCCTCCTCCAATCATTTTGGGAGGAAAAAACTCGAACTACCTTCTTAGGTTTGTAGTTGGATTAATCAGTGAAAATAACTTTCATGTGTCTTATATTAAGCTTGGTAACATTTATGAGATAAAAATTCAGGTAAATCACGAAAACACTTACCACACCACGGTTTCGGAATTTGAAAAACTCAATAAAAACTTCCACACTAGCCAACTTAAAAACGCAAAGTTATAAAAGGTATTGACTAATGTCGACCCGAAAGATATAAAGACGAGTTTTTGCAGCAAGGGCTTAAAAGCTAAAACATAGAAAACAGGGAAAACTGTCCCCAACCATTATTCCGGGGGAAGCTTGACCCTAGTGATGTGTTACGCGCTGGTTGTACTGTCAAATAATTATAAAAAAATTAATTAAAACAATCACCGTTCAAAACAAAAGTTAAGGGTATGGTCACAAAAAGCCTTCCAGCTAGCTCTACATTGGGTGGTGTCGGTTCTTAACCCGTGTTATGACGCGTAAGCATATAAATTGCTCTCCATACCTATAGAGCAATTAAAAAAAAAATATTCAATTTAATTTTCTTTGATAACTGGTCGGGTGATCTACCAGTTGGGGTACACTTTTCCCTCCCATATGAAATTGTCATACGCCTATGACAGATAAAGTACCCTACATTAAATGTCTGTCCCTATAATAAACATTTTATTACTTACATCAACATCTGTCTAATGGTTACCATTCTCCAACAAAAATACTCTATTGTTTCATTTTCAAGAGTTCACAATAGATTTAAAATTTATTAATGACAAAATTTACAATAAATTTGTACATACTTCCATACATTTATCATCAATTATGTACAATATTTTGTATAACTGCTAATAATATGTAAAAGTTTTATTTTGATTCTTTATTTTCTTACAATAACAAATTGGCGTAGAAACAAAGGTAAATCGGACTGACGAAATTAAAAACTAATAAGAGTTAATAAAATAAACAAAAATAAAATCACTTACAAAAATTGATCAATGAACGCTACTCCACAGAGATTGATTTGTTGGGCCCAGCAGTCAACTTGTGTTGTTGTTGTTCTGATGAATTTTGCTTTTGTGAATGAAGATTTATGAATTAGCAAAAAAAAATAAGTTCTATATATAGATTGTAAGAAAAAAAGAGTTTTGTCCAAATTATACATATAATATAAATACAATAAATTAAGTATTCTTCCTCTCAAAGAAAAACGTTAGTTAATTAAGAAGTGGCACAATAAAGGCTAGTTCTTATACTTCACTAAATCTTTTTTTCTTTTTTGCATATACATATTAAAAAAAAACTAAATATATGTTATTATATAATAGAAAATTGATTCATTAGGAAAAATTTAGATATTCAACAATGTGGTTTTAAATTACTTTGTATAATAGATTAAGGTTGTATTTTTTTTTTCGTAAAATTTAGAAAAAAAAAATTTTAAAACGTTTAATAAATTCAAAAAAACTTGTAACTATCAATTATTAAGGGAAAATTTTAAAAATGATTCTTTTAGGTTATTTAGTTTTAAGCATGTGGCAAATGGTATTAGTTAAGTTAGGTTAAGCCTTTTTAGCACGTTTAGACCGACAAATTCAAACCTTTTATAATTTTTTTTTTTATATTCAGCCTTAAAATAAATGTGGAGTTACTTATAAATTTAATAGTCTTATACTTATTGGTGTATTCTTATGGGACCAGAAAACCTTTCCAAGCACCGTTGTTAGGGATTTTTGAACCACGTGTCTTCTGCCTTGTATGTATGTGGCCTTACGAATGTTACCATAAGAAAAAAAAATCAGCAACAGAAAGACATCTTAATTTGTTTCCTCTAACAGCAATTTAAATTTAAGAAAAATAACTTTCCTGGATTTTGTTCAAGGGTTGGTTAAGTTTTATGTGTGTGGCTTAGAAACACTTTACTTTTATCTTTTTTTATTTTATAAAAACTTTTCAAGCTATAATAGGTCTTTGCCTGGCTGTACTTAAAACCGAATTGATTGCAAATTTTTAGAATTCTTCTTAAGAAGTGGAGTCATAAAAAAAGTTCTCACGAAGCAGAATGACAATTGTTCAATGACAAAAAATGTCATTGGAAATGCAAGCTTAATGATAGATCTTTTGTCTCTTATCACAGATTTGTGCGTACATATTTATATATATATATTTTTACATACGTGTACATGCGTAAGCTCTCATTTAATTATGTTGTAGTTATTCTACAGAAAAAATTTTCTCGTATGGTATAAATAAGGCAAAGATAACATTTTCAGTGTTGTCAAAAAATCGCAACAGATGTAAAACTTAAGAAAGGTAAAACTCGCCTTATATATGAATTAAAATATGTTTTGCGTCAAAGAGTTGTTGCTGAAGCTCCAAATAAGCAATCTGGGTCAGTACAGTGCTTGAACTGCCAGGAATACGGCTATACCAAAGGTTATTGTAAGTTGCCTTCTGTTTGCGTTGTGTATGTGGACCTGTATGCGATAAGCCAAAAGGTGCCCCCAGGGTGAAGAAATGCAGCAATTGCGGTGAATACCAGACTGCCATCTATAGAAGTTGCCCTGTTTTTGGTTAAGCAAGGCACGCATCAAAGACTTAAATAGTTTCTGCCCCACCTCATCAGTTAAATACAACAACTACTACTATGCCTCCATTAAAACAACCAACAACAAGTCAAGTTTCTTATGCTGACGCACTAAAGTCTAACCAGCCCAACATAACTAAGTCTAACCAGTCAACAACACCACAAGAAGCACCAACAAATAAACGAACTGGTAATGACAATATGGTCAAACAATTTACGCAGATCATGGTGCAAGTGGCTGGCATGATGCAAGATATGATAAAAATGCAGTCTGCTCTTCTGCAGGCCATGCTTCAAAGGCCGCGAACTGCCTCAGGGTATGTTTCTGGAACGCAAACGGCATCCGCCAACACATAAAAGAACTCGAATATTTTCTAACACACCACAAAATTGATGTCATGTTGATTTTCGAAACTTATATGACATCTAAAAGCACTTTTAAATTAAGTGGCTATACTTTTTACGACTAGAAAGATCCCAGAGATATGTCCTGTGGTGGCTCAGCTATATAAATTAAATCAAGAATAAAACACCAATGGATGGGTGGTCTTTCCGATAATTATATACAAGCAACAAACCTCTGCATTGATGAATTTTACCATAATCTCGTTTTTTCTTCAGTTTATTGTCCACCCAGATTCTCCATAACGAAGGATCAGTAAAACAGTTTTTACAAAATTTAAGAAGGTCCCCGCTTAATAGCTGCTGGAGACTATTACGCTAAGAACACGTACTTGGGCTCCCGCCTAATAAGTCCGAAAGGTCGTGTCTTGTATGATTCCGTATTGTGAGGCACTGAGTTCTTATAGATAAAAATTCATATACGTAGTTTGAATTTTGTTTGTTGTCAAGAGAAAAAAAATATAAATTTTTTGAATATTGGAGAAGTTTTTTGTTTAAAATTTGATTTGCTGAATTTAACTTTGAAAAGATCGAAAATTTTTTATTGCTGTCTTTATAAATTCGAGAATTGGTGTTTCAATAGATATCATCCATTGTTCCTTGAAGGCTTTTGGAGCTGACGAAATAGCGGCTTTGTTTTGGGGTATTATAAAAGGCCCATATGACAGTTGTTGGTTCAAGGGAACCCTGGTCTTAAAAGGGCCGTGCCGTACTACGGTGAAATAAATTGTTTAAGAAACAAAAAGATTGTGCAGGACAAACATCCATCAAACTTCCGTATTTAAACTAGTTTGGCATCAAGAACTTTCGAAATTCGTAACAGCTCAGTCATCATCTTTAAATACTGCAACAACCCAGCAAACATACAAAATAAAGACTGGAGTTATACCAAAAGCATCTAATTAGTCATCAATTGTGGTTTCACAGACACTTTGTGGTGTTTTTTCCCCCCTCTTTGAGATATTGCATATTGTGGTAATCTGGTTGACCCTAGTTTTGGGGTGAACCAGAAAAGTGAAAATAAATTATAGAATATTCATCCAAGCTCTCATCTCTTACAATATTAAAATTTTGTATAGCTAATTTTGTATTGAATTTTCCAGTTCTATTAGGGACTTATACTTGTAACTGGTTTTTAATCGCTAATGTTTGTTTTTGTAATTTTTATTCAATTTTGTAACAGGAGAACATAAAGTACATTTTAGACTACTCAACATAATAATATACACCAAAACATACACCATTCATACATTCATTAACATGCATTAATTATTAGTGTCAACCCTTTATACTTAACCCTAAATTACCTTATCGTCAAAAAAATAGTGATAGCAAAATTTCTAATTGTAAAGACTAAAAGTTAATCAAACCTCAAAGCACAATCGACATCAGGCCTGAAGTCTACGTGGGAAAACGCAAAGGTGAGTGGCTAAATAAAATTTTACTTTAAATTAGTTTTTATATACAAATACCCACATACTTTCACACATACTTATTTTAATTATTATTGGTATCAAATTTAATTTTAGTTTATTCTGCTAAAATGCAAAAACTTTAAGTATAATTGGTTATTGTTTTGATATAATTCGTAGAACTTATGGTATTAACATTGTTAATCTTTTGGTAGCAACCTAAAAGAGTTGGAGGTTTTTTTATATTTTTAAATGTTAATAGCATAATAGGATAAGTAGTCTTATATCAATAATATTTTATTTTAAATTTTGATTTACCTTTCGGTTATAGTAAAACTAAGTTGTCAAATTTTTAATGCGTATTTATGAAGATATCTTGTAAAAAAGAAATAAAAAAAAATAATGAAAACATCGAAAACAAATTTTGATTAAATTGCGATATAATTCGTTAGATTTTAGTTGGTTAACTTCATGAAACGTTAAGGCTGCTGTAGGGCTATCTAAAACAATTAACACAGATAGCATGGTTGGGTGGGTAAAGACATAAGAAGAAGACCTTACACTATCCCTCTTTGACTAAGCTTCCATTCGTTCCTATACGCATTTTCTTTTATAGTCCCGCTTTTAAGTTCCGGTTTAATTAATCTTAACTTGTTTTTGTTTGGTCGATGTGGTCCAAAAGCCGCTACCTTTTAAAGTTTTGTAAAGAGCCGTTGTCTGACTTTTCAGGAGCAAGATCCACCCCTATTTGCCATGAGCATGGCCGGTATAATAGGTAGCACCGTTCCTGCAGAGTTGGAGCAGAGGTTCGTTATAGAATTAAATGGCGCCCAACGAGGGGCCACAGCATATATGTACGTACTTGTTGTCATTTTATGGCTATGTATCTTCTTATAATTACACCTTGTGTTGCTGATGGTTCACAAATAACATCTTCAGAAATTCGTGTTATCGACTATTTATTTTATTGTTTTTTTTTTTGTGGTGTACTTTTATTTAAATCTTGGACTTTAAGGTCATATATTTCTTCAAATAATAAAGTAAAACAATTAAGTTTAAATTTTAATTGTTCTCGTTTATTAAATTTTCCCAATATTTCAATTAACTTCGTTCATCTTCGGGGGATCTAAATAAATACAAAGTAAAAAAAAACAATATCAACAAATACATTTTTTGAAAAAAACAAATATCAATATTTACAATTTTTAAAAAAGAAAACAATAAAATTTTGTTCTTTAACTTTAAGCTTTAAATTGTTTGGTGTTTTAAAAAAGACTAAAAAGCTTTTTGTTGTGATCTGTGTTTATTTATTTTGTGTCTGTATATGTGTGCGCAGCTTTCCGTGTCACTCTTATAGTTAAGTCTCTTATCATTCGGTGCATCAGTGATATGTAACATTTCAAGTAAATATCTCTTCTTGTAATTATTTTCTCTTGTTAATACTTTAACATTCTTAAAGTTTGGCTTGTGTCCAGTTATAGCACAGTGGGCCGCAAGTGCTGTTTTTTGGGTCAAAGGTTTTTCTTTTGATTTTACATCACATTTATGCCATTCGTGCTTTAATTTTGGTCTTTGTAGTACCAACATATACCTTTTGGCATATATTGGACCCGTCTCCATCGCAATTTATTCTATAAACAACATTGTGATATTCGTCATTCCTTAGCTTGGATTTTGTCTTGCTAAACAACATGTTGTTTGTATTGTCAGTTTTAAAAGCTAATTTGTTTTTCGTTTTGTCATATATATTAGCCCGCTTAAGCCTTTCAGAGAAGTCGGGGATATAAGTTGTGGATTTATATACTTTAGAAGTTTTTTCTGCTGGTTCACTTCTTGTCAAAGATTTCTGTATTGTAGCTTTACAATTCCAGTGGATAATTCCAATACTCCGCCTTCTAGACCTCAGGTTCGACAAAAGGAAAGACCTTCACGGTCAGGAACTAAACGAGCTTCGGGAAATATTGATAATGCTCATGACAATAATAATAATGCCAACTCCATGGTAACGTTTCGCAATAAAATAACCGATTATATAAGGAATGAGCTAAGTACATTGGCACATGGTATGAATGTGAGTAGTAATTTACAATCCGATAGCTCGAGAACAAATACCAATACTATTTCTAATTTTCCTCCGAGAAATAATAGTATTCCGGAACCTTTTCTTGGCGAAAAGGTATCTAATATTTTTCGTAACTGGAGAGTGAAGTTCACCGGATGTTACGACCAAATGACTGTTGATGGCTTTATATACCGAATTAACGTACTAACGACAAACAACTTGGACGGCAATTTCGACCTTCTGTACCAACATTCCCATGGTTTATTTGATGGAAGAGCTTTGGACTGGTAGTAGCGTTATTACCGACAAGACAATCAACTGGATTGGTTTACATTGACAACGGCTTTACGCGAACAGTATAAGGGAGACGTTATGGGGGACATACATAGGCGAAAACAACGAACTGGTGAGTCATTTGACGATTTTTTCAATGCTATTTTAGCTATGACGGACCGATTAAAAAGTTCAATTTCTGATACTAATATATGTGCCATAATAGTTCGCAACCTCAAAACGGAGATAAGGCACGAACTTATTCACATAGACTTTACTAGCGTATCCCAGCTTCGGTGTGAGGTCAAACGTCATGAGAAATTTTTTAGAGAGGTTCAATCAATGGATTCCCGAAAAGCTATAAGAACACGCTTATCGGAATTGGAGTGTACAAATAAGGAGACAAATATTGCCTTGTACTGGAATTTGTGCAGTTCGGTCGGACTCAAAGTGTTGAAACTGTGACAAGACTGGACTTAACTACCATGACATTCGACGTGTGTTTTGCTACGGATGTGGCGCAAAGGACACGTACAAACCGACTTGTCCTAAATGCAGTGTAAGGCAACAGGGAAACGGACAGAAGGATGTCCATCGGTGTCAGAACGGGCATCCGGGGAAAATGACAGTACTACTTTTAATGCTGTAACTGACAGTACTCGAACAATAAATACAAGTGGACATTTAAAACATCCGCTAATGAGACCGTACCACGAGAGACTAATTGAGTGAGAAACAGAATTTTTGGAAATGTTTGTGATTCATCTAAATCTAAACGTTCAGCTAAGCGCATACGATAGTTTTATCGCAGATTGAAGTTCTTTTGCTCACTGGTTATATCCCCAATCATATCACCAGAAGATGACACCAGACCCTATATTAGTCTACAAATATAAAACCGTAGGTGTTTGGCATTATTGGACAGTGGGGCCAATAAAAGTGTAATTGGGTGTATGTTAGCTTCTGAAGTGAGCAATATGGAAGGTTTAAGAAAATGTAATGGGAATGTTAAGACAACAGATGGTCAGATACAGAATATTATAGGAACTACAAACTTGTTAGTGACTTTCCAGAAACAGACAAAACTAAAAGAATTTTTGTTAATTTTAAGTATTGAGCAAGACGATATATGCGGATATGACTTTTGGACAGAATTCGGACTAAAAATTTCAGTTTCAGAAATCGCAACAATTGAATGTGGCAATTCTGATTCCGATAGACTTGTTTTGACACCTACGCAGAGACAACGGCTAGACAATATAACTAGTTCTTTCCTAATTCGGAAACTGACGGCTTAGGGTGTACAACTGTGATTGAGCGCCAGATAGATACGGGGGATGCCAAACCAATTAAGCAAAGATACTACCCAATATTACCTGCGGTACAGAAGAAACTCTGTTTAGAGCTGGATAGAATGCTTGATTTAGGTGTCATTGAGCAGGCTCCTGGTTCTTCCTGGTCATCTCCTACAGTGGTAGTTGTAAAGTCGGACAGAGCCAGAATGTGTGTGGACAGCAGGAAACTTAACTCCGTGACTGTAAAGGACGCGTACCCTATGCCAAACATTGACGGACGTTTGTCGAGGCTTCATTCAGTATATTGCATATCCAAGATTGATCTAAAAGATGCCTTTTGGCAAATTAAACTAAAGGAAAGCTCGTATCAGTTTACAAGAATGCCGTTTGGACTACGCAATGCACCACAAACTTTGTGCAGACTTATGGACGTTGTTATTCCGTACAAACTGAAAGCACACGTTTTTATGTACCTGGATGACCTTTTATTAGTTTCGACCAACTTCGACGAACATTTAACACATTTGATGGAGGTTTCAACTCAATTTCGGAAGGCAGGGTTGACGATAAATATCAAAAAGATCAGTTTTGGCCTTAACAATGTGAAGTACCTTGTATATGTTGTAGAAAATGGGACTTTGCAAGTAGACAACGACAAGGTTAGAGCCATACAAGATTTTCCGGTACCACAATCTGCCCGACATTTACGACGGTTCCTGGTAATGACTGGGTGGTATCGACGATTTATACAGGACTTTTCTTCTATAACCTTCCCACTAACGAAATTACTGACCAAGAAGAGGACTTTTAAATGGACTAAGGATGCTCAAACGGCCTTTGATAAACTAAAGACCAGACTGACATCTGCGCCATTACTGGTTCAGCCTGACTATGGGAAAACTTTTATTTTGCAATGTGATGCAAGCATCTGTGGTGTAGGAGCTGTATTGGCCCAAAGAGACGGTAATGGGACAGAAAGGCCGATTGCATACATGTCGCAAAAGTTGAACAAAGCGCAACGTAACTACACAATATCTGAACTTGAGTGCTTGAGTGATGGTCATTAGGAAATTTAGACCTTATATTGAGGGTCAAGAATTTACGGTAGTGACCGATCATGCTAGCCTCAAGTGGCTTATGATGATCAAAAAGACTTGTCGGGTAGGTTGGCTAGGTGGTCTTTAAAGCTACAAGAATTCAATTTTTTGATTGAACACCGACGCGGAAAAGACAATGTATTACATTGTCTTCGTGTACACATTATCACGTGTACACGAAGGAGAGATCTTTGAAGATGCGTCTGAAACTGATTTAATACCTGCCATTGACTTGGGGTCCGAATCATTTAACAGTGTTGACTATAGAAAATTGCGGGAAGAATTTTCCAAATCTGAGATGCCTGATTACGAAGTAATAGAATATAAAAGAATAGACTTTTCTACAGGTGATCCAGATGAGTCCGAATCATGGAAACTACTCGTACCCAATCAACTACGTCACGAGGTAATTTTAGCTGCGCATGATGCCCCGCAGTTTAAGCATGGCGGCATAGCTAAAACATTGGAAAAGATAAGGCGACATTTTTTCCGGCCAGGACTCGTATCGAACGTAAAGACATACATTACGAATTGTGACTTATACAAGACATATTCTTACGGCTTTATATAGTCCGCAGTCTAATGCAAGTGAGCGTGTGAATAGGTCGATAAATGAAGCTCTTAGGAGTTACATAAAAGACGACCAGCGCGACCGGGATACACACGTAGCGAGCACAAACTGTGCCCTGTGTAGTAGTTTACATCAATCAGTTGGAAGAACACCGTACCAAATAGTATTTGGGCAAAGTATGCTTACCCATGGTAAGGATTACGAAAGCTGAATATCTTGGCAGAAACTGATTCTTTTTTAGAGCGACAGGATGAATTTTCTTTAATTCGTTCCCAAATTGGGGACTATATGCGAAAGGCATATGACAAAAACGTTCGGACATACAACCTACGATCTAGGACAAAGGGGTTTTCCGTTGGACAGTATGTATTCAGAAGATCGTTTACCCAAAGTTCCAAGGCTGAGTACTATAATGCAAAGCTGGCACCCATAGGAGTCAAAGCGAAAGTTCTGCGCCAGCTGGGCCAGGTGTATTATGAACTGTAAGATCTTGAGTCCGGTAGTACAGGAACTTACCTTGCAAAGGACATTTGGTTGTAATATACGTTGTGCCTTTTCCAGTTCAATTTGACAGTGTTTCTTCAAACCTGTAACTGTTTTGTGAGGCACTGAGTTCTAATCAAATAAAAATTCATATACGTAGTTAGAATTTTGTTTGTTGTCAAGAGAAAAAAAATAAAAAAAAAGAAAAAAATTTTTTTTATATATTGGAGCAGTTTGTTGTTTAAAATTTGAATTGCTGAATTTAAATATAAAAAGATCAAAAATTTTAATTGTTGTCCTAATAAATTCGAGAATTGGTGTTTCAATAGATATCATCTATTGTTCCTTTAAGGCTTTTGGAGCTAACGAAATAGCGGCTTTGTTTTGCGGTATTATTTAAGGGCCATATAACAATTGTTGGTTCAAGGGAACGCTAGTCTTAAAAGGGCCCTGCCGTACTACGGTCAAATAAATTGTTTAAGCAACAAGAGATTTTGCAGGACAAACACCCATCAAACTTCTGTATTTTAACTAGTTTGGCATCAAGAACTTTTGAAATTCGCAACTGCTCAGTCATCATCTTTAAATACTACAACAACCCAGCAATCATACAAAATAAAGACTGGAGTTATACCAGAGGCATCTAATTAGTCATCAGTTGTGGTTTCACAGACATAACACAAAACAAGTTTTTCCCCCTCTTGGAGATATCGCATATTGTGGTAATCTGGTTGACCCTAGTTGGGTGGTGAACCAGAAAAGTGAATGTAAATTATAGAATATTTATTTAAGCTCTCATCTCTTACAATATTAAAATTTTGTATAGATAATTTTGTATTGAATTTTCCAGTCCTATTAGGGACTTAAAGTTGTAACTGTTATATAATCGCTAATGTTTGTTTTTGTAATTTTTATTCAATTTTGTAACAGGAAAACATAAAGTACATTTTAGACTACCTAATTATATACACCACAACATACACCTCTTCATTAACATGCATTAATTTTTTGTGTCAACCCTTTATACTTAACCCTAAATTACCTTATCTTAAAAAAATTGTGATAGGAAAAAATTCTAATTGTAAAGACTAAAAGTTAATCAAACCTCAAAGCGCAGTCGACATCAGGCCTGAAGTCTTCGTGGGAAAACGGTGAGGTGAGTGGCTAAATAAGATTTTACTTTTAATTAGTTTTTATATACAAATACCCACATACTTTCACACATACTTATTTGAATTATTATTGGTATCAAATTTAATTTTAGTTTATTCTGCTAAATGCAAAAACTTTATATATAATTGGTTATTGTTTTGATATAATTCGTAGAACTTATGGTATTAACATTGTTAATCTTTTGGTAGCAACCTGAAAGAGTTGGAGGTTTTTTTTTTATTTTTAAATGTTAATACCATAATAGGTATAAGTAGTCTTATATCATTAATATTATATTTTAAATTTTGATTTACCTTTTGGTTATAGTAAAACTAACTTGCCAAATTTTAATGCGTATTTATTAAGATATCTTGTAAAAAAAAGAAATAAAAATAATGAAAACATAGTTGGTTAGCTTCATGAAGCGTTAAGGCTTAGACGCAGGTAGATCTGCTGTAGGGCTATCTAAAACAATTAACACAGATAGCACGGTTGGTTGGGTGAAGACTTAAGAAGAGGATCTAACACCTATCCCTCTTTAACTAATATTCCATTTGTTCCTATACACTTTCTCTTTTATAGTCCCTCTTTAAAGTTCCGATCCAAAAACCGCCACCTTTTTAAGTTTTAAAAAGAGCCGTAGTTTGACTTTTCAAGAACAATATCCACCCTCATTTTTCATGAGCACGGCCGGTATTATGGGTAGCACCGTTCCTGCAGAGTTGGAGCCGGTTACGGTTTGGTTTATTACAGTGTCTGAAATGGGACTTTTTGTTATTTTAACTGGACAACCAACCTATTGGCCAACAGACAGCAATAAAATACCAAACGTAATAGATTTTTGCGTAGCAAAAGGTATATCCCCGGAGCTTATTGAGGCCCAAGCCTCCTTGGATTTATCTTCTGACCACTCACCAACAATAATCACTATTTGCAGTCCCCATCAAATAGTAACTAGTGATTTTTTTCTTAACTTAGAAAGTAGATTGGTGTAAATGTAAAAAATATATCAGCAACCACTGCTCGGAAAGCCAACCACAAAAACACCCAGAGACATCGATGATTGTCTGAACAGCCTTAATGAAAACATTTTAAAAGCCGTTGAACATGCTTTTTCTACTTATCGTCAGGACAAGTACAACAAAATTTTTTCTGCAGATGTTGAAAAGCTTTTATCTGAAAAAAGGAGAACCCGGAGAGAATAGCAAGAGCATAGACCCCCTCAGCTTAAAAAAAAGCTGAAAGAGTGCACAAACCAACTAAAAAACTTGTTGGAGGTGCACAGAATGGCATCACTGAATAAATATTTAGGAAGCCAAGACGTGACTCCCCAGACAAATTATTCTCTATGGCGATCTGCCAGACGTCTAAAAAGACCCGTTATCGCAAAACCTCCACTGCGTAATCTGGGAGGATCCTGGGCTATAAAGACAAAAAAAGGCGATCTGTTTGCAAGTCACCCAAGGAACGTGTTCTCTCCCAACACGTGCACTGACGTGAGGAAATTACCGACTGTTGTTGCTAGATGTTCTATGGAAATACGTTTCCAATTTTCAGATGCCGTAGAGGCTATCGCTAACCTAAATGATATAAAAGGTCCTGGCAACAAAATACTTTCAAAGCTACCCTTTACCGCTAAAAGAATTGTTCTTTTTATTTTTAATGCCATAATTCGGCTTGAACATTTCCCGCCAATATGGAAAGTTGCCTAAGCAAAGATGATTCCTAAGCCTGGTAAAGATCCTTCGAAGGCGGAGCCTTATAGGCCTATAAGTTTGTTACCAACTTTGTAAAAACTGTTCGAAAAGCTGTATAAAAACAAGCTTACTCCGATCATGGATGGAAACAACTGCATTCCAAATCACCAATTTGGCCTTTAGAAGTCAACATAGTACAATCGAACAAACTCATATACTGGTGCAGGTTATAAAAAAACCTTAGAGGAAAAGAAGTACTGCTCCGCGCTTTTTTAGTTGTCTCTCAAGCTTTCGATAAAGTATGACACGAAGGCCTGTTAGACAAACTAAAACTAAACCTTCTAGCTAATATTTTCAACCTATTAGAGCAGTACATAACCGGTCGACAATTTATAATCAAAGAGGGAAACCAAATAAGTTGTTCCCAACCAGTAGGGGCTGGTGTACTGTAAGGGAGTATACTAGGTCCAATTCTGTACTTGCTTTACACGGCAGTTATGCCAACCAACAGTTTTACGCACACGTCTTCATTTGCTGATGATACCGCTTTTCTCAGTATTCATAAAGACCCTAAAGAGGCTTCGTAACGTAGCGTTTACTTTACGCAAAAAATACTCTCCAATCCGTATTAACAACCATATAATGCCCCAACGATTTGAAACAAAATATCTTTGCATTCACCTGGATCGTTGGCTTACATGGAAGACACTAGACATCTGCATGACTATATATTCATTTGATTGCCTATACACAACAAAAACAATATTCATTCAAACATTTTTCATTCTATGGGAGATAAATAAAGTTAAACCAGTAACAACACAAGAAAGAATGTATTGTGCGTTACACTCAATGATACAAGAAGAACACATTCATTTTACAGTTTTCGTTTTGAATGTGTATAAAACTCACTTGAAAATACAAAAACATAGCAAAGTCTCATTACAGTTAGACTTTTTATAAAAACATTCAGGTGTTTTTTTGAGTTAATGAATGTTTTGACAACAACAATAACGACAAATTTGCAAACACAAATGAATGCGCTCAATAATAATTTTTCACACCAATCATACAACAATATTTACACATTTTATTCAGTATTTTTTATATGAATGTATGGGTAATATTTTGTTTTCGGTTGGAGTTATTTTTAATTTGCTTTCGCTTGTGGGTTCATTCATTTAGCTTGTTTAACATTGAATGTGGTTGAAAAACAAACGAATGTATTTAAACGGCATTTGGGTGTAGTCACGCAGACGTCTAGAAGACACATATAGATGCGAAGTTGACGCAAATGAAACTTAAAGCTACACAAATCCATTGGCTAATCGGCAGAAACTCTGTGTTTCGTCTTGATTGTAAACTGTTACTCTACAAATCGATTTTGAAACCAATTTGGTGCTACGGTATACAATTATTGGGCACTGCTTCCGCATCCAACATAGAAAAAAATTCAACGACGTCAAAACAAAATCCTAAAAATAATAGCTGGTGCTCCTTGGTATGTTTAAAACAGCAACATCCACAAGGACCTACAAGTTCCACTAGTTAAATGCGAAATCCCGAACTATGTTGCCAAGTATTTGAATAAGCTGGAAACTCACCCAAAACCGCTCGCCCGAAACATCCTACAAAATAGTGCACACCCGTCTGAAAAGAAAGGATACTTTTGCGCTTATATGAAGCTTATTAATTAATATGAGAACTTAAATTTTAGTCTAGCACCGGCTGGTCTAATATTAACTTCATAGTTTTAGGATTCGAAGACTTATTGTTAGTTCGCCAAAGGCGAAGATTCAATAATAACAAGCTATGGTAAAGAAAAATATTCGTAAATAGATGCCTAAAAGTTCTATTTGGCTTTTATGCGAGATTGTTCTTTAATGTAGTTGCATTTGTCAATTTTAGTATGTAATGTACACTCAAAAAATTGTTTGTGTCATTCTGTCTGGGTGTTTTTTCGCTTTTTTGGTTTTTCAATGTTTTTTCATTTATTATTGGTTATAAACGTTGGATAATTATTATTGCTTAAAATCTTTCTTATTTTGGCAATGCCATTTTCTCCATATTTTTCGTCAGTTATTGCTAGGACTTTGCCAGTTAAGTTTCTGGCTGTATTTAGTTTTATTTTCAGTGGTTGCGTTGAGTGGTAGTTAATGATTCTATCTGATGCCACTTCTTTTGTGTACCATTTTGTGAAAAGTTTTCTGTTGTTATTGATTTATTTCAGGTCTAAGTATGCAATTTCAACATTATTTTTCTTTTCAATTGTAAATTGAAGTTTATTATGGTAATTGTTGAATGTATTTAATATTATGGCTCTGTCAGATATTTTAGTTATTGCAAATAATTCGTCAATATATTTTGATATAAACTTGATTTTTATATATTTTGATTTTATTTCATCGATCACTTCGTCCAAAAGGTCGTCAAGTACAATATCAGCAATCGTCGGGGATTATGGATTTCTCATGGGCATGCCATAGAGCTGTAGATAAAATTTATTGCCAAAAGTAAAATATGTAGTTGTTTTCTATAAAGCAAAATTGAAGAATTTATAAAAATTGGTATTGTTGTGATTTCCATTAATTTGCCCCATTTTTTAAGTATATTTCTTATAGCTAGGTGAGTTGGAATGTTAATGAATAGTGATACCACATCAAAGGAAATCAGAATTTCATCACTTTTTAAGTTTATGACTTGTAGTTTGTGTTTAATTTTTTTATATTTTTAATAGTATATGTTAGGGAAATTTAGTTTTTGAGAATTTTTTCAATATACTTTGCTAAGTTATAGCATGGTACTTTGGTGGATTAAGAAATCGATCTCAGTGGGTCGTCTGTTTTGTGGATTTTTGGTAGGCCATCCAACTCTGGCGCTGAGTCATTTGTATTTTTATAACCTTCACATACTGATAAGGGTATATATCAGTTTGTCATTCCGTTTGTAATTTCTTTATTATCCATTTGCGACTCCATAAAGTATATATATCCTGGATCCTTAGAGATAGGGAAGTTGATGTAGCCGTGTCCGTCTGTTGAAATCAAGTTTCCGGAGTCAAATAAAAAGATACGGACCAGTTATTGGTGTCAAACTATTAAAAATACCCTGCAGACAATCGGTTCACTATTGACCGAGATATAAGCCAAAACCCAAAAAAACCCTTTTTGTTTTAGGACCAAATCCGTGCATATATCCCTATATATCTCAGTAAATATAGTCAATCTTGTCACAAAACTTGGACGGATACCTTAAAGTAGGGACCTAAATAATGGAAAAATATTTTTCAGATAGGATCAGGGGAAGTGGTATTTTTCCTACAGTTGCACAATTTTGGTGAAATATTTTATGCGCTAAATCGGGGGGGAAGGAGGGGTAGCTCCCATACAAATTAACAATTTTTGTGAAATTTTCGATTAGCTATATCTCGGAAACTATAACAGATATCAAAATCAAATGTTCTACAAAAAGTAATTGGACAGCGAGACCTACGCTTTGCAGGAATTTTTTTTTGGTTGGAGGCAAAAATAGGGTTAGCTTCCATACAAATTAACAATTTTTATGAAATTTTTGATACGCTATATCGCGGATGGGTGGGGGCAAATAAAGTGGTAGCTTCCATACAAATTAACAATTTTTATGAAATTTTTGATACGCTTTATCTCGGAAACTATAACAGCTGTCGACATTAAATGTTCCACAAAAAGTATTGAGACAACAAGACCTACGCTTAAAGAAAATATTTTTTGGGTGGGGGGTTAAGAAGGTGTAGCTCCCATACAAATTAACAATTTTCTACAGAAAATAATTGGACAACAAAACCTACGCTTTGAAGAAAAAATTTTTTTGGTGGGGGTGAAAAAGGCGTAGCTCCCCTACAAATTAACAGTTTTTATGAAATATTCGATACGTTATATCTGGGAAAATGTAACAGCTATCGACATCAATTGTTCTACCAAAAGGAATTGGACAACAAAACCTACGCTTAGAAGAAAACTTTTTTTGGGTGCGGGTGAAGAAGGGGTAGCTCCCATACAAATTAACATATTTTATGCAATTTTTGATAACCTATATCTCGGTAACTATAACAGAAATCGACTTCAAATGTTCTGCAAAAAGTAATTGGACAATAAGGTCTACACTTTAAAGAACAATTTTTTTTGGTGGGGCCAGGATTAGGGGTAACTGTCATACAAATTAACAATTTTTATGATACGCTACGTCTAGGAAACTATAACAGCTATCGACTCCGAATATTCTACAAAAAGTAATAATTAAATAATTCATTGGAAAACAAGTTTGAGCGGAGCAGGGGGACTTAAACATTCCATAAAAATCAACAACTTTTATTAACTTTTTAATATGAAAAATGTCGAAAACTTTTATAACTCTCGACCTCAAACTTTCTTCATCTATTTTTATTATTCGTACGAACCTTAAAATTTTGTAAATTTCTATGGACTTTAAAACTCGCAGAAGGTATTTTTATTATTTGCAGTACAAAATAGCTCGGTTGGGTATATTAAAAGACCAATGTGAAGGGTAAAGAGGATTCAGCGCAGCCGAATATAGCGCTCTTACTTGTTTCGTATCTCGTTATTATGTTTCGTTTGTATAATTGTGTAATAAGGCTGTTGTTAGTTTTTTGTGGATTTTCCGTTGGGTATTCTGTAATTATTTTATATGCTTTTTTATCTTCCCACAATTCATACTTTAACTACCGTTTTACTTTATTTGTCTGATGTGGTTATAACAATTTGTTATTTATATATAAATTTATATATGGCCAATGTAAAATTTTTCTTTCGCTTACTTTAATCTTTCCTCTTCCTTCTCAGTTTTGTTTGATATATTTTGTATCCATTGTTCTATTTTGGCTATGAGTGTAATTTGTTTTAAGTTTTCTCTGTTCACTGGAATTGCGAACTTGGTCCCTTGATAATAACTATTTTGTATCCGCTTTAAATTTTACTTCGGTGTAATTTACAAATCATTCTTCATTGAATATGAGATTAAATTTTTTCAATTTTTCTTCTTTTAGCTTATTTATTTTTCAAAAATGCGTCCTCCTTATTTTGGTTCTCTTATTGTCCACTGTTCATTTTAAAATTTTTCAAACCCCATTCTTTGAGTGTAGTTTTTATTTCTTATTTAGTAATGCTAATATAATTGTTTTTGTAAACGCAAGATTTGAATAAGACTGCTGCATGAACAGAGAAAAACTGTGTTTGAAGACGTTTGCTTAATTTTTTGTGTTTAACTCGTTTGTGTTTATTACCGACAAGCACTGATGAGTCGACAAGTATGAACAACAAACACTAGCAAACCTGTATGTCATGAACATGAATACGACCGATTAGATGTGTTTATAATCAAAAAGCTCATATTCTTAGCAGTGTTGCCTCCGACGAAATGAATGACAAATTTCTTCTTTTCACTTTCGATTCATTCTTTTATGAGTGCGAGTGTTGCTTTAATATTTTTCACGCTTTGTAACAGAGTTGCCGGAAAATAATTTTTTTAAACGTGTGAAATTTGTACTCCCAATAAGAGTAAAAAAATTCTTGCATTTACATAAATTTTTTTTATTTTGCTGCTTGTATATACTTATATGTTGTTAAATTTAAAAAAATACGACATATCTACGTTTTGATCAGTCTTTTGAACTTCTTTTTAATTAAGTGACTTTTAATGCCATTAAAAAAAAGAAATAAATTTTTAAATAAAATAAAAACCACAAATTTATAATAAAAACAAGTAAGAGCGCTGTGCCGAATCTTATATACCCTTCACATTGGTCTTTAAATATACCCAGCCGAGTAATTTTGTACTGCAAATAATAAATTAAAAAACCTTGTGCGAGTTTTAAAGCCCATAGAAAAAATAACAAAATTATAACGTTCATATGAATAATAGAAATAGATGAAGAAGATTTGAGGTCGAAAGTTTTAAAAGTTTTCGACATTATCCATATTTAAAGGTTAATAAAACTTATTAAATGTTCTAGTCCCGCTGCTCTTCTCCAACTTTTTTTCCAAAATGTATAAATTATTTGATTATTACTTTTTGTAGAATATTCGAAGTCGATAGCTGTAAAAGTTTTCCAGAAAAAGCGTAACGAAAATTTTATAAAAATTGTTAATTTGTATGGGAGCTACCCCTTCTTCATCCCCCACCCGAAAATTTTTTTCTTTAAAGCGTAGGCCTTGTGTTCCAATTACTTTTTGTAGAACATTTGATGTGGATATCTGTTATAGTTTCCGAGATATAGCGTATCGAATATTTTATAATAATTGTCGATTTGTATGGGAGCTACCCCTTTTTTTGCCCCCACTCAATAAAATTTTTATTCAAAGCGTAGGCATTCTTGCCTAATTACTTTTTTAATTTGCCCCATTTTTTAAGTATATTTCTTATAGCTAGGTGAGTTGGAATGTTAGTGAATAGTGATACCACATCAAAGGAAATCAGAATTTCATCATTTTTTAAGTTTATGACTTGTAGTTTGTGTTTAATTTTTTTATATTTTTAATAGTATATGTTGGGGAAATTTAGTTTTTGAGAATTTTTTCAATATTATTTGCTAAGTTATAGCATGGTACTTTGGTGGATTAAGAAATCGATCTCAGTGGGTCGTCTGTTTTGTGGATTTTTGGTAGGCCATCCAACTCTGGCGCTGAGTCATTTGTATTTTTATAACCTTCACATAGTGATAAGGGTATATATCAGTTTGTCATTCCGTTTGTAATTTCTTTATTATCCATTTGCGACTCCATAAAGTATATATATCCTCGATCCTTAGAGATAGGGAAGTTGATGTAGCCATGTCCGTCTGTTGAAATCAAGTTTCCGGAGTCAAATAAAAAGATACGGACCAGTTATTGGTGTCAAACTATTAAAAATACCCTGCAGACAATCGGTTCACTATTGACCGAGATATAAGCCAAAACCCAAAAAAACCCTTTTTGTTTTAGGACCAAATCCGTGCATATATCCCTATATATCTCAGTAAATATAGTCAATCTTGTCACAAAACTTGGACGGATACCTTAAGGTAGGGACCTAAATAATGGAAAAATATTTTTCAGATAGGATCAGGGGAAGTGGTATTTTTCCTACAGTTGCACAATTTTGGTGAAATATTTTATTCGCTAAATCGGGGGGGAAGAAGGGGTAGCTCCCATACAAATTAACAATTTTTGTGAAATTTTCGATTAGCTATATCTCGGAAACTATAACAGATATCAAAATCAAATGTTCTACAAAAAGTAATTGGACAGCGAGACCTACGCTTTGCAGAAATTTTTTTTTGGTTGGAGGCAAAAATAGGGTTAGCTTCCATACAAATTAACAATTTTTATGAAATTTTTGATACGCTATATCGCGGATGGGTGGGGGCAAATAAAGTGGTAGCTTCCATACAAATTAACAATTTTTATGAAATTTTTGATACGCTTTATCTCGGAAACTATAACAGCTGTCGACATTAAATGTTCCACAAAAAGTATTGAGACAACAAGACCTACGCTTAAAGAAAATATTTTTTGGGTGGGGGGTTAAGAAGGTGTAGCTCCCATACAAATTAACAATTTTCTACAGAAAATAATTGGACAACAAAACCTACGCTTTGAAGAAAAAATTTTTTTGGTGGGGGTGAAAAAGGCGTAGCTCCCCTACAAATTAACAGTTTTTATGAAATATTCGATACGTTATATCTGGGAAAATGTAACAGCTATCGACATCAATTGTTCTACCAAAAGGAATTGGACAACAAAACCTACGCTTAGAAGAAAACTTTTTTTGGGTGCGGGTGAAGAAGGGGTAGCTCCCATACAAATTAACATATTTTATGCAATTTTTGATAACCTATATCTCGGTAACTATAACAGAAATCGACTTCAAATGTTCTGCAAAAAGTAATTGGACAATAAGGTCTACACTTTAAAGAACAATTTTTTTTTGGTGGGGCCAGGATTAGGGGTAACTGTCATACAAATTAACAATTTTTATGATACGCTACGTCTAGGAAACTATAACAGCTATCGACTCCGAATATTCTACAAAAAGTAATAATTAAATAATTCATTGGAAAACAAGTTGGAGCGGAGCAGGGGGACTTAAACATTCCGTAAAAATCAACAACTTTTTAATATGAAAAATGTCGAAAACTTTTATAACTCTCGACCTCAAACTTTCTTCATCTATTTTTATTATTCGTACGAACCTTAAAATTTTGCAAATTTCTATGGACTTTAAAACTCGCAGAAGGTATTTTTATTATTTGCAGTAGAAAATAGCTCGGCTGGGTATATTAAAAGACCAATGTGAAGGGTAAAGAGGATTCAGCGCAGCCGAATATAGCGCTCTTACTTGTTTCGTATCTCGTTATTATGTTTCGTTTGTATAATTGTGTAATAAGGCTGTTGTTAGTTTTTTGTGGATTTTCCGTTGGGTATTCTGTAATTATTTTATATGCTTTTTTATCTTCCCACAATTCATACTTTAACTACCGTTTTACTTTATTTGTCTGATGTGGTTATAACAATTTGTTATTTATATATAAATTTATATATGGCCAATGTAAAATTTTTCTTTCGCTTACTTTAATCTTTCCTCTTCCTTCTCAGTTTTGTTTGATATATTTTGTATCCATTGTTATATTTTGGCTATGAGTGTAATTTGTTTTAAGTTTTCTCTGTTCACTGGAATTGCGAACTTGGTCCCTTGATAATAACTATTTTGTATCCGCTTTAAATTTTACTTCGGTGTAATTTACAAATCATTCTTCATTGAATATGAGATTAAATTTTTTCAATTTTTCTTCTTTTAGCTTATTTATTTTTCAAAAATGCGTCCTCCTTATTTTGGTTCTCTTATTGTCCACTGTTCATTTTAAAATTTTTCAAACTCCATTCTTTGAGTGTAGTTTTTATTTCTTATTTAGTAATGCTAATATAATTGTTTTTGTAAACGCAAGATTTGAATAAGACTGCTGCATGAACAGAGAAAAACTGTGTTTGAAGACGTTTGCTTAATTTTTTGTGTTTAACTCGTTTGTGTTTATTACCGACAAGCACTGATGAGTCGACAAGTATGAACAACAAACACTAGCAAACCTGTATGTCATGAACATGAATACGACCGATTAGATGTGTTTATAATCAAAAAGCTCATATTCTTAGCAGTGTTGCCTCCGACGAAATGTTGAATTACACATTGATCATGCCAAAATTACACATGTTTTTTTTTTGTTGTTTCGAAAAAGCGTTTTTTGTTCTAAATTTAATATCCCAGCAAAAACTTACATTGCTTTGAAATTAGTTAAAATCCAAAAAAACTCTTACCTATTAGTATTTAAACCCATTCTTTTAACATGGCGATGACATTGGAGGCAAGTACTTACTTACCATCCTCGCTTACATAGAGGGACTTACATAGCCAATTAATTTATTGGCATTAAAATAACGTTTTTCTGTTGCCCCTAGTTACTCATTGTTGCATTTCAAGTTTTTTTCTTTGATCTTTTGATGAAAGCTGGTTTAAAATATTATGCTAGAATAAGTTAAAAAATTGTCAAACTGAAACTTACTGCCTAAATTTTAGATAACAAAGGACTCATTATCTAACAACTGCTGCGGTATGTAATAGTAACTGAAAAGTAAGAAATTTTTGCTGAGAACACATACTTTTTTTGTTAAAAAAAAACGATTTACATTTTTTTCATCGTTTTTATGCCCTTCACACAGTGATAAGGGTTTATATGAGCTCGTCATTTTATTTTTAATTTTTACAATAATTATTTTAGACCCCATTTAGTATATATCAGAGTACAAATTTTCTCAAGAGTAAGGGATAAAAAAACACCATTTATGAAAAATTTCGAGAACGAAAAATCTTAAAAAAAATGTTTTTTTCTCACGTTCATAAAAGAGCGTGAAAAAATTTTTGCCAACCCCCACTGACTTATGAGAGGTTTGTCGTTTTTTTTTTCATGCTCAAAAATCACAAATGAAAAATAAAAACCAAATTTTATTTCTCACTCACAAATGAATGACAAATTTCTTCTTTTCACTTTCGATTCATTCTTTTATGAGTGCGAGTGTTGCTTTAATATTTTTCACGCTTTGTAACAGAGTTGCCGGAAAATAATTTTTTTAAACGTGTGAAATTTGTACTCCCAATAAGAGTAAAAAAATTCTTGCATTTACATAAATTTTTTTTATTTTGCTGCTTGTATATACTTATATGTTGTTAAATTTAAAAAAATACGACATATCTACGTTTTGATCAGTCTTTTGAACTTCTTTTTAATTAAGTGACTTTTAATGCCATTAAAAAAAAGAAATATATTTTTAAATAAAATAAAAACCACAAATTTATAATAAAAACAAATAAGAGCGCTATATTCGGCTGTGCCGAATCTTATATACTCTTCACATTGGTCTTTAAATATACCCAGCCGAGTAATTTTGTACTGCAAATAATAAATTAAAAAACTTTGTGCGAGTTTTAAAGCCCATAGAAAAAATAACAAAATTTTAACGTTCATATGAATAATAGAAATAGATGAAGAAGATTTGAGGTCGAAAGTTTTAAAAGTTTTCGACATTATCCATATTTAAAGGTTAATAAAACTTATTAAATGTTCTAGTCCCGCTGCTCTTCTCCAACTTTTTTTCCAAAATGTATAAATTATTTGATTATTACTTTTTGTAGAATATTCGAAGTCGATAGCTGTAAAAGTTTTCCAGAAAAAGCGTAACGAAAATTGTATAAAAATTGTTAATTTGTATGGGAGCTACCCCTTCTTCATCCCCCGACCGAAAATTTTTTTCTTTAAAGCGTAGGCCTTGTGTTCCAATTAGTTTTTGTAGAACATTTGATGTGGATATCTGTTATAGTTTCCGAGATATAGCGTATCGAATATTTTATAATAATTGTCGATTTGTATGGGAGCTACCCCTTTTTTTGCCCCCACTCAATAAAATTTTTCTTCAAAGCGTAGGCATTCTTGCCTAATTACTTTTTGTAGAACATTTCATTTCGATATCTTTTATAGTTTCCGAGATATAACGTATCGAATATTTTATAATAATTGTCGATTTGTATGGGAGCTACCCCTTTTTTTGCCCCCACTCAAAAAATTTTTTCTTTAAAGTGTAGGCAATCTTGTCCAATTACTTTTTGTAGAACATTTCATTTCGATATCTTTTATAGTTTCCGAGATATAGCGTATCGAATATTTTATAATAATTGTCGATTTGTATGGGAGCTACCCCTTTTTTTGCCCCCACTCAAAAATTTTTTTTTTTAAAGCGTAGGCATTTTTGCGCAATTACTTTTTGTAGAACATTCCATTTCGATATCTGTTAAAGTTTCCGAGATATAGCGTATCGAATATTTTATAACAACTGTCGATTTGTATGGGAGCTACCCCTTTTTTTGCCCCCGCTCAAAAAAATTTTTCTTTAAAGTGTAGATCTTTGCGTACAATCACTTTTTGTAGAACATTTTAAGTCGATATCTGTTACAGTTTCCGAGATATAGCGTATCGAATATTTTATAATAATTGTCGATTTGTATGGGAGCTACCCCTTTTTTTGCCCCCGCTCAAAAAATTTTTTCTTTGAAGTGTAGATCTTTGCGTACAATCACTTTTTGTAGAACATTGTAAGTCGATATCTGTTATAGTTTCCGAGATATAGCGTATCGAATATTTTATAATAATTGTCGATTTGTATGGGAGCTACCCCTTTTTTTGCCCCCGCTCAAAAAATTTTTTCTTTGAAGTGTAGATCTTTGCGTACAATCACTTTTTGTAGAACATTTTAAGTCGATATCTGTTACAGTTTCCGAGATATAGCGTATCGAATATTTTATAACAATTGTCGATTTGTATGGGAGCTACCCCATTTTTTGCCCCCACTCAAAAAAATTTTTCTTTAAAGTGTAGATCTTTGCGTACAATTACTTTTTGTAGAACATTTTATGTCGATAGCTGTGATAGTTTCCGAGATATAGCGCATAAAATATTTCACCAAATTTGTGCAATTGTAGGAAAAATACCCCTTCCCCTGGTCCTATCTGAAAAAACTTTTTTCCATTATTTAGGTCCCTTCTTTAGGAGTATCCGTGCCAAGTTTTGTGGCAAGAGTGATTATACTTACTGAGATATATAGGGATATATGCACGGATTTTGTCCTAAAAAAAATGGGTTACTCTGGGTTTTCGCTTATATCTCGGTCAATAGTGAACCGATTTTGCTGATTTTAAATAGCGATTGTTAGCGGGATATTTGTAATCGTTTGACACCATTTACTGATCTGTATCTTTTTATCTGACTCCGGAAACTTGATTTCAACAGACGGACAGACGGACAGACAGACAGACAGACAGACAGACAGACGGACATGGCTATTTCAACTTCCCTATCTATAAGGATCCAGAATATATATACTTTATGGGGTCGCAAATGAATAATAAAGAAATTACAAACGGAATGACAAAGTGATATATACCCTATCACTATGTGAAGGGTATAATTACGTTTGTTTCCCAGAGTAAGGCAAAAACGCTATTTTAAAAAAATTGCGTTACTTCATTTTTATACTGAGGCATCAATATGTAGGTTTATAAACAATAATCAATAAATATTAACATAAAGGATTGCTTTTAGCAGTATTTATTGTGAAAAAGTCATATATGTATATAAAAAAATTGTTTTTGTTAAGAAACTTAAATAATACATTATATTTTATGTTGTGATTTTTTAGAAATTTTATAGTCTTCACTGACACAAATTTTCATAACAATCTTTAAAAATATTTTTGAACTGTTTTCCTAAATTTTTAATTGACGTTTTCTGATAAAAAAAAAGTATTTCTTGTGTATTGTGTTCAAGGTCGTAACTGCTCTTTTTTTAATTTACCTTACTTTTGCAAATGGAACTCCTTCAAACTCTTAGGTTCTATTTAATTGACCTAAAAGATAAAGTTTTAAATTGTTGTACATAAAAAGATTTGCGTGTGTATAATAACCACCACAATTTTTGTAACAATATACCTAGGACCTAAAGGGATGAAATACCTTTCAAATTAGTGGAAAATCCCAAACAAAATGAAATGATGAACAATTAAATCTAATGGTGGTAAAGCGGAATGCCATTTTTTCCAATCCTTTTAAAACTTGCATGAGAGTGTGTAACAGCTCTATTTTTTTTGCAATATAAATATTAAATGTTGGTAAAAGCTCCTTATTTGGATTTTAAATAGCGTGAAGTGAATAACAAACAATGCCTAAAAGACAATTTAATTTTGAAAAATATGTGTTGTACGATGCATCTTCAAAAAAAGTATTTGCGCAATAGAATCGTGCAAAAAGGAACTTAGTGAGAAAGTGAAGAGAAATATCAAAAGACATTACAAACTACTTCACAAACAAGATATACAAAGTAATGGTGACGATGCTTTTGTTTGTCACTGGAGTAATGCTTCTCCTTTTTGTAAAACCTTAACCGCATAGTTTTATTACTAAAATCATTAAATCGGATTCATTGAAAAATTTAAATGAAATGAAGTTAAATAAATGCAAATATTTTATTATGAAAGCAAGAAAATTAAAAAAGTAGTTAAGAACCACAACGTATAATAGTGCCTGGTTTTGTAACTTATTAAAAACATGTTTTAAAAAAAAATTATTCCTACTTTTTTTAAGCATTTCAAAAATTATGCAACAAATTTTTACATATGGCAGCACCAGTAACATGACCAAAAAATTTTATGTGTACACATTTATGAATGCTTCGCGAAAAAATTCATTTATGATTTCTCACTTATGAGAAGTACACGAATTTGATGCTTTTCATTTATGTTCGTAAAAAGAAAAAAATAAATTTTTGTTTTCACTTATGACTGGTGCAAAAAAATTTTTTTTTTCTCGCTTGAGAGTGAGAAGGCACAAAATGTTTTTTTAAAAACTCATTCATTAATGAAAAATTGCTGCAGTGAACACAGCGCTCACATTCGTTATCACGAATGAGAAGTGAGTGAGCAATTTTGAACTCTGGTATATATATTTTGGATTCTTAAAGATAGGTAAGTCAATAAGGCCATGCCTGTCCGTCTGTGTGTCTTTTAACTTAAAAAAGTCGCTCAGTAAGCAATTAGAAATATACCTGATATAATCGCTATTTAAAATCAGCAAAACCGGTTTAATATTGACCGATACAAGCAAAACTCCACAACAACCCATTTTTTAGGACCAAATCCATATCCCTTCATATCTCAGTAATTACAGCCACTCTGGCCGCAAAGCTTAGCACGAATACTTTGAAGATAGGGACCTAAATTAGGGAAAACAGTTTTCATATAGGAGCAGGGAAAGCGGTATTCCCCTACAATCGCACAAATTTGGTGAACTATTTTATCCAATAACACCTATAGAAGTCAAATGTTTTACAACAAGTAATTTTATAATAATACCTACATTTTGGAAAACAAATTTTTTGGATTAGAGCAGAAAAAAAAGTAATCCCCATTCAAATTATCAGTTTTTGTAAAATTTTTTATACGCTATATCTCGGAAACTGTAAAATCTATCGACTTTAAATGTTCCACAATAAGTAATTGAACAATAACGCGTACATTTTGGAAAAAAATGTTGGATAGGAGCAGGTGAAGGGGCAGCCCCAATATAAGTAAACCACTTTTAATACGAAATATGTTGAAAACTTTTAAAACTACATGGTATTTTTTTATACATACAAACGTTATTTTCTAAAGTTTTCTATTTTAAAAACTAGAATAGCTGTCGACTTCAAATCCGGTACAAAGTATTTTTATTATAATATTTTCAGTAAGAAATAACTCGGTCAGATCAGATATCTATAAAAAGATCAATGTGAAGGGTATATTAGATTTGACCCAGCCGAATATAGCGCTCTTACTTATTTAAATAAGCTGGAAACACATCCAAACCCGCTCGCTCAAAGTATCTTGCAACATAGTGGACACTCCCGTCTGAAAAGGAGGGATACTATTGCGCTTCGATAACTATTTACATTATGAGAACTTAAATTTTAGTCTGGCACTGGCTGGACTAATATTATTTCCTTAGTCTTAAGATTTGAAAACTTATTGTTAGTTCGCTAAAGCGAAGATTCAATAATACAAAATATGCAAAAAAAAAAAAAAAAAAAAAAACTTGTTTTTAAATACAAGTGTAGAAAACTGTTAAAAATATAAAAAGAAATAATGCTCGAAAACGATAAAATTTTAAATTACATATGAGTTACACATGCAACTAATTACACATGGGCTACACATGAAACGAAAAATTACACATGAAATGTGTAATTACACATAAGGCGGCAACACTGAATCTTAACCAAAAAAGTGATGAAAATCTTAAACAAAACTGAAGATCGGTGTATTCAAACAAAGTTCGAACACATAACAAAATTTAAAAGAAAAACAAAATAAATACAGTAGTTTGCGAAAATTTTTTTATTTAAAACAAGTAAGAGCGCTATATTCGGCTGTGCCGAATCTTATATACCCTTCACATTGACCTTTCGCAATCCCAAACTTTTTTTTATTTTTAACCATTTTTTTACTTATCAAATATTTCTAATTTTTAAATAGGGGTCGGTGTCATTTTTTAACGCTCCACGGGTGACGGAGAAGTTGTATGGGTTTTTATCCTAATTTTTACAAATTTTGTATGGCAACCCACTTAGAGAGTGAAGATAGAGGGTAAGTATATTCTAGGAGTATGTTTGGGAGGGAAAACTAATGGGGGTCGGTTGTACCCTTTATTGCCCTAAGGCTAACTCTGAAGAAGTTGTGGGCCTTTTTACATCATTTTTGTAAATTTTGTATGGCAACCCCCTTAGGGCGTGGAGATAGAGGGTAAGTATATTCTAGGAGTATGTTTGGAAGGGAAAACTAATGGGGGTCGGTCGTACACTTTGTTGCTCTAAGTCTAACTCTGAGGAAGTTGAGGGAATTTCCATATCATTTCTTGTAAATTTTGTATGGCAACCCCCTTAGGGCGTGGAGATAGAGGGTAAGTATATTCTAGGAATATGTTTGGGAGGAAAAACTAATGGAGGTCGGTCGTACACTTTGTTGCTCTAAGGCTAACTCTGAAGAAGTTGTGGGCATTTTTACATCATTTTTGTAAATTTTGTATGGCAACCCCCTTAGGGCGTGGAGATAGAGGGTAAGTATATTCTAGGAATATGTTTGGGAGGGAAAACTAATGGGGGTCGGTCGTACACTTTGTTGCTCTAAGGCTAACTCTGAAGACGTTGTTGGCATTTTTACTTAATTTTTATAAATTTTGTATGGCAACCCCCTTAGGGCGTGGAGATAGTGAGTAAGTATATTCAAGGAATATGTTTGGGAAGGAAAACAAATGGGGGTCGGTCGTAAACTTAATTGCTCTAAGGCCAACTCTGAAGAAGTTGTGGGCATTTTTACATCATTTTTGTAAATTTTGTATGGCAACCCCCTTAGGGCGTGGAGATAGAGGGTAAAAATATTCTAGAAATATGTTTGGGAGGGAAAACTAATGGGGGTCGGTCGTACACTTTGTTGCTCTAAGGCTAACTCTGAAGAAGTTGTGGGCCTTTTTACATCATTTTTGTAAATTTTGTATGGCAACCCCCTTGAGGCGTGGAGATAGAGGGTAAGTATATTCTAGGAATATGTTTGGGAGGAAAAACTAATGGGGGTCGTTCGTACACTTTATTGCTCTAAAGCTAACTCTGAAGAAGTTGTGGGCATTTTTCCATCATTTTTGTAAATTTTGTATGGCAACCCCTTTGGGGCGCGGAGACAGGGGGTAAGTATGTTCTAAGAATATGTTTGGGAGAAGAAATTAATGGGGGTCGGTCGTACACTTGATTGCTCTAAGGCCAACTCTAAAGAAGTTGTGGGCATTTTCATATCATTTTTGTAAATTTTGTATGGCAACCCCCTTTAGGGCGTGGAGATAGGGGGTAAGTATATTCTAGGAATATGTTTGGGAGAAGAAATTAATGGGGGTCAGTCGTACACTCTATTGCTCTAAGGCCAACTCTGAAGAAGTTGTGGGCATTTTTACATCATTTTTGTAAATTTTGTATGGCAACCCCCTTAGGGCGTGGAGATAGAGGGTAAGTATATTCTAGGAATATGTTTGGGAGGGAAAACTAATGGGGGTCGGTCGTACACTTTATTGCTCTAAGGCCAACTCTGAAAAAGCTGTGGGCATTTTCATATAATTTTTGTAAATTTTGTATGGCAACCCCATTAGGGCGTGGAGATAGGGGGTAAGTATATTCTAGGAATATGTTTGGGAGAAGAAATTAATGGGGGTCGGTCGTACACTCTATTGCTCTAAGGCCAACTCTGAAGAAGTTGTGGGCATTTTTACATCATTTTTGTAAATTTTGTATGGCAACCCCCTTAGGGCGTGGAGATAGAGGGTAAGTATATTCTAGGAATACGTTTGGGAGGAAAACCTAATGGGGATCGGTGATACATTTTTTTCCACTACGGGCGACTCCGGGGAAGTTGTAGCGGTTTTTACCTTATTTCTTAAAATTTTGTATGGCAACCATGTCAGGGGCTGGAGATAGAGAGTAAGTATGTTTCACAAAAATGTTTGGATGGAAAAAATAATTTGGGTCGGTCTTACATTTTACCTTTGTAGGAGAACCCTGGAAGCCGTAGGAGCGATTTTAAAAATCTTTAAATTAAGCTTTGTATGGCAACGCTGTTATATGTATGAACACTTATACTAATAAAATTATTGTTTTGGGTGTGTTTCAATAATATCAACATGACTGATTCTGTTTTTTTGCTTTTTTTGTGGTTTTTTTTGTTGTTATACCCTTCACATAAGTGATAAGTTTGTCATTCCGTTTGTAATTCCTTTATTATCCATTTGGGACCCCATAAAGTATATATATTCTGGATCCTTATAGATAGGGAAACCGATTTAGCGATATCCGTCTGTCCGTCTGACCGTCTGTCCGTGTTATGGTTGAAATCAACTTTCTAAAGCCCCCCGATATCGCATAGACCCTAATGTGGTATCAAACTGCCACAGATAGTCGCGAGAAAATCGGTATTGAAATGCAGCAAAATCGCTCGATAAATAACCGAGATATAAGCAAAAAACCACGGCTACCTCGGTTTTTTGAGTCTACAACAACAACAAAGAACATACTTTTATATGTAATAATAAAAAAACAACAAAAAACAACAAAAAAAGAAAAAAACAGAATCCGTCATGTCTATATTATTGAAACACACCCAAAACAAAAATTTTATTAGTATTAGTGTTCATACATATAACAGCGTTGCCATACAAAGCTTAATTTAAACATTTTAAAAATCGCTCTTACGGCTGTACGGTGTACGACCGACCCCTATTAGTTTCTTCGCCCAAACATATTTCTAGAACATACTTACCCCCTATCTCCACGCCCTAATGGGGTTGCCATACAAAATTTACAAAAATGATAAAATGCCACAACTTTTCAGAGTTGGCCTTAGAGCAATAAAGTGTACGACCGACCCCTATTAGTTTCTTCTCCCAAACATATTCCTAGAACATACTTACCCCCTATCTCCACGCCCTAATGGGGTTGCCATACAAAATTTACAAAAATGATAAAATGCCCACAACTTCTTCAGAGTTGGCCTTAGAGCAATAAAGTGTACGACCGACCCCCATTAGTTTGCCCTCCCAAACGTATGCCTAGAACATACTTACCCCCTATCTCCACGTCCTAATGGGGTTGCCATACAAAATTTACAAAAATGATAAAATGCCCACAACTTCTTCAGAGTTGGCCTTAGAGCAATAAGGTGTACGACCGACCCCCATTAGTTTGCCCTCCCAAACATATTCTTAGAACATACTTACCCCCTATCTCCACGCCCTAATGGGGTTGCCATACAAAAATGATGTAAAAATGCCCACAACTTCTTCAGAGTTGGCCTTAGAGCAATAAAGTGTACGACCGACCCCTATTAGTTTCTTCTCCCAAACATATTCCTAGAACATACTTATCCCCTATCTTCACGCCCTAATGGGGTTGCCATACAAAATTTACAAAAATGATAAAACGCCCACAACTTCTTCACAGTTGGCCTTAGAGCAATAAAGTGTATCACCGACCCCCATTAGTTTGCCCTCCCAAACATATTCCATGAATATACTTACCCCCTATCTCCACGCCCTAAGGGGGTTGCCATACAAAATTTACAAAAATTATGTAAAAATGCCCACAACTTCTTTTGAGTTGGCCTTAGAGCAATAAAGTGTACGACCGACCCCCATTAGTTTGCCCTCCCAAATATATTCCTAGAATATACTTACCCTCTATCTCCACGCCCTAAGGGGGTTGCCATACAAAATTTACAAAAATTATATGAAAGTGCCCACAACTTCTTTAGAGTTGGCCTTAGAGCCTATTAAAAAATTAGAAATATTTCATAAGTAAAAAAATGGTTAAAAATAAAAAAGTTTGGGATTGCGAAAGGTCAATGTATATAAGATTCGGCACAGCCGAATATAGCGCTCTTACTTGTTTTTATATTATTACATGTAAAAGTGTGTTGTTTGTTGTTGTTGTAGACTCAAAAAACCGAGGTAGTCTTGGTTTTTTGCTTATATCTCGGTCATTTATCGGGCGATTTTGCTGAATTTCAATACCGATTTTCTCGCGACTATCTGTGACAGTTTGATACCACATTCGGTTCTATGCGATATCGGGGGGCTTCAGAAAGTTGATTTCAACTATAACACGGACAGACGGACATCGCTAAATTGGCTTCCCTATCTATAAGGATCCAGAATATATATACTTTTTGGGGTCCCAAATGGATAATAAAGGTATTACAAACGAAATGAAAAACTTATCACTTATGTGAAGGGTATAAAAATACATACTTATTTCAGGGCAAGTTATCCGGAACACTTTAACTAATACTGTGTTAATTGATCTATAGATGCATCTAAACAAGTTAATGTATAGATTTAGTAGAAATTAGAATGCATAATATAAATTTTTTTCAATGACATAAAATTTTCTGTTAAATTCTACATAAAAAATGTGTTTCGAAATCACAAGAACTTGGTTGAAATTTTCCTAAAAACTAATTAAATTATTATTTTTAATTTTTACTTACGCTTATTTTAAGGTTTTTTTTCCTTAAATTAATTACGAAAACCGGTAGTGCATGAAAATTCCATACGACTTAAAATTTGATTTTGAAAAAAGCCTTGCCGTTAAACAAAAATTATTACATACTAAAAATACATAGAAAAACCAAAACACAAAAACCATGTTAAACGCAATGCGATTTGTTCGGGTATTCGAATAATGTCTTCTGTTCATGAACAATCGAACAATTTCATTAAACACCAAACAGTAATCATTGCGATTGCAACATAAACGAACATTTGGTTGCTGATGTCAAACTCGACCAAGCTTGTACTACACATGAACATGATTGTGTATGGAGTTGTTTATGCTGCAGTTTAAATTTGTATGTGTCTCTTTAACTTCTAGGTTTAGCAACTTAACATGTAAGCTTGTCTGTATTTTATCCAGTTTTTTCATAGCTGCTTCTGCTAAAAATAAGTTGTTTAATTTGTTTGTAATACTCTTAATATGTTCCGGTATAATTCTTACTTTTCTTAATTTTTGTAGGAGACTTGAACTCTCAATAATTTTTGCCAATTTTTCAACAAGTCTGCTATATATTTTTAAAACTCTGCAAGTCTGAGTGTCATAGTTTTCTCTTACGTGTTGGGAAAAGTTCTCCATATTGTTTTGTTAGCTTTGCCTACGTTGTGCCAAATTATTTATTTGTCTGTTCTTTAAATCTATTTTAATAATTGGCGCACCCTTCGCAAATGTTAATACGCTTTGTTTTTCACTTGACTAATGTGATCATATTAATTTTTTCTATGGGGGTTTCCCACGGACTATATAAAGTCAACTGCTTTTATATATATGTAAATAAAAAAACAAACTATACACATTGTTACGGAGTTGAATTTTGACTGGGTATTTAACATGATAATTTTATAAGCTATGGGGTGTTATTGGCGGTTGTTGTCTGCGTTTAAAATATTATTATTTAGGATTTAATCCCAATTTTCTTGTATATTTATAGGGTTTGTTGTTGGTTAAGTTTGTCTATATGCATCTCATTGGTTCTTTCACCAAATCATCAGTGGACTTCAACCCAAATTCTTAAAAAACCTCACGAATATTTTCTGTCTTTATATAATAACCTCAATAAACAAATTGAGAATAACTATAAGCAAACCAAAACGTTCAAGATTTTTTAAGAATTCAACAAACGAATATTCGCTATTCGCTTGTTTTGATTTTCTTTTTTCCCTTACATTTGAATAACCATTGGTTATTACTTAATGTATTATAAGGGCTACCGAAAACAAAACCTTGTTGTTCAACAACACTTAAAATATTACTTAGGATTTAATCCCAATTTTCGGTATATTTATAGAGTTTATTGCTGGTTAAGTTTGTCTATATGCATTTCATTGGTTCTTACACCAAATCATCAGTAGACTTCAACCCAAAATTCTTAAAAAACCTCATGAATATTTTTTATGTCTTTATGTAATAACCTCAATTAACAAATTGAGAATTACTATAAGCTAACCAAAACGTTCAAGTTTTTTTAAGAATCCAACAAACCAGTATTCGCTATTCGCTTGTTTTGATTTTCTTTTCCCCCTTACATTTGAATAACCATTGGTTATTACTAGACACCGGAACTTAATGCATTTATAACTGCGTTTTATGCGCTTAAAAAATGCACTAAAAAATGAAAAATATGTACAAAAAACTAAAAAATATGCATTTATTTTTTGCTTTTTAAACATGTATTTATTCAAAAAAAAAAAAAAAACAAAAAAAAAAGAACACAAAAGTAACAAAAATATCATATCGTTGTGTATAAATGCAGTACATGAAGTAACATTTATTCTTATGTATCTCTTTAATTTATTCAAAGGCTGCTGCATGTGTTTAATTTTTAAAAATCGAAAAAAACATTCTTCACTTTCCTTCTCTTTTGTAGTTTCTGCATGGTTGTTAAACAATTACTTTTGTAACAGTTTCAATAAATGAAAAAGAAATTAATAAATTCTTAAAAATGTACCTATTGGCCCAACTATTCAAGAAAACGTAGTAAAATAAATTTTAAATGTTACCAATTTTTAGGCTGATTTAGAAAAATTTTTGCTTAGAGAAAATATGAAAAAAATTACAAAAAGAAAGCACATGTTATTCTTTTTTTCAAAAAATATGCATTATGGCTAATATATGCAAAAACATGCATTTATACCAAAATATGTAAAAATATGTATTAACAAATCGATGCCATTTAATTGAAAAACTCCTGATTCGGACAGATATTTAGTTTATGTTGATCTCAGATCAACGACAACAAACATGCATTTACATGAAGTTCCGGTCTCTAGTTATTACTAAGTAACAAGGTTTTGTTTTCGGTAGCCCTTATATTACATTTAGTAATAACCAATGGTTATTCAAATGTAGGGGGAAAAAGAAAATCAAAACAAGCGAATAGCGAATATTGGTTTGTTGGATTCTTAAAAAAACTTGAACGTTTTTGGTTTTCTTATATTAATTCTCAATTTGTTTATTGAGGTTATTATATAAAGACAGAAAATATTCATGAGGTTTTATATGAATTTGGGTTAAAGTCTACTGATGATTTGGTGTAAGAACCAATGAAATGAATATAGACAAACTTAACCAACAACAAACCTTATAAATATACAAGAAAATTGGGATTAAATCCTAAATAATTTTGTAAAAGTGTTGTTAAACAACAAGGTTTTGTTTTCGGTAGCCCTTTTAATACATTTAGTAATAACCAATTGTTATTCAAATGTAAGGGGAAAAATAAATTCAAAACAAGCGAATAGCGAATATTGGTTTGTTGGATTCTTAAAAAAACTTGAACGTTTTGGTTTGCTTATAGTAATTCTCAATTTTTTTATTGAGGTTATTATATAAAGACAGAAATTATTCATGAGGTTTTTTAAGAGTTTGGGTTGAAGTCTACTGATGATTTGGTGTAAGAACCAATGAAATGCATATAGACAAACTTAACCAACAACAAACCCTATAAATATAATGAATTAATTGAAATGTAACTGCCATCTAGTAGTTTCGAGAATGTATTAGTGTGTTTACTGATTTTTCGTTGTTTGTCTGTTGGTTGTTTGTTTAGTTGCTCTGCTAGGTTTCCATCCGCCTGCTACTACCTTCCTACTAGCATTAACCCTTCCCTGCCGTTATCTTTTGTGTTGAGTGACTTCTAAAAATTAAAAAAAAAATATTGGCGGGCAATTCGCCCCCTTGATGGATGTAATCCATTACCCCCAGAAAACCCCTCATGCTCAAATTTTGTTTATTTATTTTCCTTTTCTTATTCAATTTACTTTTTATACATTAATATATATATATATATATATATATATATATATATATATATATATATATATATATATATCTAAAAATTATTCTGTGTGGCCGCAAATTTCCAGAATTTGTGCGTCCTTACAATATCAAATACGTTATTACTATTTAACAAAAAATTGGTAAAAAGATTTATAACAAAAAATTGGTAAAAAGATTTATAATTTATTCTATAAAAAGTAAATGACACAGCTTGACTACTATAAAATAAGCTAGAAATGTAAAGATAAAAAATGTTAAATGTAAAGTTTTATATTTTCAATATCTTCCACGCGTTTCTGCAAGATGTACATCAGTGTAAAAAGGCTACAAGATAATTTTTAAAGAACCTATATAAGGTCTTGAAGTATCATCAAGTACATAAGGCAACCAATTATAGCGGTGTTTTATATTTTCTTCCAATGGACCATTTTTAAGTGATAGCTTTGGATCCATTAGAGTGTCAGCTCTATTGCAGTTTTCCATTTAAAAACGAGTAATAAATTCTTTACAAGCGGTTTTTGTTTCGAATGGCTGTTTTGAACCCAATTAAACATTGACTTTTTTAAGGTTTTTCATTTTGTCATAATTCATAACTTTGAGTCATCATTTTATATAATTTCCTACAAGCAGTAGTCAACATAAAGCAGCAGACATACAACATTATTAATGCGCTTACGTATATATAACCAGACAGTAGTCATTTTTTGATCCTTTAAACTGCAATTCTGGTTTAACTCGGTAGTTCCCAAAATTTCTTTTGTTTTAAATTTTTCTGAAAAAGAAGAAATCTTATATACTTTAGCCTCCTGAGCCCAAAAATTAGTTTAGTTTTTTAATACATTGTTAGCTTTTTCGGAAAACGTGAAAAACTAGCGTTACCATATGGTAACCGTGGGTCGCCTATGGTACATGTTTTTTTATGAATAAAACGATTATTTGTTACATATTTTTGTTATAATTTGTATGATAATCGGCGAAGTACTTTACGCAAAGTCTTACATTGCATTTTTTACAAGTTGTTTGCCCGTTGACTGCATCGTTCGCTGGCACAATGTCTTCGATTGGATGATACTACAAAACATCCAATCTGATCATAACGAATAGTGAGCAACTAGGCTTGGTTTGTTGCATGTCTGTAGAAGGACATTGGGCCTAATGATTTGGATTTTGTTCCATAATGTTTGCAATTGTATACTGCCAATTGTCGTCGAAATTCAAATTTAGTCATTATTAACTGCTCTTTTCACTGAATCTGCCAATCGTTTTGAATACAAGCATCTATTAGCCAGGTAAAAATACTAGACCACCATTTTTGTCCTCTATATGGCAAAGAACGGGGTACATTTATTTTGTATGCACTTGCCTTAGATTTCGGATTTTCTCCAAATTTATAAACCAATATTGTATTTTAACATACTTTCAGTTTCATCTTCTAAATTAAAATTTTGCAAATGTTGCTTGCTAACTGGAATGCCCAACATTCATCTTTCGCATCATATTCGCCAGATATATTCACGTCTATAGGAGGCTAGATATAAATATCAGTTGCTCAGCAACACACACTAAGAGAAAAACATGTACCCTAGGTGACCCACGATTACCATATGGTAACCCCTTAAGTAAAATGTAAATAAATAGTAAAAAAAGTTTTTTAAAACAATTTTTTTTTTCATTTTATAGTTTGTTTTGTTGGCTACCATCTGCTTTTAATTTTTTTATGATTATTAAAAAATTATAATTAAATGCTTTAAATAACCGATGTGTCATATCTAAAAACGCGAATTTTTAAAAACTTTTTTTGTCACTTTATTTTACACGCCACAACTTTCCCAATTGAGCTCAGAGTAATGAAACCTTTTTTTGACAAACTACAAATGTTTTACACAAAATAACGTTTTTTTTCTTTTAATTATGTTGTTATGTTGTGTATCTTGCTGTATAAATGTAACTTCCTGTATATTACCATATGGTAATCGTCGGTTGTTTTTGGGTTAAGGCCCTATTAAGCTTTGTTTAGTTTGCAAAACTTATTATTTCGATTATTGAACTCTTGTAGCATTTTCATAAAAATATCTTTTTACAAACTCTTGCTCAGAAAAACAATCCATTTGATGAATATTTTTATTATTGAGTCTTCGTTTAAGGTAACTAGCAATAAGTAATCAAATTTTAAAACTTAGTAATTAACATTAGTCCGGCCTGTACAAGACTAAAATTTAAGTTCAACTAATTAAATAAAATAATTTCAATGGTCTCATCTAAGCGCAATAGTATGCCTTTTTTTCAGACGAGCATGTCTACTATGTTGCAAGATGTTTCGAGCTAAAATTTAAGTCTTTTTAGCTTATTTTATACTTGTACACGTAGTTTAAGACTTCACACTTAACTAGAGGAACTTGTAGATCCATGTGAATGTTGCTGTTTCTCACATACCCAGGAGCACCAGTTATCATTCTTAGGATTTTATTTTGACGACGTGGAATTTTTTCTACGTTAGAGGCGGAAGCAGTGCCACATAATTGTATACCGTAGCACTAAATTGGCTTCAAAATCAATTTGTAGAGTAACTAGAAGTTTACAATCAAGGCGAAGCATATAGTTTTTGAGAATTAGCCAATGAATTCGTGTAGCTTTAAGTTTCATTTGCGTCAACTTTGCGTCTATATGTGACTTCTATGTAAGGTGAAGGTCCAGGTGAATGCCAAGTGTATCGTCTCAAAACGCTAAGGCATCATATGGTTGTTAATAAGGACTGGGGAGCACGTTTCTTTGCGTTAAGTAAAAGTAACGTGGGTACATTTGCCAAAACTTTGCCTATTTCTCTACTTGGGTTACTTGCTGTTGCACTTGGTTCTAAGCCTCTTTATGGTCTTTATGATTGTGGAGAAAAGCGGTATCATCAGCAAATGTTAACGTGTGGGTTTAACTGTTGGTTGGCATATCTGCTGTGTAAATCACGCACTGAATCGGATTTAATATATTGCCTTGAAGTACACCAGCCCCTATTGGTTTAGAGCAACTCAAGTGGTTTCCCTCTTTGATCATAATTTGTCGACTGGCTATGTACTTTTCTAATAGGTTAAAAATATTAATTGGAAAGTTTAACTTTATTTTGTTAAACAGGCCTTTAGGCCCTACTTTATCGAAAGCTTGATAAACATCGATGAAGAACATGAAGCAGTCCTTCTTTTCCTCAAAGTCTTTTCTTATAACCTGTACCAATCTGTGAGTTTGTTCGGTGGTACTATGTTGACTTCTAAATCCAAATTGGTGATTTGGAATGCAGCTGTTGTCATGTAGGATCGGATTTAGATTGTTTCTAAGCAGTTTTTTTGACCAATTTTAATATATTTGGTAAGAGAGCTATAGGCTTATACGACTTCAGGCTTAGGAATTATCTTTACATAGGCAACTTTCCATAGAGGCGGGAAATGTTCAAGCCGAACTATCGCGTTAAAAATAAAAAAAAATTATTCTTTTAGCTGTAAAAGATAGATTTAAGAGCATTTTCTTGCTTATTTTATCAATTATCGATAGCCTCTACAACACTTGGAGATCGGAAACGTATCTTTATAGGATGCCTAGCAACCAGGGTTGGGCAGTATTTGAAATACGTATTTTGTATTTGTATTTGAAATACCACCTTCTAATGTATTTTGTATTTGAAATACCCAACACTGAAGTATTTTGTATTTTGTATTTCAAATACTTATGATGTCAAAATACATTTTTGCAAAATACATTTTCTTGTTATACAAAAATTTATCATAACCAAAAAATTGAAAAATGTTACAATTTTCCAGGGTACACTAAACAAAATAACAGCAAGGCGAATTCAAAAAGTTTGCCCTTTGCATTTTCCTTTTGTGCTTGAACGGTGGAATGCCAGAAAAATAAAAAATTTCATACAAAATTGAATATTAGTACCGGCACGTTACGTCGGCACAAAGTATTTTTATTATAAAATTTGCGGTACGAAAACAACTTGAATAGATTAGATGGCTGGACTAACGAAAAGATAAATGTGAAGGGTAAATAAGATTCGGCATAGCCGAATAAAGCGTTCTTACATGTTTTTATTAATCACTTTGTATGTCTCTGGCCAATTTGTAAATTACCCAATAATCTGAAAAAGAGTACGTGTTGTATGAATTATGTCACAAGGCTCATGCGAGCTATAAATAGAATTTTGAATTTCTTTTTGTTTATTATACCTTTCACATTGTGATAAGGGCATACATATATCAGTTTGCCATTCCGTTTGTAATTTCTTCATTATTATGCATTTGCGACCCCATAAAGTATATATATTCTGGCTCCTTATAGATAGAAAAGTTGATATAGCCATGTCCGTCTGTCCGTCTGTTGAAATAAAGTTTCCGGAGTTAAATAAAAAGATACGAACCAGTTATTGGTGTCAAACTATTCAAAATATCCTGGAGATAGTCGCTATTTAAAATCAGCAACATCGGTTCACTATTGACCGAGATATAAGGGAAAACCCAGAATAACCCATTTTTTTAGAACGAATTCCGTGCATACATCCCTATATATCTCAGTAAATATAGTCATTCTTGCCACAAAACTTGGCACGGATACTTTTAAAGTAGGGACCTAAATAATGAAATTTTTTTTTTTAGAAAGGATCAGGGGAAGTGGTATTTCTTCTACAATTGCACAAACTTGGTGAAATATTTAATGCGCTAAATCGTAGAAACTATAACAGCTAAAGACTTCAAATGTTCTACAAAAAGTAATTGTACAATAAGACCTCCACTATAAGGAAAAAAATTTTCGGGTAAGGGCAGAAAAAGGTAGCTCCCATACAAATTTAAAATTTTTATAAAATTTTCGATACGCTACATCTCGGAAACTATAACAGAAATCGACTTCAAGTGCTCTGCAAAAAGTAATTGGACAACAAAACCTACGCTTTAAAAAAAAGTTGTTCGGGTAAGGGCAGAAAAAGGGGTAGCTCCCATACAAACTAACAATTTTTACAAAAGTTTCAATACGCTTTATCTCGGAAACTATAACAGCTATCGACTTCTAGTCGTCTACGAGAAGTGATCGGATGATAAGACCTACACTATGGAAAAAAATTTTTTTGAGTAAGGCAGGGAAAGGGATAGCTCCAATACAAATTGACGATTCTTATAAAATATTCGATACGCCATATCTCGGAAACTATAATAGCTATCGACTTCTAGGGGTTTGCAAAAAGTAATTGGACAATAACGTCTACACTTTGAAGAACAAATTTTTTAGGGTGGGGCCAGGAGAAGGGGTAGCTCTCATACAAATGAACAATTTTTATGAAATTTTGGATACGCTACATCTGGGAAACTATAACAGCTATCGACTTTGAATATTCTACAAAAAGTAATATTCAAATAATTCATATATTTTGGAAAAAACAAGTTGGAGAGGAGCAGGGGTACTAAAACATCCCATAAAAATTAACAACTTTTATTAACCTTTTAATATGAAGAATGTCGAAAACTTTTATAACTCTCGACCTAAAAACTTCTTCATCTATTCCTATTATTCATACGAACGTTTTGTAAATTTTTCTATGGACTTTAAAACTCGCACAAGGTATTTTTATTACATTATTTGCAATACAAAATAAATATATTAAAATACCAACGTATATAAGATTCGGCACAGCCGAATATAGCGCTCTTACTTTTTTTGCCATTCAATTTATGAGAAAATAAGGTAGTTTTGACTTCGATAATTTTCGTATTTCAAAAGGGCTTCCTAATTAAACTACTTATGCCCCTTTTCATAATACTTATGATGGGTTTATTAAAGGCATTTTTGGCAGTCATCTATAGGATAAATGTAAAAAGACTTTAAAGAAACTGGCCTAAGCTGTACCTCATTTCTTATATCCGCAGCCGGGTGTTTCACCTAACCTAGCCATTGGGCTACCATTACCCTTGCTCCAATTAATTTTTTTTCAAACTGTAACCATTATTCTTAATTTATTTTGTAGAAGTTTTAAAGTTATTAGCTGTAATAGCTTTCGAAATAAAGCGCATAAAAAATTTGATATAATTTATGGAATTGTAAGGGGGCTATCTTTGTCCTTGCTACTATCCACAAGTCAATTTTCCCGCTTTTAAAGCTCCATACCAAATTTTGTGGTAACTGAGGTGCATTGGGATATATGCATAGATTTTGTTCTAAAAAATCTCAGGATTTTCCTTATATCTCAGCTTTTTGTTGGCCGATCTTACTGATTTCAATTAACTATTTGCTCTTAAGTATTTGGAGTTGGAGTTAGTCAGCTTCCTAAATGACAAAGGTAAGGAGCTTTCCAGTCTTGAAGGCTACCCAAATATAAGAAATGTTTTCAAAAAATTTAACACCAGTGTGTGTTCAACAGGACCTGTAGAAATATTGTTTTTTTAGCTGGATTTATATATTCTCCAACAAGAGACTGCTTATCTGATGATACTTTTAAAAGCCTAGTGTTCATAAAAGGAAATTTGTTTTACAGATTAGGGGTTATATATGTATTTTGTATTTTGTATTTTAAATAAAATATACTTAAATACTGTATGTTGTATTTGAAATACTCTACTTGAAAGTATTTAGTATTTGAAATACCACCGGAACAAGTATTTTGTATTTCAAATACAGCAAAGCATGTATTTTGCCCAACTCTGCTAGCAACAATAGTTGGTAACTTCCTCACGTCAGTGCACGTATTGAGAGCGAACACGTGTCTTTTAAGTCGTCTGGCGTAGTGAATAATTCGCCTGGGGAGTCGCACCTAGACCTTCCAATTGTTCTTTTAGTAATGCCATCTTGTGTACCTCCAGCAAGTTTTTTAATCGGTTCGTACATTCTCAGAAGATAAATCCAACGATGCTTGAGCTTGAAAAAGTGTTGGGGATATACCTTTTGCTACGCCGAAATCTATTACGTCTGGAATTTTATTATGATCAGTTGGCCAATAGGTTGGTTGTCCAGTTGCAATAACGCAAAGTTCCATTTCCGGCAAGGGATCATACAAGACACGACCTCTGGGACTAATTAGGCGGGAGCCCCAGTGCGTGTGCTTAGCGTTATAGTCTCCAGCAGCTATAAGGCGGAGACCAAATGGTTTGTAAATTCATTGTACTGATCCTTCGTTATGGAGAATCTAAGCGGGCAGTAAACTGTTGAAATAATAAGGTTATGAAATAATTCATCAATGCATTCATCCAATGCTTAGATATAATATTCCAAGAGGCCACCCTACCATTAATGTCATATGAGTCTCGTATATTAACATGATATAAATTTTTTTTTTATTAAAAAATACTCTAGCTCGTTTTTGTGTTGCCGGATTCCGCTTGCGTTCCAGAAACAAACCTTGAGGCAGTTCATGGCCTTTTAAGCATAGCCTGCAGACTGCATTTTTTGCATTTCGATGATATGAATATTTATTTTATATGGTACATTTTTCTATTTAAACGGCTAACAAAACTCTAAATGTACATACCAATTCTAGCAACGCGTGAATAGGTTTCTTCAAAACCGAAATCGTTTTCTTTAAGAAAAACCTCTGGCTACAATTTGAATTTTGTATTCTACTGGGTTACCTTTTGTCAAAACTGAGTGGACAATACACTGCCAAAATAACTAGGCTATAGAAAAATTCATCAACACAGACATTTGTTTATTTTATATAACAATCGGGGAGACCATCATATTAACCATATTCCTAATGCCGCATTCCTAACGGCTAACATTGGGCCCGTTTTGTTTGTTTTTTGGCACCTCCTTTTGCATTGTTAGCTGGTTAGACTTTAGTGGGCCAGCGTTTGGCTAGTAGTTGGCTGTACTAATAGAGGCATGCCTGTTGCCACCTGGAAAGGGACAGAACCATTTCAGCTTACACGAACGCTTAACATTATCAAAAACAGGTTCGACCTCTATATTTGGTCGTGTTTCTTCCACCGCAATTTCTGCAATTTTTTCAACCTCGGATCATGTTTTGGTTTATTGCAATCACATCGTTACTGTGGCGTTTTAACTTAAGCCAACATAAAAAAAAAAACAAAAAATTGTCTTAAATATTTTAAATTGAAAACATTTTTGGCGATTTTATAGTATTAAATAAAAAAACTGAATCTATAATTCTCACAGCTGCTTAAGCGCACACCTAAATTAATTTTATGTTTTTTAAACTTTTTTTACAGAAAAGCCAAAAGATTACTATAGCTTGCCATTAAATCGTTTTTCAGCAATAAAATCAAACTATGGAAAACTTATTCAAGTTACAATGCCTAATGTTTGCCAATCATCCTTTAGTGGGGATTATTCTTCCCTAGGTCAATACCACTTGGATTGTTCTGATTGGGTTAGAAACAGTCAAAATTTTTTACCTGATATAACGGAAGTACCTGCAGAAATTGCAGATTCGTCCAGTTTTCATAGCAATGAGAGTAATGAGTCCAAAGCAAAGCCAACTCATATTTCACAATGTAAGTAAATATTTTATATAAAAAATACATTTTCTATGGACGTATGTATGTTAAAATTTGTCATAAAAATTATTCCGAACGAATAGTTTAAATGAGCTTTTATAAATCAAGTTTTTTTTCCGTTTTTGATCAAGTTGAAGAACCAATTGTAATTTTAGTTTTTGACGTTGGGATTGCTTTTGAAACATAAATGTTGGCTTTTAAGCTTTTATTGTTAGACTGAATAAAATGTGACTTCAAATTATATATGACTAGCTAAGCCCTGGTGTGCTTCGCTATACCAATCATAGTAAAATTATTAAATTATGTAAACAAAAGAATTTATATATTTTTTAATTTATTGGTTGCCCCACATCAGTTGCAATAAATAATAAGTCAGCCCTACTATTTACTTAGCACATAAAAATTGGAAATTTACCAGGCTTACAGTTTTGGAGATATTCAGAAAGCTTTAATAAGCAAAAATTATTTATAAACTTCTATATATAATCTTAGCCCCATATTAACATATTAACATTTTTTGGTAACCTGACGAATGCAATTTAAATTGTGTTTCTACCTTCATTGGTTTTAAAGTTACGAAAAGTACTAAAACATAATTTTAACCTTTTTTCCCCCTAAGAGTCCAATTATTCAAAAAAGATCTAAAAACGTAAAACGCATAAAAAAAATCAAAATATATTTTTAACCCTGTTTTCCCCTTTTGAGCCCAAAATTAAAATATACGAAAAACGTAATAATATTTTTTTAGACCTACTGAACGCAATTTGAATAATGTTTATATCTTTATTCGTTTAAAAGTAACAAAAATTACCAAAAAGTACCAAAAGGTAATTTTAACCCCTTTATCCCATTTCGGACCAAAATGAAAAAAAAACTCCAGATACCTGTCTGTTTATTTCTTAAGGAAAACGCAAAACTTTCTAAATTTTGTTTCTATCTTACATACATCAAAAGATGGTAGGCTACAGGTTTTTCCTTTTTTGTCCCCTTTTTATCCCTTTACGGGCCCAATTTCTAAAAATTCGTATGTATTTAAACAAACATGTATTTAGCTCTACGTGTTTGATCAGTATGGCTTTGGGTAATTTGGTTAGGCAATTCATAGCCAGACCTTCCCACACAAATGGGCGTAGTGTGGGCGTGGCACCAAAGATTTCCAAAAAAAGTTGCCAGTTGTTTCTTCCAGACTTGAAGTAACTCGCTGTAAAAATTACAAAAAAATCGATCCACTGGTGTGGCCAGCTATAAATTACAAACATACATACATATGTACATACATACATACATACATACATACATACATACATACATACATACATACATACATACATACATACATACATACATACATACATACATACATACATACATACATACATACATACATACAACCTTGCTTTATATAATATATGTAGATACAAAATTCAAAAATATATGTAGAAACAAATTTCAAATATTTTTCAAAAGAAGTTCAAACTTCTCTTATATTGTTATATCCAAATTTTATTATGCTTTTGTGCAAATTTTTGTACCTCACCAAAGAAAAAGGTCTGAGACCCACATCCAATTATACCGATCGACACAGAATCACTTCCTGAGTCGATTAAAAGCTAACAGTCCATCCGTCCAGCTGGGAGTTAATGTATTCTTGTAAACAAAGTAGAGGCCGCATTTTTGCAGATATTTCGATGAAATTTGGAACAGATAAGTTTTTTGGCATAAGAAAAAAGCACGTTGTTTGTGGTGATGATCAGTTAATTTTTTGACAGAGCTCTCATACAAATGTCCTCCCAAATTAAGCGTTTTGGGCTATAACTGGCTCAAATATGGCCTTATCTTCACATAATTTTGCACGTTTGTCTATCTTTATGCCACCCATTTTCGTACCGAAAATAAACATTATCGGTCTATTTTTGAGCTTCATAAAAATCGCAACAATAGAAGAACCAGTGTGAAAACTTACATTTTTGTGGGCGCTGCAATCCTCCATTTTTGTCCTTTAGAATTTCAGAATTAGAGGCCTTCTATATGTGTGCCAATTTTAAAAAATCAGTGCAATAAAAGTACCAGCATAAAAAGTTTAACTTTTATGGGCGTGCCACCGCCCACTTTTTACCTTCAAAATTTTAACTTTAAAAGCTGTTTACGTGCGAACTAATTTCCAAAAATCGGTCTGGAAGAGGAATTTAAATTATGTTTCTATCATAATTGATTTTAAAGTTACAAAAAGTACTAAAACATAATTTTAACCCTTAGGGTCTAATAATTAAAAAAGCATCTAAAAACGTACTCATATTTTTTAGGCCTGTTACACTTAATTTGAATAACGTTTCTATCTTTATTGGTTTAAAAGTTACAAAAAACGCATTAAAAAATCAAAATTTATTTTTAACCCTTTTTTCCCCCTTTGGGCCCATAATTAAAAAAAAAAGTACGAAAAACGTAATCATATTTTTGTTAGACCTATCGAACACAATTTGAAAAATTTTTCTATCTTTATTGGTTTAAAAGTAACAAAAAGTACCAAAATATAATTTTAACCCCTTTTTTCGGCCTTTCGGACCAAAATTAAAAAAAACTCCAGATACCTGTCGGTTTATTTCTTAAGGAAAACGCTAAACTTTTTAAATTTTGTTTCTATCTTATATACATCAAGAGATAGTAGGTTACAGCTTTTCCCTTTTTGTCCCTTTTTTATCCCTTTACGGGCCCAATGTTTAAAAATTCATATGCATTTAAACAAACATGTAAAGCTTAACACGTGTTATAAATTTCATGTATTTACCTCTACGCCTAACCTTCCCACACAGATAGGCGTATTGTGGGCGTGGCAGCAATAGTTTAAAAAAAAGTAGCCTATTGTTCCTTCCAGACTTGAGATAACTCCCTGTAAAAATTTCAAAAAAATCGGTCCTATAGTAAGTTTTGAAGCATTGAATTGCGACTAATGCAATAGAAAGCCTTGGTTTGTAGAGCGAGGCTTTAAAACTCGGCAGACGAGCAAATGATGCCCTTTATTTGAGTTCAGTAAAAGAGTTCTTGTGTCTAAACTGAGACTGACTTTTATTTACAAATTTTCCAACTTATATACTAATTTACAAATTATCTAAAAATTATCTGACACATCTGGCATTTCATTCATACATCCAAAATGCCCAATGTAACATGGTGTTCAACTTTTTTGTTCATGTTACAAAATGCATTTACTGATCGACTGACTAATCAGCACAGTCATCATTTTTAAACAAATTGCATTTCTCCTATTTAAGGTATTAAAAAAATAAAAAGAAATTTGATTTGCTATTGTTACCCCTTAAGTACGGTCAAGTACCTAAAGCACTGAACTATAAGCGGAGCAAGTGAAAATACTCATGTTTCACTTCGCTGTATGTATTTTGGTATACGTAAGAAATGCAAGCATTTGTTTACCATATGTGTCATTGACATGGTCGTTTACAATTAATAATTTTTGTTATTTTGTTTACAAAAATACTGTGTGATGCTTTTGTGGAAATGAAAAAATAAGTGTACACTACACCCTTACCCTTAAGATAAAATTTATGAGATTTTGAATAAATTTAAATCTGAATACAAATTAATAGTTTAAAAAAAAATTTTTTTTTGTATATGGTTAATGCATTTTTAGTAAGTATTATAAATAAGAATATATACTTATATCTACTTTATTTCGTGATTTTTTTTTTGTATAATTTTAATAAGTTATTATGGAATATTCGTTCTTTATCATTTACTTGTATTATTGAATTACAATTTTGTCTTTCTAGTATTCTATATGGACCAATGTAGGGACTCTGATTTTTCTTTCTACTTTCTAGTTTTACTAATACTAAGTCTCCTACATCAAATAAACTTTTTATTATTTTCTTATCATATTTTAATTTTGATTTTTCTTTTGCTATATTTATCAAATTTTTTGCGTTATCTAATGCTCTCTTAATCCTAGTCCTAAGTTCATTAGCATCATTTTCCAAATCATAAACTTTAGTGTTAGTACATAATGCGTCTGTGGGCAGAGTTGGTAATTTGCCAAAAATCAACTGGTATGGAGAATAATTGCTATTTACGTGAGGTGTGGTATTATACGCAAATGTATAATAAGGTATCCACTTGTCCCATTCTAAATCCTCAACAAAGTTTAACATATATTCATTTAATACTCTGTGATTTCTTTCTAGTGTTCCTATAGACTGATGGTGATATGGTGCTGAGAATTTCTGGTCTATATTTAATAGTTTGCATACTTCATTCATTCTTGAATTCAGTGCCTCTATCTGATTTTAATACTTTAAAGCAACCATATTTTAAAATAAACTGTTCTACTAGAGTTTTAGCTATATTCTTTGCTTCTTTTGTTTCCATAGGGTATGCTACAACATACTTTGTTAATTCGCATTGCATTGTTAGTATATATGTATCTATAGTTATTAGAAATTCTTAATGGTCCTACTGTATCTATTTCTATTATTTCAAAACTAGTATTTGGGGTTTCGGTGATATTCATTTCCTCCCTAATATGTTTTGTTTGCTTATTTCTTAAACATTTATCGCAATTTACAACGTAATCTCGTACCATTATTCTCATATTTTTCCAAACATATCTTTGTTTGAGTCTTAGTACAGTCTTTCGAATTCCTAAGTGTCCTGATAATGGTGAGTTGTGGAATTCTTCAATTAATTGTTTTGTAATTTCTTATTTTTAATGTACTGCAAAGGTCTATACAAGATGATATTCAAGTTAATGTTTTTAATTTTTTTAGATTTTATCAATCTTTGGTATACCTCATCATAAATTCTTTTCATATATTCTACTGATATCAGTTTGAAAATTTCATCGTCGCTAGCTAATGCGAGATTTTTAATATTCTGCCTATGCATATAGATTATCAGCTTCTCTAGAAACAAAACGTATTTTGCAAGATCATCACTAATATTCATATGATAGCTATTATTTATACAGTCAATGGTACCATTTAATTTATCATTATTAATAATTTTAAATTTCAATTTGTGCACATTTTTAATATCCTGTAGTGAAGTACATTCCCATATGTTTGTATATTTTTGTTGTTGGGATATGTTTTTCTCATCTGTGTTGTTTTCAGTTGTTTTGCCCTTTGCGTTCATTCCACGCGTAATTGCTAAAATTTTTGTTGGTTTGGAATAATCGTCTTCTATTGGAATCATGTTTTTTAGTATATCAGAATCTATCTTAATTCTAGATAAAGCGTCAGCATTTGTATTAATTTTTCCTTTTTTGTATACAATTTCAAAGTCATAATCTGATAAATCAATCCGTATCCTAGTTAATTTAGAAGAGGGGTTTTTATGAGTAAAAAGTGAAACAAGAGGTCTGTGGTCAGTTACTACTATAAATCTTCTACCATATAAATATGGTCTAAAGTATTCAATGCCCCAATGTATAGCAAGTAATTCTTTTTCTATCACAGGTTTATTAATTTCGTGTTTATTCAAAGTTCTGCTAGCATAGGTTATTGGCAAATCTGTTCCTATTTCTCCCTGTGATAAGATTGCACCTAAAGCATAATTTGAAGCATCTGTCGTTAGAATGAAAGGTTTTTCAAAATCCGGATATTGTAATATTGGTGAACTAATTAATTTTTGTCTTAATATGTTAAAAGTTTGTTGACATTCATCTGTCCATTCAAATATTTTTCCTTTCTTTGTTTGATCATTCAGACATTTTGTTAATGTAGCGAAATTTTTTATAAAACGTCTATAGTTATTACAGAAAGCTACAAATCGTTTTACCTCGTTAGCATCTTTGGGTATTGGATAATTTTGTATTGCCTTGTGTTTTGCTGGGTCTGTTTTGATACCTTCTTTTGTTATTAGATGACCTAAATAAACAACTTCCGATTTTAAAAATACACATTTTTTTGCGTTCAATTTTAAATTGTATTTTGATAAACGTTCAAAAACCTGTCTCAGATTGTCATTGTGATGTTTTAAACTACATCCAAAAATTATGATGTCGTCCACATATAAAAATGCTTTACTATCGAGACCTGAAAGTGCTATTGTTAGCATACGCTGGAAACTATTTGATGAAATTTTAAGGCCAAAAGGTAGTCGTTTAAATTGATAGTGACCGTGTGATGTGGAAAATGCAGTTGGTTTTCTTGATTCTTTATCTAAGCTAATCTGATGAAACGAGCTTGTCATATCCAGAGTTGAAAAATATTTTGCTCTTCCCAATTTATCTAATACATCTTCAATTCTTGTAAGTGGAAATTTATCGTAAACTGTTTTCTTATTCAATTGTCTAAAATCTACTACAAGTCGCCATTTCTCTTTGTCTCCATTGCTCTTCTTTGGTACAACAAGTAATGGTGAGTTGTAAGGACTGGTTGAATGTTCAATAATATCGTCATCAAATAATTTTTGAACCTGTTGATCGATTTCCTCCACTTGAGTTTGTGGAAGTCTATAGTTTTTGATGTAAACTGGTGTTTCATCGGTTAAATTAAGATGTTGTGTATAAAAGTTATTTTCTGTTAAAACATCGCCTTCTAAGTGAAATATGTCTTGATAGTCTTTAAAAATGTTTATCAATTCATCCGTCGCTCTACTGTCAGTATTGTCAATTTTTAACGTTTGTAATAGTTTGCTAAATCTGTCTTTATTGTTTTGGGATTCAGTGAGAAAAACGTATTTATTCAATGGTTCAATTTCAAAATTAACATTTTTTAATATTACATCTTCATCTGTTGTATTTAGAAATTTAACATGAGTAATGCCTGATCCTGGAACTATTGTATTCCCTATAAAAGTTCCTGACTCTAATTCTTTACTTAAAATAATACTATCTTCCGTTAGATTTAATTGTACTGGACATATTAATTCAGATCGTTTCTCTATTTTAATGTAGTAATCTCTATTTATTGTAGATTTCATGGGAATTGTAATTTCCGTTTCTTGTAAAGTTAATGAAATCGTGAATGTTTCATAATCAATTTTGCATAAAAATGCTGTGAAAAAGTCTCTTCCTAAAATTCCGTCCGTTGGTATTGGAAAACCCTCATCGACTATGTGGAAATTGTGTTTTGATTGGTTATCATATAATTTAAAATTTAATTCTGTGATTCCAATAGATCTTATCTTTTCGTTTGTTATACCAGAAAATGAACATGATTGTGTTTTATCAATAAAAAGGTCTTCATTTAATTTTTCTAATTTACATAATGAAATATCAGCCCCTGTATCTATTAAAAATGTTAAGCTAGTTCTTGTTACTATGTCTAATTCTATATAATTAGTAGTGTTTTTAGAAATAGAAAAAATTTTATTTAATTCTGCTCCGGAGGATGAATGATTAAATTTTGATTGTTAATCTCCGGGCCTTCGGTGTTTTCCTGAACTACACGTACGCTATTTCCATTGTTACTTCGGTTTCGTCTACCATTATTATTGTTGTTTTGTCTATTGTTGTAATGGTTATTATCATTCCAGGTATTATTATTATAATTTCTATTATTATTTCTATGATTAGTATCATTATTTCTATGATTATTATTATTATTACTATGATTATTATTATTTCTGTTATTGTTATAATTTGAATTTCTATTATTCTGATTCGAAATATTGTTTCTGTTATAATTATTATTTCTAAAGTTATTATTTTTGTTACTGTTTTTATTATTCCGCTTATTTGAATTGTTTCCATTATAAAAATATAATACTTGATTTTCATTACTAGCAAAGTCTTTTTCTAGTTCTATTGCAAGTTGTACAGCCTCATTCAAGTCCTTCGGCTTAGAAGCAAAAATTGTTGGCTTAATATCTGCATTAAGACCATTTTTAAATATATTCAATGCATAAGTATTATTAAGAGAAATAATTGTGTTTTTCTGTATAGCATTGCATCGCGGTATTTCGTGTATTTGCAGTTCATTCAGTTCAGCAATCATTTCTAAAAGCTTCTCGTTATATGTTTGTATTTTCATGTTCTTTTGCATGAATCTACTCAAAGTTAGTTGTATTTGAGCTATAGTTTTTGTAGACTTATATCTTGATTGAAGTGAATTTTTAAGGCTATTGAAATTATTAATTTCTGTAGCACTTATAGCAGTTCTAACGCTTGGTGTTAATTTCACATTAATCACAAAATCTATGAGTTGTATTTTCGCGTCAGTTGTTAAAGAATTGTAAATTATTTCAACTATTTTCAAAAATGATATTAAATCTTTGAAATTTCCAGAAAATTCTGGTATACTTTTCAATGATAGCTCCAAATTGAATGAAGCCATTTTAACTGTAGAATTTGAACTTGAACTTGAATTTTCAGGAGTTAAGTTTGAGTTTTCAGTAGATACGTTTGAATTTCCAGTTTCTCTTTCTGAATCTGACATACTTTGAGTTGATTCTGTACCTAATCTTTCTAATTTTTGCTTTAACAATGTCTTTGTTTTTTCATAAAGTTTGTAAAATTTCTCTATAAGTTTTTCTTTTATTTCTTTCCCAACGCTAAATTCTACAAATTGTTTTTCAATTAACTCTACCTCTTCTAATTTTAAAATTAATGTTTTTTCAGTATATCCTCTGCTACCCGATTTTCTCAAATTAATGATAATTCTAGTCAACCTATCTATTAATTGGTCCATTTACAATACATTTTAGAATTTTTTTTTATTGCTCTTTTTTCTTTTTTTGATATTTAATCTTTTTTAAACAATGTTGTTGTTTACTTTCTTATTGACATATTTTTTATAATAACTATTTAGTTTTGAAATACATATGCTCAAAATCAATATAAAAATTATAGCTAATACTACAATCCAATGTTTTTCATCGTCAGTGTGTTTGGGTTTTTCAGTATTGTTGCCTATTTCATAGCCAGCAATTGCTAACAAAATTGCGTTACTAACTTTACTCCACCAACCCATTTTGATGTTTTTATCTATGTATGTGCATAAAAATTTTCTTTTACTTTTTCTTTTTTAAAAAACAATTTTTGTGCTTACTTTAAGTCATAATAATGAAAAAATTTAATTATTTATGTAAATTATCATTATAAAATATAATTTTTGCTGCTTTTTATTTTCCTAACTCCTTTAATTTGTTGTAGAAGAGTTTCTTTTGCGGTCCACTGCTAAGGCCTATTAACCGTCTTAATTCCGCTTTTTCTCTATTGAGCCGCTTCTTTTTGCCGCCCTTCGTCTTTTTTCTTTTAGTTGGAGTTACAGGTGGTACTGGACGCTGTTTTTCCGACTTGTTTCTCTCAAGATATTGTTCTATTGTAATCGGTTGTGGTCCACAATGCTTTGGGGTAGGTATGTAAGGTGGTGCCTGAATTTCCACGCCTTTAGTGGGATTGTACTCCTCCACTGCCAATCTGTTAACCAAATCTTCGAAAAGTTTATGAAAATCTTCGTCCATTTAAAAGGAAAAATTCCAGATATGTTGGCAGGATCGCCATATAGTAAGTTTGGTAGGTAAGGTTTTTGAATATTTAAATCAATTACAAATCTATTACTATTGCATTAGCATTGAATTGCGACTAATGCAATAGAAAGCCTTGGTTTGTAGAGCGAGGCTTTAAAACTCGGCAGACGAGCAAATGATGCCCTTTATTTGAGTTCAGTAAAAGAGTTCTTGTGTCTAAACTGAGACTGACTTTTATTTACAAATTTTCCAACTTATATACTAATTTACAAATTATCTAAAAATTATCTGACACATCTTGCATTTCATTCATACATCCAAAATGCCCAATGTAACATGGTGTTCAACTTTTTTGTTCATGTTACAAAATGCATTTACTGATCGACTGACTAATCAGCACAGTCATCATTTTTAAACAAATTGCATTTCTCCTATTTAAGGTATTAAAAAAATAAAAAGAAATTTGATTTGCTATTGTTACCCCTTAAGTACGGTCAAGTACCTAAAGCACTGAACTATAAGTGGAGCAAGTGAAAATACTCATGTTTCACTTCGCTGTATGTATTTTGGTATACGTAAGAAATGCAAGCATTTGTTTACCATATGTGTCATAATGTTTATGTGTCATTGACATGGTCGTTTACAATTAATAATTTTTGTTATTTTGTTTACAAAAATATTGTGTGATGCTTTTGTGGAAATGAAAAAATAAGTGTACACTACAGTCCACTGGTGTGGCCAGCAATAAAATTCAAACATACATACATACATACATACATACATACACCCCTTCTTTATATAATAGATATATAACAGCAGACATCCTGTAAATATTAATTTTTTTTAACACCTGAATCACTTAAAAGTTTGGTGAATTGGTAGAAAATTTGTTTCAATTAGAAAAGCATGTAAAAAAACATTTCGCTTTTTAAGTGAGTTTTAATGTTCGCTTAACATTAACTACTTAAAATTCAAAAAGACATATTCTAACATGTTCGTATGTACTTTTTTTAGTGTATTTGTAATTTTGTCCTATCTTAAAATTTAATTTGTTGTATCTATGCATATTTTTAAACGTATAAGTATTTATTATTGTATAAAAATTTAAGGTTTACCCTTAATAATTTCTTTTTTTTATATATCTATAAATTTTGTTGATTAAAGTCGCTAAAGTTGTCCACTCTGTTCTACTGTAATTTTTATCCCGCCAAAGACTTTGGTCAATGGGGCTGACAATAACTTTTTATACGAATCAACAGTGCGGACAGCTTGGTGCAATTTTGGATATTCATATATATTTTGTATTCCTTATAACCCTAAAGGTAAATATTAGAGAGCTGCACCAATTTACTCGAACTTGTAGTATACTTGAGTATTTTAAGGGATGAACTCTTATTTGTAGTACTTCTAAATAATAAGAATCTTTTTCTATGAACTCGCTCATCATCAACTATGTAATCGATGTTACTTGACAGAGTTTTTTTATTTGAGACTACTTGCTTTCTGCCGAAAAACTTTCAGTTGGTGATGAAGTACATAAATAACAAAAAAATTCGTTGTAATACATCAGACAGACATTTTTAAACGTTTTAATTAACAAAAACTGAGTTTTATGTACCAAACGTAACAGGAGAATAGAAAAAGCAACAAACTGTTAAACATTCATACAAATTGAAAATATAGGTACCCTGTCGGACATTCAGTTAACTTAAAATTAACTTGAAGCTAACTATTTCTCAAGTAGTGGTGGTTGACACTTGCATTACTTTTATATGGAATTAACTAACTATTTTAACATTGCGATGTCCTAGGAAGTAGTCAATTGTCCGATTCTGCATTACTTTTAATTAACTTGAAGTTAGTTACATAGCTGTTAACTTAAAGTTAACGTTTTGTAGCTAGCTATAAACTTACTACTTTAAGTTAGCTTTAAGTTGGTTTTTTTTAATTAACTATAAGTTACGAATTTCTTACTTTTAGCCACAATTAAGCCAAAAAAGGATTGATTTAAGTTCGAAACCGTACTTGATTTAAGCCAAAAAAGATTGATTTAAGCCGTAAACGGGATTATTTCTAAAACTAAATGTAATTTTTTTTTGACATATGGGGCGCTTTATTAAAGAAGAAGAACTTTATATTTTATTTATATTTTATTTATAATTAATATTTACAATTTAAAAATTTCATTTTTTGTATTTACCGACGCTGAGATTCAAACCAGGGATTTCTGAACTGCAGCACAAGCGCATTACCTCTAGGCCACCGAGACACTTTGTTTTTAAATGTAAAATAATATATTGAAAGAACAAGTTTTCTTCTGCTTGATTTGTTAAAGCAATCTAATCTTATTTAAAAAAAAATACTGCGCAGTGTTTGTATACATTTTGGTTAATGCAAATTTTGCATTGCGTAGTAGTTGGCTTTAAGTTAGTCTATAAAAGCTAACTTAAAGTTAGTTTTTTTTTGTAGTTAGCTACTCATTTGACGGCAGGGTACCTACAATTATATGTAAGTGTGTATGTAAACTATTTTGTAAGTAGCGTCTTTTTGTCTCAAGTTGTTGTTGTTTCTAACTCAACTTTTTTTTAGGTTTCTTCAGGGCCATTACAGTTGTTGTTGTTAACGCATGTGTGTGGTTGTCATTTTTGTTTTTTTTTTTTTTTGCTAAGTAACATCATTTTCAATAATAACTTTTTATTGTTGCTTTTTGCATAGATTTTTCGTATGGGGTTGTTTTTACAGAAAAATATTTGTAACAAATTATATGGCGAATTCACAAGGTACGATACGATAGCATATTGTATTATTGTCATATAATTTCACAATAGCATAAAAATTTTGTTGTTGCTTTTCATACGAAACTTGTTGTGAAACAATACAACTTTGTTTGATATGTTTTTTGTGATGTCATATTATATACAAAGTCATGCGCCAAGCGCCTAAAACGAAACGGCGAGTTTTTTAATTTATTTTTAGAGCCGCTAGCACTCGCATCCGTTAAAAACGTCTATACTAAAAACTTAGGCAAAACCGTCAAAGAAGATTCCTTAAGCCGCCTCCGCCGGCAAAAATAGCCGGCACTGCTCTCTGACACATCAGCTGTTTTTTGTTTACGTAAAAAATAACAAAATTCTTGTGATTTTTTACTAAAACTTTGCTTATTTTAATGGATTTTAGAGATTCTAACCAGGTAAGATATAGACTATTTTGTGTTTTCATGGGTCTAATTTCTACAAATTATTAAGTTAAGCCAAGAGCAGCACCAGATTTATGTACATAAATATGTGTTTGTTTTTCTATCGTTTGGTCGTATCAGCTGATTTAGATTTTAAATACGACACCTACAAATATACGAAGAGTTGTTCACAACGGTCATATGTTTTGGTTGTATTATTTTACAATATATGATTTCACAAGACCTTGTGAATTCACCAATAGAATCTTATAGCTGTTGCAGCAGGAGCACAGGAAAAATAATAAGCAAATATCAATATAATTTTCTAAATATAGGATAATATGTTTTGATCAGTGCTGTCATGTCGTGAAATTTATATTTTGTTTATTTGAAATTTGACATGCAAATAACATTGCTATTTATTTAAAGGTTTTTTTTATATATTAAAATAGTTTAAAGATAAAAATGCTGTATCGAAAACGTATGTTGGCTTAGAATTTCTTAATCTTTACCTTAAAAACATTTTTTAGTCAAACAAAGAAACAAATTGTATTTCTCATAATTCTTGAAAATATAATACGACAACACTAGCAATGAACCCGTTGAATTTGTTGTTTTGTGCGTCGCATTCTTAATTTTTTTTTTTGGGTTTTTCCACAGTCATTAGCATTTGTTAAAGGGTGTTTGTTGTAGTAATTTATTGATGGTTAAGGGGATTTTTATTGCTTTATTTATGCAGGAACAAATTTGATATATGTTTATGCAACATTGCATACACATATAGAAGCATTTATGCTTCTAGTTGTTTTCACAAAAATACTAAATAAATCCGAACCAATACTTTAAAATCCATTTGTTTATTTTATTTTTATAAATTATTTTATGTTTATTAAATACCAAAGCTTAATATTTAAAAATGTAATATAAATATTTATGGTCTTATTCATAAATGTACAATAGTGTTTATTAAAGGCTTATTTGACAATTATTCCATATATACTTGTCAAATAAGCCTTTAATATACACTATTGTACGTTTATGAATAAGACCCTTAATGTATATGTTTTATAAGTCCTTAATAACTTTTAGTAATAGAAGGTTTTGTCTGAAAGAGAACCACGCATTGTTGCATAAGACAAACAATCTTTCGACGGCAGCAGGCATTGGCAAAAGGGTGTTATATTAAAGAAAAAAATTTTCGACTTGAAAAACATTTGTTATTTAAAAAAAGAAATAGTGGCCTATGTTTTTATTGTAACTTTTAAGATGTGCATATTGTGCATGTTTTGTTATTGTAACAAAAACAATTTTTAAACTGTTGTTATTGCGTTTAATATTACACAAACTTACTACCAGATAAAAAAAACGTATATGTAGTTAAACTGATGTATTCATACTAATTGTAGTAGGTTTATTAAAAGCTTATTTGACAGATATCTATGGAATAATTTTCAAATAAGGCGTTAGTTCATAAACCTACCTATAATAAAATAATACTTAAAAGAACGGTATTTTAGGTTAATAATCAATCCTAGTTTCTGGCTGTATTTAATACAAAATCTTAAGCTTTTTATCTCACAAGTACCTATACGGTTTGATATTTTTGTTATATACACTGAATAAAATAAGTCTCCGTACAGTTGTTTTGTTCGTAATTAAGCTTATATTTTTACCTTAAACACCTAATATCTCTCAAACTTTAACATTTTAATTTAATCTTAGCCTACTAGTGAAGTAGACTATGGCAACTTTATGAGATGTATTTCAAATAGGATCATGTAATAATGACTTCTATATGGCAACACTAATTTTTTACAACGACAAAGTCTCCGTACAATTTTTGTTTTTGTATTATAACGGTCCTCCAACATTTTTTTTTGATCTAAAAAAATATTATTTATCAAAGAAAGTAGTGGTTTCTCTAAATTAAGGTGTTAAAAATTAAAACTGATAATTATGGAATGTAAAAATAAGGAAATTTCTATAAGCACCAAAAAAATTATCATTGACCTCAGAAATAATGGAAAAAGCCTATTGGAAATTAGTGAAATTGTGAAAAGACCACGTTCATCTATTCAGTACGTCATTCAGCAATATAAAAAAACTGGGACAATGGCAAACAAACCTCGAACTGGCCGTCCAAGAAAAGTAGACAAACACTTGGAGAGGAGAATTATACGGACCGTAAACAATGATCCCAAAATAAGTGCGTGTGTTATTGCAGGAAACCTAAAAACAAGTGATGGAATCGTTGTTGACCCCCAAACGGTAAGAAACGTCCTTAAAAGAAATGAATATAATGGCCGGGTTAGCCGTAAGAAGCCGTATGTCCGCAAGGCAAATATGATGAAAGCAAATTTAATGTTTTTGGGTCAGATGGAAGAAGAATAGTATGGAGAAAGCCATATACAGAAATGAATCCAAAGCATTTGACCCCAACTGTAAAGCATGGTGGAGGTAACGTAATGGTGTGGGGATGTATGGCCTCTTCTGGTGTTGGCAACCTCGTTTTTATTGAAAATACAATGGATAAATTTGCGTATTTAAACATTCTAAAAGAAAACCTAAAGCAAAGTGTAGAAAAATTAGGTTTGGGACATTTGTATTACTTCCAGCAGGACAACGATCCTAAGCACACCTCTGGAGTAATAAAGGAGTGGCTCATTTACAATGTCCCAAAGCAGTTAAACCACCCACCGCAGTCACCCGATCTCAACCCGATTGAGCATTTATGGGACCACTTGGAAAAAAAAGATCCGGCAACACATTATATCGAGTAAAGATCAGCTTAAAGCTGTTATTAGGGACGAATGGGACAAAATAGATCCTATGACTACAAGAAAACTTGTACATTCAATGAAAAGCCGATTAAATGCCGTAATTTCCAATAAAGGAGGACCAACTACGTATTAAAAGTTAGCATAAGGGCTGAAAATCTAAAAACAATGGACTGTACGGAGACTTTTTTGGGATTGATTTTAATGAAGTTGAATTAATTTTTTTATGTTTTTAATGAATATTGTTATATTAGTTTTATGTAATTTTATAATTAATAAAATTTGTTTTTAAAAAAAATTAAAAGTATTTATCAAAAACATTTTTGAGACATAATAAATTAGCAATATATATAAGACATAATCTGTACGGAGACTTAATTGATTCAGTGTATGTAGGTAGAATGAATGGTTAGTGTTGGAACTTTTAAACTGTGTTGTGTGAAAACATGTCGCGAATATCAGAACTGTTGACATTATTAATACCGGCATGACGGAAAAGGCCAAAACCATTTACAAGGGTTTTAAAAAAAGAGTGAGAGAGATAGATCGAGAAACTGCCTGTGTGTTTCAGCACTTTTTGGGATTACCACAAACACATATACATACATATATGCAAATTAGAATTTTATAGAAAAATGAACTTTTTCCCTTTTATTGTTGTTGGGGGTTTTTAACAATTTTTGGAATTTTTTAATTACGTTGTGAGAGAGCATATCGCTAATATCGGAATTATGGACATTTTAAATGATTTATTTTTTTGTTTCATAGAAAACGCAAACACAATTTCCCAAAGGTATTAAAATATAAATATTAAGCTTTGGTATTTAATAAACATAAAATAATTTATAAAAATAAAATAAACAAATGGATTTTAAAGTATTGGTCCGGATTTATTTAGTATTTTTGTGAAAACAACTAGAAGCATAAATGTATCACCCTACAATGTTGCATACACATACATATATCAAATTTGTTCCTGCATAAATAAAGCAATAAAAATCCCTTTAACCATCAATAAATTACTACAACAAACACCCTTTAACAAATGATAATGACTGTGGAAAAGCCCAAAAAAAAAAAAATTAAGAATGCGACGCACAAAACAACAAAATCAACGGGTTCATTGCTAGTGTTGTCGTATTATATTTTCAAGAATTATGAGATATACAATTTGTTTCTTTGTTTGACGAAAAAATGTTTTTAAGATAAAGATTAAGAAATTCTAAGCCAACATACGTTTTCGTTACAGCATTTTTATATTTAAACTATTTTAATATATAAAAAAAACCTTTAAATAAATAGCAATGTTATTTGCATGTCAAAATTCAAATTAACAAAATATAAATTTCACGACATGACAGCACTGATCATAACATGTTATCCTATATTTAGAAAATTATATTGATATTTGCTTATTATTTTTCCTGTGCTCCTGCTGCAACAGCTATAAGATTCTATAATTTGTTACAAATATTTTTCTGTAAAAACAACCCCATACGAAAAATCTATGCAAAAAGCAACAATAAAAAGTTATTATTGAAAATGATGTTACTTAGCAAAAAAAAAAAAAAAACAACAATGACAACCACACACATGCGTTAACAACAACAACTGTAATGGCCCTGAAGAAACCTAAAAAAAAGTTGAGTTAGAAACAACAACAACTTGAGACAAAAAGACGCTACTTACAAAATAGTTTACATACATACTTACATATAATTGTAGGTACCTATATTTTAAATTTTTATGAATGTTTAACAGTTTGTTGCTTTTTCTAATCTCCTGTTACAGTGCCAATCGTTTGCTACATACAACTCGGGCTTTTTGTTATAATTAAAAAAAAAGGAATTTATTAAAAATTTTTTCAATTCATAAATTAGATTTTGTTCTTTCTGTAGCGAGCTCATAAATAACTGTTGGTATTTGACAAACTACTGTTCAATTATGTTTCGTACTCGCACACTGCGAGCGACTACAAGTACATACTCGCTTTTACGTCGAGTTTCGCTACTTACTTGAATTCTTATCCGCTGCAGATGTCTAGTAAATATATGTGCCTTCCAATAAAACCATTTAACTGAAAAAGAAATAACAAATTCTTGCTTCTTTTTTCCAATGAACCCCAATTATATTCGCTCTCTGAGTGAATGTAATTTAAAATTCGTGTTGATTGTTACCCTACAGTTTTATATACATACAGAAGGTTATATTATCCTTTTTTGTGTATGCCTTCTAAAAAAAGACATGGTCCTTCGCCCGTTAAACAGACCTATGGTGATCGCTACCGACCCTTGAAACTATCCAATGATGTTGTCAAACGACCAAAAGGAACTGAACTAAAAAACAACATGGTCATCATTTAACATGGATATGTATGCACATATGTAAACAACAAAAGCAACCAAACTGAAACTGTAAGTTTTAGATTGTAAAAAAAAACTGAGCTTAACAAAAAACTTAGGATTCCATATAGATTTGTTTTAAAATTACCCCGAGGTACCAAAAATTCCCAACTTTTTCTATTTGATACATACATATGTACTTTACTTACCTTCAAATATATGTACCTACTTAGCTGCATACAAACAAACATTGAAGTTAATTTAAATGAAATCTTTGTAGGTAAATGTTTAAAAACGTGAGGCAGAAAAAAACTAGGAAAGATAAAAACCAGAATTAGCCAACTTGATTCACTTAAAATTTTTGAAAAAAAAAACGGAATAGATTTACATAAGCTGGTCACTGAAGGAAGGGCTTCGTTTTTACAGAAAATAAACCGAATTTAATCAACAGTTTAACGATTTTCTAGCATATTCTTCTAACATATTAAAATGTTATTTACTTAACTTTTTCCTTAAAGATGTGAAAAAAACACTTTTTTACCTTAAAGCAAAAAACTAAATCTACACAACGGTTTTTAAATCAGGTTCAATAGCAAAAAACAAAAAAACGAAAAAAAAACAACATGTAACTATCAACTGTATTATATGCTATAATTTTTGCTGGGTATTATTGAAAAGCAAAGGACAGAGAATATAGTTCACAGACAGAAAGCTTAGCTTATATCACTTCGTAAAAAGGAATATTAAGCTGGAGGTCCATACCGCACTTTCTATGCGCGGCTGCGTTCTATGCGTATGATATTGCTTTACGTTTTATACGCTTGTTTTTGCCAAGTTACACGCAACACGTTTTGTGCAAAAAGTTATTTGTTTTGATCAGCTTTTTGTAAAAAAACTGTGTAAAATTAAAACAAACTTAAGCAAAATGGAGAGTGAAATTGTGTTTTTTACAGAACTTATGGAATTTGTTGGGTTAATACTAGACATCTGCATGACTATATTCATTTAATTGCCTATACACAACAAAAACAATATTCATTCAAACATTTTTCATTCTATGGGAGATAAATAAAGTTAAGCCAGTAACAACACAAGAAAGAATGTATTGTGTGTTACACTCAATGATACAAGAAGAACACATTCATTTTACAGTTTTCGTTTTGAATGTGTATAAGACACACTTGAAAATACAAAAACATAGCAAAGTCTCATTACAGTTAGAGTTTTTATAAAAACATTCAGGTATTTTTTCGAGTTAATGAATGTTTAACAACAACAATAACGACAAATTTGCAAACACAAATGAATAATATTTTTTTACACCAATCATACAGCAATATTCACACATTCTATTCAGTATTTATTTATATGAATGTATGGGTAATATTTTGTTTTCGGTTGAAGTTGTTTTTTATTTGCTTTTGCTTGTGGGTTCATTCATTTAGTTTGTTTAACATTGAATGAAAAACACTATGTTGTTGAAAAACAAACGAATGTATTTAAACGGCATTTGGGTGTAGTCAAGCAGACCTCTAGTTAATACACATAATCTTTTGTGCTACAAGGTTTTTGGTCCATCCCTTACAACTAAAGCGGAAAGTCAGTGTTTTTTTTGCGGCAACTTTCAAAAAATTAAAAAGCCGTGACCAAGAGCAATCAGGTTATCTTCATAACACAACTTAACTTTGGGTACAAAATAGTTGTGTTGAAAATTAATATTAATTTTATTAGCACATTTTATAACAAAAGCATTTTCTTTCATAACATACTGTTTTTAACACAAAATAGTAAAAAAATACAAACAACCTCCCACACATGTTTTTTGATAGCAACGAAAATTTTTCATCACTGGATAACAAAACCATCTATTATTTTTTCATTGCGCATGCGACGTATGAAAAAGGAGAAAGTAAACCTTTATGCGTTACTTGCGCAGATGCGTTCTATGCAATTTGTTATGTTTCTTGCCACATACAACTACACTGATTTTACTTTTTTTAACAGACGGAGAGAACGCACATCGTATAGAACGTATGGTATGGACCTCCAGCTTAAAATGAATAGCCTGTTGAACGATGTCAAACGAAAACCTGTACGAAAGAAAGCTAGTCACTCACTTTCGAATAAATTTGGGTTTATCTATTTCGACAATTTTCGTTCGCCTTTACTTACAGATTTCTTATCGACAGGGAAAAAAAATAATAAAACGCTTACATAGTTTGGGGCATATGCATAATAGCCTTTTTACACTTACTAACGTCTTTCATCTTTCATATATTTTCAAAAATGTTATCATCTTTTTATATGCAGCATTTTTCGTCATCTTTAAAATATGTTCCAGTAGTATATATATGGGGATTCTGGCCCAGCCGTTTCTACACTACAGTGCTGCTAAGTTTTACAGTGTCGCCACCTGGTGTCCATAGTGTTTGGTTTGTGTCTTATAATATATTAATGTTTGTGCTAAAAGTAGAAGTTACCGCAAGGTGGCATCGTTGTTGTTCTGGTCCATGGCTGTAATAGACGGTATTATACTATGAATGCATGGGGGTATGTGTCTTCGCAAACATAATTACTACAGGGCTGTTCATATACCACAGGGCGGTCTTATACTAAAGATCTTTGTTTTTGCTAAAGGTGCTGTCATTTCAGTGTTGTTTTTATACTAAAGATATTCTTTTTATTGTGTTTCCAAATCCATTTTAAACTAATGAATTTTTTATGCTTGTGGGGAGCCATTTCACTTTTTGTTTTCTTACAAATCAATATGTACAAAGTTGAAGGGGGTGTTTAGTAAATAATAGAATCTGTCTTTGTATTAAAATGTAAAATATATGCACTGCATACCATTTTACCCGTTTTTCTTTTTCTTTATTAAAAAGAAGAAACGTTATATTTTTAGTGTGTAATTTGTATGTATTTTTATAAAAAAAAATGTATCTGACAACTAGGCAAACAAAAATTTTAAAAATCAAAATTATTGTGTGAAATATACATATGTAAAGAAAACCGAGTGTGGGAAAATAAAATTATTTTCAGGATATATAAGGTGTACAACTAGTAGATACATAGGCAGACAGATTGACATATAGGCAAAATAAAAATGTATAAGAATCAATATGTAATTTTTTCTGCTACATTTGGTATGAACCATTACAAGTGAAAATTCTATTGTTTGTTTAAGCGATGCTTAGCACGCGTTTATTTATAGAGCAATTGAAAATCTATGCTAGTTTTATGATTTTGTAATGTGTGTATGTATGTCTGTATGTTGGTGTAGAGAATTTTATGAACATAAGAATGTTGGTATGTAGGTTTTAAGGAACTGCGTTTTAAAAAAGAAGAAAGATATTTTGTTTTCTATAGTATAAGAATTGATAGTAATTTATTTTGATAAAATTATTTGTTAGTTTTTCTTTTTTCTCGTTTTATGGTTTTATGGTTTTACCTTTTTATTTTTTTCTTTCCTTTAAATTTTCTTTCTAGTAAGAGTTTATTTGAGTCTTAATTGTTTAAGATGAGTAATTTTTATTACCTGATTAATCTTAAAACAAATTGATTTAAAAATTATCTATAAATTGATAATTTTGCTTTCTATTTAAACATTAAATAAAAAAGATTTCAACGATGAACATCAATACGGACTTGGTATCAACCTTTAACCAATTAAATTTAAAACAAATCCTAAGTCTTAAGGATATGAAAGATGGACAGGACTATTTCAAAATACAAGCAAAACGTGTAAATACCAAATATGGAGACGTAATTGTTTTGGAATTGGACTCAAAAATGTTATATCTCCCTAAGAGATTTAATTATCTCACTGATAAGGATATAGAAAACCTATCTAATGGTATTTATTCAATCTCCAAAATTGCTTCAAATGATGAAAAAGGAAATGATTCTTATAAATTAAAGATAAAAGTGGCTTATACTATAAGAGATTACTATAATGTAAACGGATTTCAAACATTTAAATAAACCTTAAAGATTTATTAAAAACTGTTTTCTGTATTGTGTTTTTCTTTATTGTTTTAAGATAATTAATTATAATATTATATAAAAGGTTGAAAACTTATGATATATACAGTCTCAACCATAACATTCTCCAAGAAAGATGGATGATATCAACGATTTTCTACAAAAATTTGAAAACTTAATTTTTGAAGAAGATTTGGAATTTATTAATGCATTCAAAAAGCAGTATTCCGATATAAATGTATTTGATAAACCTTGTCCCCACAAAAATTCCGATGGAAATGTAGTCGGACTCTGTGGATGTTACTTTTTCCATATGAGAAAGCAGAGAGTTTTCAAAATTATTGAAAAATATCAACAATTAATTAAGAGGCTAAAAAATTATGATAAACTTGAAAAAAATTTATCAGAAAAATTTAAATGTTGGAGAACAAAAAAATCAAACAAAAAATGGAAAAAATAAATAAAAAAAATTATTATTCACTATATAAAGTGCTTTTAAAGAAGCTAGATCATCAGTTTAAATTAAAAATTCATTGAAGATGGAGACCACAACAAAAAAATTGTTTAAATTCAGTCAAGGACGAAAGAATCCAGTACATGATGTTGTTTTTGAAATGCAGTACTTCTTGGATCTAAGGTTTAAAATTTCATGTGGATTTTCAACAATATTAGGATGCAAACCAATTATATGGGTACACTACAAAAATTTTGTGGGATTAGATCGAGAAGAATGGCTGCATCTAATGAGCTATAAGGATCATATAAGTAACGTTATAAATCAAGTTACATTTGTGGGCTTTATAAATCTGTTTGAGAGGGAAGGTAAAAGGGAAACATTCTACAGCTTGCAATATAAAAAAGGAGTTTGATATTCATGATCAAGCAAGTTAAATACGAAATTAAGATTGATCCGGACACTTGGCGATCATTACTTCGGATTGGATCATTTCTCTCATCAATTTTATGTAGGAATAGCATATTAAGAAAACAAAGTCTTCATTTCTACTATGAATGTTATATACCATCTTGCTCTAAGTTAAATAAAACTGTTACACAAATCTGTGAACTAAATTGTCCATATGACAGAGATATAGAAATTGATTTAACACGATTATGTTATGAATTTTCTAAAAAGATGAATGATAAAATAAAAACTGATGTAAAAGTATATAGACAACTATCAAGAATTGATAATGAATAAATAAAAAATTAAACAAAAAATTCATGTTTTTGCTTTCATTTATTGCTTTTTTTTCTTTCTCAAATTATTTAAAAATTTTACACATAAATGACCACAGTTAAAGGTATTCATTCTTTGATATCTTTTATGGTTATACTTAATATTTTTTCCTAAATATTTTAAAACTTCTAAGGGAGGTTAAAGATTGCCAAAGCTATCAAAATATTCAATATTTTTTTTTTTTTGTTTTTTTTTTTTCATATATTTATTATTGAATTTTCGCCTGTGGCGAATTAACAATAAGTGTTCAAATCTTGAAACTAGGTAGTTAATATAAGTCCAGCCAGTGCTAGACTAAAATTTAAGTTCTCATATTAATTATCAAGCTTCATATAAGCGCAATAGTATCCCTCCTTTTCAGGCGGGTGTGCCCACTATGTTGCAGGATGTTTCGGGCGAGCGGATTTGGGTGAGCTTCCAGCTTATTTAAATACTTGCCCACATAGTTCAGGATTTCGCATTTAACTAGTGAAACTTGTAGATCCTTGTGGATGTTGCTGTTTTTAACATACCAAGGAGCACCAGTTATCATTCTTAGGATTTTGTTTTGCCTGCGTTGAATTTTTTCTATGTTGGATGCGGAAGCAGTGCCCCATAATTGTATACCGTAGCACCAAATTGGTTTCAAAATTGATTTGTAGAGTAGAAGTTTACAATCAAGACGAAGCACAGAGTTTCTGCCGATTAGCCAATGAATTCGTGTAGCTTTAAGTTTCATTTGCGCGTCAACTTCGCATCTATATGAGGCTTCCATGTGAGGCGGCGGTCTAGGTAAATACCAAGATATTTTGTCTCGGTTCGTTGAGGCACCATATGGTTGTTAATAAGAATTGGAGAGCACGTTTCTTTGCGTAAAGTAAAAGTTACGTGGGTACATTTTTGTTCATTTATTTTTATTCCCCATAACTTTGCCCATTTTTCAACTTGGGTTACGTGTTGCTGCAATTGGTTTGAAGCCTCTTTAGGGTCTTTATGAATACTAAGAAAAGCAGTATCATCAGCAAATGTCGACGTGTGTGTAAAACTATTGGTTGGCATATCTGCTGTGTAAAGCAAGTACAGAACTGGACCTAGTATACTCCCTTAAGGTACACCAGCCCCTATTGGTTGAGAAGAACTTATTTGGTTTCCCTCTTTGATCATAAATTGTCGACCGGTTATGTATTTTTCTAAAAGGCTTAAAATATTAGCTGGAAGGTGTATCTTTAGTTTGTTTAACAGGCCTTCGTGCCATACTTTATCGAAAGCTTGAGAGACATCAATGAAAAGCGCGGAGCAGTACTTCTTTTCCTCAAAGGTTTTTCTTATAACCTGCACCAGTCTGTGAGTTTGTTCGATTGTGCTATGTTGACTTCTAAAGCCAAATTGGTGATCTGGGATGCAGTTGTTTTCATTCAGGATCGGAGTCAGCTTGTTCTTAAGCAATTTTTCGAACAATTTTGACATTGTGGGTAACAAACTTATAGGCCTATAAGACTCTACCTTTGAAGGATCTTTGCCAGGCTTAGGAATCATCTTTACTAAGGCAACTTTCCATATAGGCGGAAAATGTTCAAGCCGAATTATCGCATTAAAAATAAAAAGAATGATTCTTTTAGCAGTAAGAGGCAGCTCTATGAGCATTTTGTTGCTTATTTTGTCAACGCCAGGAGCTTTTTTACCATTAAGAATAGCGATAGCCTCTACAACATCTGCATATCGGAAACGTATTTCTAAAGGACGTCTAGCAACAACAGGCGGTAATTCCCTCACGTCAGTGCATGTATTGGGAGTGAATACGTTTTTGAAGTGATTTGCGAACAGATCGCATTTTTCTTCATCATTTCTAGCCCAGGATCCTCTCAGATTGCGCAGTGGTGGTTTTGCGATAACAAAAATATTCAATATATTTGTTATTTTTGTAATAGGCTACCCAATGTGTGCCTTTTCCGCTTATATTATCCAAGTTTATAATACAGCATTCTGTTTTTCGGGGAGTTTTAGGAAGCGTATCTCTCATATAAACTCCTCTAAAACTAGGAATATAATTTTTTCTAAAACTTTTCAAATCGACGTCTGTTAGCGGCCTATTAGGTGGCTGATCTATAAGTTTTTTGATGCATTATCATAAAAAATTCCATATCCCTTTTTATGTGGTTTCAGGTATAAACCTCTTTCCATTGCAATTGATTCCAATACTCTATTATGTCGTTTACTTTTTTCAAGTTGCTGTCTACCATTTCTGGCGGTATTTACAGCTCTAGCAATTGATGATCCTGCAGAAACTAATGCTGCTAGTGCTCCAAGTGCTGTTAATATAGGAACTAGAGGAAGAAAACCACCAATTTTTGGAACTTTGATTATTTTTGGAATTTTAATGCTAAATTTTTTACCACGAAAACAACTTTTAATAACTTTTTGTGCAGTTTTTATAGCATTTTCAACAGTTTCAGGTTTTTCTTTTTTTAAGAGAGCTGTTGCTATTTTAATCGCTTTCATAAAAATGTTTTGCTTTTAAACTCTCTCTGTAGATTTATTTGATATTAAGCCTAAACCAAATTGGATTTTCGACTTCATAGCGTTAGAAACAATATATGCGTTTAGTTTTTCTCCAAGTGTGCTATCTTTAGCTTTAACTCGTTCCCAAGCCTTTTCTGATAGTTCTTTATCTGCTTGATGTCTTCAATTAATATTAGTGTTTTGAGAATAAGCAATATCATGAACTTTACAAGCTGCATCCAGAGGGTTTATCCCCTGGTAGGTGTAGTTCAATTGGTAGTGAATTAATTAATTAATTTATTTATTAGTCCTTTTCCGCGAACGTGTTGTTTTTTACTAAATGTTTTCTTTTTATATACAATCATTTATATAACCTGTTTTATAGTGAGTAAACATTACTTTAAGTAATTCTTTATATACCCGCACCATATCAGTTGAAAGCATGCGTTTAATAAGACAACATAAAGATATTACAGTAAGAAAATAGACTTGGTAAAAGATCTTCATGACATTAAACACAGTTGTTTAATTAAAAGCCCTAATGGATTAAAATTTAAAAATATATATTTTTTCTCAAAATCATTACATCAACCAAAATATCAATATCTAAGAAAATTAATTTCTTCTATAAAAGGGGACTTTACACATTTTCAGAAAATGAGAATGTATTACCACCCCAAGAAGCAAAATCAAATTCAGTAATGATATTTGATGACGTTGCATGTGAAAAGCAGAGTAATATAAGATCATACTTCTGTATGGGAAGACATAATAATATTGATGCCTTCTACCTATGTCAAACGTATACACACTTTCCAAAGCATTTGATACGTGATAATGCAAATATGATTATAGTATTTAACAAGACGATTTAAACTTAAAGCATATATATAAAGATCATAATAGAAGTGATATGAACATTAATATATTTTCTAAAACACGTGAAGAATGCTGGAAGGAAAAATATGGTTTCTTAGTAATTAATAAGGATGATGAAACACATAACGAAGGTCTAGACGCGACTCCTCAGACAAATTATTCCTTATGACGATCAGCCAGACGTCTTAGAAGGCCTATTATCGCAAAACCACCACTGCGCAATTTGAGAGGATCTTGGGCTAGAAATGATGAAGCAAAATGCGATCTGTTTGCAAATCATTTCAAAAACGTATTCATTCCCAATACATGCGTCCTATAGAAATACGTTTCCAAATTGCAGATGTTGTAGAGGCTATCGCTAACCTCAATGGTAAAAAAGCTCCTGGCGTTGATAGAATAAGCAACAAAATGCTCATAGAGCTACCTCTTACTGCTAAAAGAATCATTCCTTTTATTTTTAACGCGATAATTCGGCTTGAACATTTTCCGCCTATATGGAAAATTGCCTTAGTAAAGATGATTCCTAAGCCGGGCAAAGCTCCCTCGAAGGAAGAGTCTTATAGGCCCATAAGTTTGTTACCCACAATGTCAAAATTGTTCGAAAAACTGCTAAAAAAACAAGCTGAATCCAATCCTGAATGACAACAACTGCATTCCAAATCACCAATTCGGATTTAGAAGTCAACATAGTACCATCGAACAAACTCACAGGTTGGTACAGGTTATAAGAAAAGCCTTTGAGGAAAAGAAGTTCTGCTCCGGGCTTTTTATCGATGTCTCACAAGCTTTCGACAAAGTATGGCATGAAGGCCTTGTAAACAAACTAAAGCTCAACCTTTCAGCTAATATTTTTAACCTTTTAGAAAAATAAATAACAGGCCGACAATTTATGATCAAAGAGGGAAACTGGTGTACCTCAAGGGAGTATACTAGGTCCAATTTTGTACTTGCGTTACACGGCAGATATGCCAACCAATTGTTTTACACGCACGTCGACATTTGCTGATTTGCTTTCCTTACTATTCGTAAAGACCCTAAAGAGGCTTCGAACCAACTGTAGCAACACGTAACTCAAGTTGAGAAATGGGCAAAGTTATGGGGAATAAAAATAAATGAACAAAAATGTACCCACGTAACTTTTACTTAACGCAAAGAAACGTGCTTCCCAATCACTATTAACAACTATATGGTGCGTCAACGAACCGATACAAAATATCTTGGTATACACCTAGATCGCCGCCTTACATGGAAGCCTCATATAGATGCGAAGCTGACTCAAATGAAACTTAAAGCTGCTCAAATCCACTGACTAATTGGTAGAAACTCTGTGCTATGTCTGGACTGTAAACTTCTACTTTACAACTTGATTTTAAAACCAATTTGGTGCTACCGTATACAATTATGGGATACTGCTTCCGCCACTAACATCGAAAAAATCCAACGCCGAATGATAACTGATGCTCCTTGGTACATTAAAAGCAGCAACATCCATAAAGATCTGCAAGTTCCACTAGTTAAATTCGAAATTTTTAATTATGTGGACAAGTATTTAAACAAGCTGGAAATACATCATAATCTCAATTGGCACATATTGCATTCATGTGTCATACATTTAGTTTACAAAAAGAAAAGAAATATAAAATTATTTATTGTTACTATTAATGTGTCATACAGGTAGTTGTGGTGCGTTTCAACAAACACACTACACTATTTTAAGAGCTGTTACGTAGCGGTCCATCCTTACCTGGACCTAAGGAGTAGACAACAAGGGATTGGGCTAAGGTTGCTCCTTTTTCAGTACACTTGTTAAAATTTGGCGCGCTTAATTTGGTTTGTTCAGGAATTCTAATGTTTTCATTGCTAACGCATGTGTATTGTAAGCATTCCGGCTATTAGGCCCACTGTGACGACGATTACTTTTTCTTATTAACCGTATGTGTATATATGTACATTTGTATATTCGTAAGTTTGTTTGTCACCTATTACTAATATTCGCTATAACTAACACTCGCGTAGACACGCCCATACCCTACAAGATTGAGGTCAACACATTTATTACTAAGATCTATTAAAACCCAAAATAATTTTTTCGGGCAAAACCTTAATACCACTTAGGTGGCCAATCCTATTAAAAAATAAGTCTCATATGATAACCATATGAAAATGGCAGTTTATTAATGGGTTCAAAATAAAAAAACACATGTGCCTGTCGAGTAGTACATTGTTTGGTTTGCTTTTAAGAACTTTCGATTATGGATTGCTTTTTGTATTGTTAGCATATTTAAATAGAGAAAAAACATCTTAAATAATGACAAATGAAATTAAACTTAATTAAAGCCTTATTAATATGTCAATGGAAATTTGCTTATTTCGCATTTAACCCCTAAGTCAAGAAAGGGCCATTAAGAATATAGCAACAGTTTTAAATCACTAGGTACTAAATAATCTGCCTCTCTTTTTTTGCACGTTTAATAGTAATTCCATTCGTCACATATATTAAAAAGCCTTTTAGAAAAAAATGGTTTTTATAAGAATTAAGTACAATTTGAAAATTTACAAAATTACAAACCTTAATTAAATAAATGGTTATTGAGAGAACTTTAATGTTTTTCAAAGTCTTAATAGTTATAAAAGGCTTATAAACAGATTTTTTTTTGAAAGACTGATTAGGCTTTGAAAATTCGTTTTAAAAACTTTTAAAAATTTTTAATTTGCCTTTGCAAGTTAATCGTTTCGTCTTCCTTGGGGATCATACGATGTTTACAAATAAAAAAATTTGTAATTTTTGAAATAAAACAAAATACATATGTGAAAGATCCGTCTCTATAGAATTGTCCATTTTTAAACGTGCATAAATATTTTTCCTCAATAAGATCAGATAATATCAAAATAAGTGAAAAATTATTAGAACTTAAAAATTAAGGGGGAGGGGCCCGCCAACACAAATGTTAATTCCAAAATATCTTGAAAAAAATTAATTTAATACCTCTTGCCGTCCAGGTTATTACGATATTTATGTGAATTAAAATTTAAAAATTAGCTACTTGTTCCTTCGTTGTACACCCTAAGCTTAGTTTAAAAAACTCAAGAACATTTAACAACGTATTGAACGCACATCTGCATACCATATTGGAGCGATATGAAAAACTACACACGAATTTTTCTTCTTAAAAATTATCCAACAATTTAAAATCGTGTAATTTTTGATAAATAGACAAAACCCAGCAACACTGAACAGATGTTTATATTTATTATCTTTGTGATGATTTGGTATGTGATGGGAAACGATGTGAAAAACAAATATGAATTATATTTTAATCATTATTTTGGCTTTCTTTTTTTAGTTTAATATATCCAGGGTTGCTAATCGTCCTCCTTTTCCTTGACACTGTCTTCTTTTTGCGGCATTTGTCATCGAAAATAGTCGGGGTCCACGAAAGTGAATTATTAAATTCTAAGTAATATATTAAGTAAAACAAGCTCGAGGTCTGTTGTTGTTTTTAATAATTTGTTTTATTAAAAATTGTCGATATTTCGCCAACCGTCGGTTAGCATCATCAGGACTCTTTTATAAAATACTAGCTATGCCCCGGTGTGCTTCGCTACCCCAATCATAGTAATTTTATTAAAATATGTAAACAAAAGAATTTATATATTTTTTTAATTTATTGGTTGCCCCACATAAGTTGCAATAAATAATAAGTCAGCCCCACTGTTTACTTAGCACATTAAAATTAGAAATTTACCAGGCTTACAGTTTTGGAGATATTTAGAAAAATTTAATAAGCAAAAATTATTTATAAACTTCTATATATAATCTTAGCCCCTTATTAACATATTAACATTTTTTTGGTAACCTGACGAATGCAATTTAAATTATGTTTCTACCTTCAATGGTTTTAAGGTTACGAAAAGTACTAAAACATAATTTTAACCTTTTTTCCCCCTAAGAGTCCAATTATTCAAAATAGACACAAAAACGTACTCATATTTTTTAGGCCTGTCGCATCCAATTTGAATTATGTTTCTATCTTTATTGGTTGAAAAATAACAAAAAACGCATAAAAAAAAACAAAATATATTTTTAACCCTGTTTTCCCCTTTTGGGTGCAAAATTAAAAAAGGACGAAAAACATAATAATATTTTTTTAAGACCTATCGAACGCAATTTGAATAATGTTTATATCTTTATTGGCTTAAAAGTAACAAAAAATACCAAAAAGTACCAAAAGATAATTTTAACCCCCTTTTCCCCCATTGCGGACCAAAATGAAAAAAACTCCAGATACCTGTCTGTTTATTTCTTAAGGAAAACGCAAAACTTTTTAAATTTTGTTTCTATCTTATATACATTAAAAGATAGTAGGCTACAGGTTTTTCCTTTTTTGTCCCCTTTTTGTCCCTTTACGGGCCTAATTTCTAAAAATTCGTATGTATTTAAGCAAACATGTATTTAGCTCTACGCGTTTGATCAGTATGGCTTTGGGTAATTTGGTTAGGTAATTCATAACCAGACCTTCCCCACACAAATGGGCGTAGTGTGGGCGTGGCAGCAAAGATTTCCAAAAAAAAGTTGCCAATTGTTTCTTCCAGTAGTAACTCGCTGTAAAAACTTCAAAAAAATCGATCTAATGGTGTGGCCAGCTATAAATTACAAACATACATACATACAAACATACATATGTACTTACATACATACATACATACATACATTCATACATACATACTTACATACATACATACATACATACATACATACATACATACATACATACATACATACATACATACATACATACATACATACATACATACATACATACATACATACATGCATACATACAAACATACATACATACATACATACATATATACACCCCTTCTTTATATAATAGATAGATACAGAGATCACATTTCCAATATTTTTCAAAAGAAGTTCAAACTTCTCTTATATTGTTATATCCAAATTTTATTATGCTTTTGTGCAAATTTTTGTACCTCACCAAAGAAAAAGGTCTGAGACGCACCTCCAATTATACCGATCGACACAGAATCACTTCCTAGGTCGATTAAAACCTGTCAGTCCATCCGTCCGGCTGGGAGTTAGGCTGAATTCCAAAACGCAGTTTGCTTTGCATTACAAATTTTCAACTTCTTCCCTTATACACTCCTTACAATTTTGACAACGTTTTTTGCTTCCAGGACATTAATATAGCTGCAAACACTCATTTGGATGTAAAAGATATTATCAAAAACCTTATCTTTACTTTCAGGAAAAGCTTGAAATTTTGTGATGAAGGCAAACTGCGTTTTGGAATTCAGCCTTAATGTATTCTTGTAAACAAAGTAGAGACCGCATTTTTGTAGATATTTCGATGAAATCTGGAACAGATAAATTTTTTGGCATAGGAAAAAAGCATGTTGTTTGTGGTGATGATCAGTTAATTTTTCCTCCCGGATTAAGCGTTTTGGGCTATAACTGGCTCAAATATAGCCTTATCTTTACATAGTTTTGCACGTTTGTCTATTTTTATGCCACCCGTTTTTGTACCGAAAATAAACATTATCGGTCTATTTTGAAGCTTCTTAAAAATCGCAACAATAGAAGAACCAGCATAAAGACTTAAATTTTTGTGGTCGCTGCAACCCTTAATTTTCGTCCTTTAGAATTTCTGAATTAGAGGTCTTCTATATGTGTGCCAAGTTTAAAAAAATCGGTGCAATAAAAGTACCAGCATAAAAAGTTAAATTTTAATGGGCATGGCACCGCCCACTTCTTTACCTTCAAAACTTAAACTTTAAAAGCCGTTTTCGTGCGAACTAATTTCCAAAAATCGGTCTGAAAGAGGAATTTAAATTATGTTTCTATCATAATTGATTTTAAAGTTACAAAAAGTACTAAAACATAATTTTAACCCGTTCTTCCCCTTAGGGTGTAATAATTAAATAAGTATCTAAATACGTACTCATATTTTTTTTGGCCTGTTACATTTAATTTAAGTAATGTTACTATCTTTATTGGTTTAAAATTTACAAAAAACGCTTAGAAAAATCAAAACATATTTTAAACCCTTTTTCCCCCCTTTGGGCCCAAAACTAAAAAAAAGTACGAAACACGTAATCATATTTTTGTAAGACCTATCGAACGCAATTTGAAAAATTTTTCTATCTTTATTGGTTAAAAAGTAGCAAAAAGTACCAAAAAGTACAAAAATATAATTTTCAAACCTTTTTTCGGCCTTTCGGCCTGTTTATTTCCTGAGGAAAACGCTTAACTTTTTAAATTTTGTTTCCATCTTATATACATCAAGAGATAGTAGGTTACAGATTTTTCCCTTTATGTCCCTTTACGGGCCCAATGTTAAAATACTCATGTGCATTTAAACAAACATGTAAAGTTTAACACGTGTTGTAAATTTCACGTAATTAGCTCTACGCGTTTGATCAGTATGGCTCTGGGTAATTTTGTTACTTGACCTTCCCACACAAATAGGCGTAGTGTGGGCGTGGCAGTAATAATTTCCAAAAAAAAGTAGCCTATTGTTTCTTTCAGACTTGAAGTAACACTCTGTAAAATTTTCACAAAAATCGCCCTAAGGGCGTGGAGATAGAGGGTAAGTATGTTCTAGAAATATGTTTGGAAGAAGAAATTAATGGGGGTCGGTCGTACACTTTATTGCTCTAAGGGCAACTCTAAAGAAGTTGTGGGCATTTTCATATCATTTTTGTAAATTTTGTAAATTTTGGGAGAAGAAATTAATGGCGGTCGGTCGTACACTTTATTGCTCTAAGGCCAACTTTGAAGAAGTTGTGGGCATTTTTACATCATTTTTGTAAATTTTGTATGGCAACCCCCCTAGGGCGTGGAGATAGAGGGTAAGTATATTCTAGGAATATGTTTGGAAGGGCAAACTAATGGGGGTCGGTCGTACACTTTATTGCTCTAAGGCCAACTTTAAAGAAGTTGTGGGCATTTTTACATCATTTTTATAAATTTTGTATGGCAACCCCCTAAGGGCGTGGAGATAGGAGGTAAGTATGCTCTAGGAATACGTTTGGAAGGAAAAACTAACGGGGGTCTTTAAAACATTTTTTTCCTCTACGGGCGACTCCGGGGAAGTTCTAGCGGTTTTTACCTTATTTTTTAAAATTTTGTATGGCAACCATGTCAGGGGCTGGAAATAGAGAGTAAGTATGTTCCACAAAAATGGATGGATAGAATAATTCGGGTCGGTCTTACATTTTACCTTTGTAGGAGAACCCTGGAAGCTGTGGGAGCGATTTAAAAAATGTTTAAATTAAGCTTTGTATGGCAACGCTGTTATATGTATGAACACTAATACTAATAAAATTTTTGTTTTGGGTGTGTTTCAATAATATCAACATGACTGATTCTATTTTTTTCTTTCGTTGTTGTTTTTTTGTTGTTTTTTTTATTACATGCATAAGTATGTTCTTTGTTGTTGTTGTAGACTCAAAAAAACGAGGTTGTCTTGGTTTTTGCTTATATCTCGGTCATTTATCGGGCGATTTTGCTAAATTCCAATACCGATTTTCTCGCGAGTATCTGTGACAGTTTGATACCACATTCGGGTCTATGCGATATCGGGGGGCTTCAGAAAGTTGATTTCAACCATAACACGGACAGACGGACATCGCTAAATCGGCTTTCCTATCTATAAGGATCCAGAATATATATACTTTATGGGGTCCCAAATGGATAATAAAGGAATTACAAACGGAATGACAAACTTATCTATACCCTTATCACTTATGTGAAGGGTATAAAAACAATCAAAAAAGAAAAAAACAGAATAAGTCATGTTGATATTATTGAACCACACCCAAAACGAAAATTTTATTAGTATTAGTATTCATACATATAACAGGGTTGCCATACAAAGCTTAATTTAAGCATTTTTAAAATCGTTCCTACAGCTTCCAGGGTTCTCCTACCAAAGTAAAATGTAAGACCGACCCGAATTATTTTTTCCATCCAAACATTTTTGTGGAACATACTTACTCTCTCTTTCCAGCCCCTGACATGGTTGCCATACAAAATTTAAAAAAATAAGGTTAAAACCGCTAAAACTTCCCCGGAGTCGCCCCTAGAGAAAAAAAATGTATCACAGACCTCTATTAGTTTTTCCTCCCAAACGTTTTTCTAGAGTATGCTTACCCCCTATCTCCACGCCCTAAGGGGGTTGCCATACAAAATTTACAAAAATGATGTAAAAATGCCCACAACTTCTTCAAAGTTAGCCTTAGAGCAATTAAGTGTACGACCGATTCCGATTAGTTTCTTCTCCCAAACATATTCCTAGAACATACTTACCTCCTATCTCCACGCCCTAAGAGGGTTGCCATACAAAATTTACAAAAATTATATGAAAATGCCCCCAACTTCTTCAGAGTTGGCCTTAAAGCAATAAAATGTACTACCGATCCCCATTTGTTTCTTCTCCCAAACATAAACCTAGAACATACTTACCCCCTACCTCCACGCCCTAAAGCGGTTGCCATACAAAATTTACAAAAACGATATGAAAATGCCCACAATTTCTTCAGAGTCGGGCTTAGCGCAATAAAGTGTACGATCGGCCCCCATTAGTTTGCCCTCCCAAACATATTCCTTGAATATACTTACCCCTATCTCCACGCCCTAAGGGGGTTGCCATACAAAATTTACAAAAATTTCATGAAAATGCCCACAACTTCTTCAGAGTCGGCCTTAGAGCAATAAAGTGTAAGACCGACACCCATTAGTTTCTTCTCCCAAACGTATTCCTAGAACATACCCACCCCCTATCTCCTTTCCCTGAGGGGATTGCCATACAAAATTTACAAAAATGGCATGAAAATGCCCACAACTTCTTCAGGGTTGGCCTTAGAGCAATAAGGTGTACGACCGACCGCCATTAGTTTCTTCTCCCAAACATATTCCTAAAACATACTTACCTCCTATCTCCACGCCCTAAGGGGGTGCCATACAAAATTTACAAAAATTATATGAAAATGCCCACAACTTCTTCAGAGTTGGCCTTAAAGCAATAAAATGTACGACCGATCCCCATTAGTTTCTTCTCCCAAACATATTCCTTAAACATACTTACCCCCATCTACACGCCCTAAGGGGGTTGCCATACAAAATTTACAAAAATTATATGAAAATGCCCACAACTTCTTCAGAGTTGGCCTAAAAGCAATAAAATGTACGACCGATCCCCATTAGTTTCTTCTCCCAAACATATACCTAGAACATACTTACCTCCTATCTCCACGCCCTAAGGGGGTGCCATACAAAATTTACAAAAATTATATGAAAATGCCCACAACTTCTTCAGAGTTGGCCTTAAAGCAATAAAATGTACGACCGATCCCCATTAGTTTCTTCTCCCAAACATATACCTAGAACATACTTACCCCCTATCTCCACGCCTTAAGGGGGTTTCCATAAAAATTTTAAAAAATGACATGAAAATGCCCACAATTTCTTCAGAGTCGGCCTAAGAGCAATAAAATGTACGACCGACCCCCATTAGTTACTTACCTCCTATCTCCACGCCCTAACGGGGCTGCCATACAAAATTTACAAAAATTATATGAAAATGCCCACAACTTCTTCAGAGTTGGCCTTAGAGCAATAAAGTGTACGACCGACACTCATTAGTTTCTTCTCCCAAACATATACCTAGAACATACTTACCCCCTATCTCTACGCCATAAGAGGGTTGCCATAAAAATTTTAAAAAAATGACATAAAAATGCCCACAACTTCTTAAGAGTCGGCCTAAGAGCAATAAAATGTACGACCGATCCCCATTAGTTTCTTCTCCCAAACATATTCCTAAAACATACTTAGCTCCTATCTCCACGCCCTAAGGGGGTGCCATACAAAATTTACAAAAATTATATGAAAATGCCCACAACTTCTTCAGAGTTGGCCTTAAAGCAATAAAATGTACGACCGATCCCCATTAGTTTCTTCTCCCAAACATATACCTAGAACATACTTACCCCCTATCTCCACGCCTTAAGGGGGTTTCCATAAAAATTTTAAAAAATGACATGAAAATGCCCACAATTTCTTCAGAGTCGGCCTAAGAGCAATAAAATGTACGACCGACCCCCATTAGTTACTTACCTCCTATCTCCACGCCCTAACGGGGCTGCCATACAAAATTTACAAAAATTATATAAAAATGCCCACAACTTCTTCAAAGTTGGCCTTAGAGCAATAAAATGTACGACCGACCACCACTAGTTTCTTCTCCCAAACATATTCCTACAACATACTTACCCCCTATCTCCATGCCCTAAGGGGGTTGCCATACAAAATTTACAAAAATGACATAAAAATGCCCACAACTTCTTCAGAGTCGGCCTTAGAGCAATAAAATGTACGACCGACCCCCATTAGTTTGCCCTCCCAAAAATATTCCTTGAGTATACTTACCCCCTATCTCCACGCCCTAAGAAGGTTGACATACAAAATTTACAAAAATTACATGAAAATGCCCACAAATTCTTCAGAGTCGGCCTTAGAGCAATAAAGTGTAAGACCGACCCCCTTTAGTTTTTTCTTCCAAACATATTCTTAAAACATACTAACCCCCTATCTCCTTGCCCTAAGGGGGTTGCCATACAAAATTTGCAAAATGACATGAAAATGCCCCCAACTTCTTCAGAGTTGGCCTTAGAGCAATAAAGTGTACGACCGACCCCCATTAGTTTCTTCTCCCAAACATATTCCTTAAACATACTTACCCCCATCTACACGCCCTAAGGGGGTTGCCATACAAAATTTACAAAAATTATATGAAAATGCCCACAACTTCTTCAGAATCAGCCTTAGAGCAATAAAGTGTACGACTGGCTCCCATTGGTTTCTTCTCCCAAACATATTCCTAGAACATACTAACCCCCTATCTTCACGTACTAAGAGGGTTGCCATACAAAATTCACAAAAATTATATGAAAATGCCCACAACTTCTTCAGAGTTGGCCTTAGAGCAATAAAGTGTACGACCGACACTCATTAGTTTCTTCTCCCAAACATATTCCTAAAACATACTTACCCCCTTTCTCTACGCCCCAATGGGGTTGCCATACAAAATTTACAAAAATAATATGAAAATGCCCACAACTTCTTCAGAGTTGGCCATACCCCAATAAAGTGTACGAAAGACCCCCATTAGTTTCCCCTCCCAAACATATTCCTAGAACATACTTACTCCCTATCTCCACACCCAAAGGGGGTTGCCATGCAAAATTTACAAAAATGAAATAAAAATGCCCACAACTTCTTTAGAGTCGGCCTAAGAGCAATAAAGTGTAGAACGGACCCCCATTAGTTTCTTCACCCAAACATATTCTTAGAACATACTTACCACCTATCTCCACGCCCAAAGGGGGTTGCCATACAAAATTTACAAAAATGATATGAAAATGCCCACAACTTCTTCAGAGTCGGCCTTAGAGCAATAAAGTGTACGACCGACCCCCATTAGTTTCTTCTCCCAAACATATTCCTAGAACATACTTACTCCTTATCTCCGTGCCCTAAGAAGGTTGCCAAGCAAAATTTGAAAAAATTAGTATAAAAACCCCCACAACTTTCCCGTAATCACGTGTGGAGCGTTAAAAACTGACACGACCCCTATTTAAAAATAGAAAATATTTCATAAGTAAAAAAAATGGATAAAAATAAAAAAAGTTTAGGATTTCGAAAGGCCAATGTGAAGGGTATATAAGATTTGTCACAGCCGAATATAGCGCTCTTGCTTGTTTTTCTCTGTTGAGAAAAAACTTGTCAGTAAAGGCGAACGAAAGTTGTCGAAATAGGTAAACCCAAATTTATTCGAAAGAGAGTGACTAACTTTCTTTCGTATAGGTTTCGGTCGACATCGTTAAACAGGCTATAAATATTCGACTTATCCTCTTTTAGAGTACTCAATGTCATTCTCTAGTAGGAATGCACCGATATACATTTGTATGTGAATGTTCGAGTATATGTATCTATGTGTGTACTTCTGTAAGTGTATTTACATACCTTTACACAATTTATCAATAAATCTAAAATGTTTTGAGTTATTTTTAAGATTAAAGTATATAAAAGAAGTAAATTGATGTGTTAGCTGCAGCGTTGCCAGGTTTGTGTTAGCTTGTCGTTTGTTGCTTTTATACCCCAGGCCCAAGGCGATGTAATGCATCAGGTGGTGGTGATTCTACAACAACAAAATTGTGATGAATAAAATTTTCGTTTTCGTTGGCTCAGGTGTCAAAAAAGATACATACGTAAAAGTTAACAACTTTGACAACCCAGCCTCGATCTATGCTTGAAAGGAGTAGATCAGCTGTGCTCGTAACACCACCAGGTCAACATAATTTCACCATGGTTTAAACCAATATTACAAGCGGAGTGACCGTTCGTCGACTAAGTTTCATTTTGCAACCTTTTCAAGGCCCTGTGACTTTTTGTGCGACTTCTTTATGCTGACACTATTTTTCCACTTGTTTTAATTTTTGAATCTTTTGTCCCTGTTTTGTTACGAAAGTTAAACAAATTCTATTATTTGCATATGCGCATGCATTAACACATACCTGGCATATGTAAACATTTTTTTTATTCCCAAACATCGCATGTCATAATTTTTTGAAATTAAAAATGCTGAAAGCTTTCGGAGTACAGTGGGTTGTTAAAAAAATGATCCAAACGAGCCATTTTGTCTAAATTTCTATAAATTAGTTGCGTACATTTTTACATTATCCCCCAGCAGCGCATGTGCTGAAAACAATTTTTCTAAGTCAGGGCTGATAAAAAATAAATTGGCAAACAAATTAAAAGTTACGACCTGTAACTCAATGCTGTCAGCTTTAAATTTATTATATACTGAACTAGAAGATTGATGATAAACAAAAACACAAGTAATATGAAAAAAATATCAATAAATTACATACCTAGATATAAAAAAACCAGTGAGTAGTTAAAATGTACTATTTTCTTTTTACTAGTTTTCTGTATGTCCTTGTTTCTACCTAATTTAAAAAACGATATTTCGATATTTGAAGAAGATCAGACTGACAATTTGTCTAAAGTATATTGTTAAACAGTGCATTTGATTTTTTATAATCATAAAAATATATAAACATTAAATTAATTTTTAATAATTATTACTTTTTTATGTGTCTACGTACAAAAATTCTTTTTGATGCATTTCTTATTTCTAATTTTTTGTTATCAAGTTTTCTTGTTTTGAATTTTTGATCTGTTTTTGTTTTTAATAGTTGTAAAAACATAAATGAAAAGTCAAAAAACCGCTTTGAAAAAGAGTCCACCTTTTTTTCAAGAACGACTTTTTTTCCTAAAACGACTGTTTGTGCCACTTTTTTTAAATTCTTAGCGGTCACACTGACTACAAGGCTATATGCAATGTTCTTAGGTTTAGAGTAAATGAAATGTTAGGGTTGTTTATGAAAATGCGCAACTTTTAGTGTTGATCGAGAGGCTATAGAGTGCCCCTAGCCCGCACAAGCAACAGGGTTTTATACTTGTATATCACAAAGCTTCTGGCAACCCTAGTTAGCTAGCTTATGAAAGGAAAATTAATGTCTTACGATTGAGCTAATTACGGCGTTGTGCCCAATTGAAGTTGAAAATATTTATGACGCGTGTAGGGTTTTTTTTGGAGAATTCTCAAAAATTAATTCGCTGCACTCTTGTTATTTGTCGCCAGAAATTTGTTAAAAAAAATCCAGCGATTATGTGTTTATTTCTTGTGTATGTCGGCTCCAATCAAACAAACAGGTTGCCCATAACTCTAATAAATCAAGAAGAAAGCTCTGTCCTTAATATTGTTACAACCATAAAATTTATAAATATCTTACCTCTACTTATGGATACCGTTTTACCCAACCACGTAGAATTAAAAGTTCGACTTTCTATCTAAGCTTTACTCTAAAAACCCTTTCCCTCTTCCTTTTTATTCTTAACAATTTAAAAAAATACGATAGTTTTTTTTTTTTATTTATGGTATAACTAATTGTTTTAAATGCAAATTTTTGCTTTTTAGTTTGGCTTAAGTTCATACAATTTCTTTTTATTAGAAGAAATTAATATTTTTCCGTTAATGTTGAAAGAAACTTTTGTTTGAAAAAAACAGTTTTTTTTCCGATACTAGCCAAGTAGAATGCATTTTCGAAAGCAGCTACGCAATTTCATCATCAGTACTCTTTGAACGGTAGTAGTGTCTTTGGTTGTAAACATCGCCTATTTAACTTACATGTAACTAAGAAAGGGATACGGCATGACTGTTTTCCCTCTTTTCTAATTCTGTAAGTTAGGACGAAGTTTACTTTTCATATACACTATGCTTTTTTGTATTAAAAGTCTCTTCGGCAACACTTGACTAACGGTCGAGCATCATCCATCTCTTAAATAGAATGAAATGCTTTTTTATTATTATATATTATCCAATAGGGGGGTAAATCATTTTTAATTTCTTTCTTTGTCAACGACAAAATGAACAGAAATTATTAAAGATCATTTTTCACGGTGCCATGTGTGAGTTATATGATAGTTTTTTTTATTTATGGTTGAACTAATTGTTTTAAATACAAATTTTTACTATTTTGTTTGGCTTAAGTTCATATAATTTCTTTTTATACCCTTCACATAAGTGATAAGGGTATATATAAGTTTGTCATTCCGTTTGTAATTTCTTTATTATCCATTTGGGTATTTTGGTATATATATTCTGGATCCTTATAGATAGTGAAGCAGATTTAGCGATGTCCGTCTGTCCGTGTTATGGTTTAAATCAACTTTCTGAAGCCCCCCGATATCGCATAGACCCGAATGGGGTATCAAACTGTCACAGATAGTCGCGAGAAAATCGGTATTGAAATTCAGCAAAATCGCCCGATAAATGACCGAGATATAACCAAAAAGCCAAGACTACCTAGTTTTTTTGAGTCTGCAACAACAACAAAGCATGTAATAAAAAAACAACAAAAAAGAAAAAAACAGAATCAGTCATGTTGATATTATTGAAACACACCCAAATTAAAATTTTATTAGTTTAGTGTTCATACATATAACAGCGTTGCCATACAAAGCTTAATTTAAACATTTTTAAAATCGCTCCTACGGCTTCCAGGGTTCTCCTACAAAGGTAAAATGTAAGACCGACCCGAATTATATTATCCATCCAAACATTTTTGTGGAACATACTTACTCTCTATCTCAAGCCCGTGACATGGTTGCCATACAAAATTTTAAAAAATAAGGTAAAAACCTCTAGAACTTCCCCGGAGTCACCCGTAGAGGAAAAAAATGTATCACAGACCCCCATTAGTTTTCCCTCCCAAACATATTTCTAAAATATACTTACCCCCTATCAACCCGCCCTAAGGGGGTTGCCATACAAAATTTACAAAAATGATATGAAAATGCCCACAACTTCTTCAGAGTTGGCCTTAGAGTAATAAAGGGTACGAGCGACCCCCATTAATTTTTTCTCCCAAACATATTCCTAGAATATACTTACCCCCTATCTCCACGCCCTGAGGAGGTTGCCATACAAAATTTACAAAAATGATATGAAAATGCCCACAACTTCTTTAGAGTTGGCCTTAGAGCAATAAAGTGTACGACCGACCCCCATTAATTTCTTCTCCCAAACATATTCCTAGAACATACTTACCCCATATCTCCGCGTCCTGAGGTGGTTGCCATACAAAATTTACAAAAATGATATGCAAATGCCCACAACTTCTTCAGAGTTAGCCTTACAGCAATAAAGTGTACTATCGACCCCCATTAGTTTTCCCTCCCAAACATATTCCTATGGTATACTTACCCTCTATCTCTGCGCCCTAAGGGGGTTGCCATACAAAATTTACAAAAATGATATGAAATGGCCCACAACTTCTTCAGAGTTGGCCTTAGAGCAATTAAGTGTACGACCGACCGCCATTAGTTTTCCCTCCCAAACATATTCCTAGAATATACTTACCCTCTATCTCCACGCCCTAAGGGGGTTGCCATACAAAATTTACAAAAATGATATGAAATGGCCCACAACTTCTTCAGAGTTGGCCTTAGAGCAATTAAGTTTACGACCGATCCCCATTAGTTTTCCTGCCCGCAACTTCTTCAGAGTCGTTCTTAGAGCAATAAAATGTAGGACCGACCCCCATTAGTTTGCCCTCCCAAACATATTCCTAGAATATACTTACCCTCTATCTCCACGCCCTAAGGGGGTTGCCATACAAAATTTACAAAAATGATATGAAATGGCCCACAACTTCTTCAGAGTTGGCCTTAGAGCAATTAAGTGTACGACGGACCGCCATTAGTTTTCCCTCCCAAACATATTCGTACAATATATTTACCCTCTATCTCCACGCCTTAAAGGGGTTGCCATACAAAATTTACAAAAATGATATGAAAATGCCCACAACTTCTTTAGAGTCGTTCTTAGAGCAATAAAGTGTACGACCGACCCCCATTAGTTTGCCCTCCCAAACATATTCCTAGAATATACTTACCCTCTATCTCCACGCCCTAAGGGGGTTGCCATACAAAATTTACAAAAATGATATGAAATAGCCCACAACTTTTTCAGAGGCGTTCTTAGAGCAATAAAGTGTACGACCGACCCCCATTAGTTTTTTCTCCCAAACATATTCCTTAAACATACTTACCCGCATCTACACGCCCTAAGGGGGTTGCCATACAAAATTTACAAAAATTATATGAAAATGCCCACAACTTCTTCAGAATCAGCCTTAGAGCAATAAAGTGTACGACTGGCTCCCATTGGTTTCTTCTCCCAAACATATTCCTAGAACATACTAACCCCCTATCTTCACGTACTAAGAGGGTTGCCATACAAAATTCACAAAAATTATATGAAAATGCCCACAACTTCTTCAGAGTTGGCCTTAGAGCAATAAAGTGTACGACCGACACTCATTAGTTTCTTCTCCCAAACATATTCCTAAAACATACTTACCCCCTATCTCTACGCCCCAATGGGGTTGCCATACAAAATTTACAAAAATAATATGAAAATGCCCACAACTTCTTCAGAGTTGGCCATACCCCAATAAAGTGTACGAAAGACCCCCATTAGTTTCCCCTCCCAAACATATTCCTAGAACATACTTACTCCCTATCTCCACACCCAAAGGGGGTTGCCATGCAAAATTTACAAAAATGATATAAAAATGCCCACAACTTCTTTAGAGTCGGCCTAAGAGCAATAAAGTGTAGAACGGACCCCCATTAGTTTCTTCACCCAAACATATTCTTAAAACATACTTACCACCTATCTCCACGCCCAAAGGGGGTTGCCATACAAAATTTACAAAAATGATATGAAAATGCCCACAACTTCTTCAGAGTCGGCCTTAGAGCAATAAAGTGTACGACCGACCCCCATTAGTTTCTTCTACCAAACATATTCCTAGAACATACTTACTCCTTATCTCCGTGCCCTAAGAAGGTTGCCAAGCAAAATTTGAAAAAATTTGTATAAAAACTCCCACAACTTTCCCGTAATCACGTGTGGAGCGTTAAAAACTGACACGACCCCTATTTAAAAATAGAAAATATTTCATAAGTAAAAAAAATGGATAAAAATAAAAAAAGTTTAGGATTTCGAAAGGCCAATGTGAAGGGTATATAAGATTTGTCACAGCCGAATATAGCGCTCTTGCTTGTTTTTCTCTGTTGAGAAAAAACTTGTCAGTAAAGGCGAACGAAAGTTGTCGAAATAGGTAAACCCAAATTTATTCGAAAGAGAGTGACTAACTTTCTTTCGTATAGGTTTTCGTTCGACATCGTTAAACAGGCTATAAATATTCGACTTATCCTCTTTTAGAGTACTCAATGTCATTCTCTAGTAGGAATGCACCGATATACATTTGTATGTGAATGTTCGAGTATATGTATCTATGTGTGTACTTCTGTAAGTGTATTTACATACCTTTACACAATTTATCAATAAATCTAAAATGTTTTGAGTTATTTTTAAGATTAAAGTATATAAAAAAAGTAAATTGATGTGTTAGCTGCAGCGTTGCCAGGTTTGTGTTAGCTTGTCGTTTGTTGCTTTTATACCCCAGGCCCAAGGCGATGTAATGCATCAGGTGGTGGTGATTCTACAACAACAAAATTGTGATGAATAAAATTTTTGTTTTCGTTGGCTCAGGTGTCAAAAAAGATACATACGTAAAAGTTAACAACTTTGACAACCCAGCCTCGATCTATGCTTGAAAAGAGTAGATCAGCTGTGCTCGTAACACCACCAGGTCAACATAATTTCACCATGGTTTGACCAATATTACAAGCGGAGTGACCGTTCGTCGACTAAGTTGCATTTTGCAACCTTTTCAAGGCCCTGTGACTTTTTGTGCGACTTCTTTATGCTGACACTATTTTTCCACTTGTTTTAATTTTTGAATCTTTTGTCCCTGTTTTGTTACGAAAGTTAAACAAATTCTATTATTTGCATATATAGAAATATATATAGAAATTATTTAAATGCGAGACCAAAAACAATTACAAGCAATCTTAGTTCAAGTGCGCCTAACTTAGATAAATGTAGTGAACAAGGGACTAATTTAGCCCAATCTTTATTTAATAATTATAAAAAAAATTCTGAGGTACCATCTTTGTCGCGGTCACCATTATCAAATTCTGGAATTGAACCTGCAACTGCTACAGCCGCATCAAGCTTAATTTCTGCACCGGCACCTAAGATCCAGGTAGGGATGGACCGCTATGTGACAGTTCTTAAAAGGGGAAGAAGCCCTAAATCGGCAGAAGCATCTCAACCTGCAAAAATTTTAAAAGACGATGAAAGGCCAACCTCATCGCAAAATCGTTTTGCAATTTTACAAGAGGATAATGAGGCCCCCGTTAGTGAAAGAAAGTCCTTTAAGCCACCTCCCATTTATTTGAGGGAAAAAAACTCAAATGATCTCGTAAAGTTTTTAGTCGGTTTGATTGGGGAAAATAACTTTTATGTTTCAAACGTTAAACGCGGTAACATATTTGAGACAAAAATTCAAGTGAACCATGAAAACGCCTACCGCGCTACGGTTTCGGAGCTCGAAAAACTTAACAAAAACTTCTATACCTACCAACTCAAGACCGCAAAAGGCCTTCAGGTAGTCATTAAAGGCATTGATTCTAATGTTGACCCAGAAGAGGTCAAGACCAGTTTATTAAGCAAAGGGTTTATGGTCAGGAGGGTATCCAATATGAGAAACAGGGAAAAACACCCCCAACCATTATTCAGAGTGGAGCTTCAGCCTGGTGATATCAAATTGAAAAAAAGTGAAACTCACCCCATCTATGATTTAAAATATATTATGCACCGACGAGTTACTGTGGAAGTGCCACATAAGCGATCTGGGCCCGTACAGTGCTTAAACTGCCAGGAGTATGGCCACACTAAAGCTTATTGTAAGCTGCCTACTGTTTGTGTTGTGTGTGGGGATCTGCACGATACGACCAAGTGCGACAAGCCAAAAGATGATCCTAGGATGAAGAAATGCAGCAACTGCGGGGGAAACCACACTGCCAACTATAGAGGTTGCCCTGTTTTTAATTCGGTTATGCGCTCAACTAAGCCGAAAATAGTTCCTGCCCCTCCCCAGCCTTTAGATATACCAACTACAAATATGCCTCCGTTAGCACAACCAACTACAAATCAAGTTTCTTACGCCGCTGCATTAAAGTCTAACCAGCCTAATGCACGTAAGTCTACCGAGCCTACAACACAACAACAAGTGCCAACAAGTGAACCAACTGGTCCCAATTTTAGCCGCCTGGAAGCCGTAATTGACAATATGGTCAAACAATTTACGCAGGTAATGGCGCAAATGGCTAGCATGATGCAGGAGATGCAGAAAATGCAGTCTGCTCTCCTGCAGGCCATACTTAAAAGACCATGAACTGCCTCAGGGTTTGTTTCTGGAACGCAAACGGCATCCGCCAACACAAAAATGAGCTCGAATACTTTTTAACACACCAAAAAATCGATGTCATGTTGATTTCCGAAACTCATATGACATCTAGAAGCACTTTCAAAATAAGTGGATATACTTTTTATGATTCAAAAGATCCCAGAGATAGGTCATGTGGTGGTTCAGCTATATTAATTAAATCAAGAATCAAACACCAATGGATGGGTGGTCTCTCCGAAAGTTATATACAAGCAACAAACGTCTGCATCGATGAATTTTACCATAATCTCGTTATTTCGTCAGTTTATTGTCCACCCAGATTTTCCATAACGAAGGATCAGTACAACAGTTTTTACAAATCTTTAGGTCCTCACTTTATAGCTGCTGGGGACTACAACGCTAAACACACATACTGGGGCTCCCGCCTAATAAGTCCCAGAGGTCGTGTCTTGTATGGTTCTGTATCGGAAATGAGACTTTACGTTATTTCAACTGGGCAACCAACATATTGGCCAACTGACCACAATAAAATACCAGACGTAATAGATTTTGGCGTAGCAAAAGGCATATCCCCTGAGCTTATTGAGGCTCAACCCTCCTTGGATTTATCTTCTGATCACTCACCCACAATTTTTACTATTTGCAGTCCTCACCAAATTGCAACTAGTGATATTTTTCTGTCAAAAAGAATAAACTGGTTAAAATACAGAAAATTTATCAGCACGCACTGTTCGGAACACCAATCTTTAAAAACTTCCGAGGAAATCGATGAGTGCCTTAGTAGCCTCAATGAAAATATTAAAAAAGCCGTTGAAAATGCTTCTTCTACCTACCGTCAGGCCAGATACAACAAAATTTACTCAACCGATGTTGAAAAGCTCCTATCTGAAAAAAGGAGAGCCCGAAGAGAATGGCAAAAGTATAGATCGCCCCTACTTAAAAATAAGCTGAAGGAATGTACAAACCGATTAAAAAACATGCTGGAAGTACATAGAATGTCATCAATGAAGGAATACCTTGAAGGTCTAGACGCGACTCCTCAAACAAACTATTCTCTATGGCGAACAGCCAGACGTCTTAAAAGACCCGTAATCGCAAAACCACCACTGCGTAACCTGAGAGGATCCTGGGCTAGAAATGACGAAGAAAAATGCGATCTGTTCGCAAGCCATTTAAGGAACGTCTTTACTCCCAATTCATGCACTGACGTGAGAGAATTACCGCCTGTTGTAGCTAGACGTCCTATAGAAATACGTTTCCAATTTTCAGATGTTATAGAGGCAATCGCTAACCTAAATGACAAAAAAGCTCCTGGCGTTGATAAAATAAGCAACAAAATGCTTCTAGAGCTACCCTTCACAGGTAAAAGAATTATTCTTTTTGTTTTTAATGCCATAATTCGGCTTGAACACTTTCCGCCAATATGGAAAGTTGCCTTAGTAAAGATGATTCCCAAGCCTGGTAAAGATCCTTCGAAGGTGGAGTCTTATAGGCCTATAAGTTTGTTACCAACTTTGGCGAAACTATTCGAAAAGCTGCTTAAAAACAAGCTGAGTCCGATCCTTAATGATAACAACTGCATCCCAGATCACCAATTTGGTTTTAGAAGTCAACATAGCACAATCGAACAAACTCACAGACTGGTGCAGGTTATAAGAAAAGCCTTTGAGGAAAAGAAGTACTGCTCCGCGCTTTTTATCGATGTCTCTCAAGCATTCGATAAAGTATGGCACGAAGGCCTGTTAGTCAAACTAAAACTCTATCTACCAGCTAATATTTCAAGCCTGCTAGAAAAATACTTAACCGGCAGGCAATTTATGATCAAAGAGGGAAACCAAATAAGTTGTTCCCAACCAATAGAGGCTGGTGTACCTCAAGGGAGTATACTAGGTCCAATTTTGTACTTGCTTTACACAGCAGATATGCCAACCAACTGTTTTACGCACACGTCCACATTTGCTGATGATACTGCTTTTCTCAGTATTGATAAAGACCCTAAAGAGGCTTCGAGTCAACTGCAATAACACGTTAGCCAAGTTGAGAAATGGGCAAGGTTATGGGGAATAAAAATAAATGAACAAAAATGTACTCACATAACTTTTACCTTACGCAAAGAAACGTGCCCTCCAATCACTATTAACAACCATTTGGTGCCTCAACGATCCGAGACAAAATATCTTGGTATTCACCTGGATCGCCGCCTCACATGGAAGCCTCATATAGATGCAAAGCTGACGCAAATGAAACTTAAAGCTGCACAAATCCACTGGCTTATGGGTAGAAACTCTGTGCTTCATCTGGATTGTAAACTTCTACTATACAACTCAATTTTAAAATCAATTTGGTGCTACGGTATACAATTATGGGGCACTGCTTCCGCCTCTAACATAGAAAAAATACAACGCCGTCAAAATAAAATCCTAAGAATGATAACTGGTGCTCCGTGGTATGTCAAAAACAGCAACATCCATAAGGATCTAAAAGTTCCACTAGTTAAATGCGAAATCCTGAAATATGTGGACAAGTATTTAAATAAGCTGGAAACACATCCAAACCCGCTCGCTCGAAGTATCTTGCAACATAGTGGACACTCCCGTCTAAAGAGGAGGGATACTATTGCGCTTAGATGAAGATAACTATTTATATTATGAGAACGTAAATTTTAGTTTGGCACTGGCTGGACTAATATTATTTCCTTAGTCTTAAGATTTGAAAACTTATTGTTAGTTCGCTAAAGCGAAGATTCAATAATTAAAAATTATGCAAAAAAAAAAAAAAAAAAAATTTGCATATGCGCATACATTAACACATACCTGGCATATGTGAACATTTTTTTTATTCCCAAACATCGCATGTCATAATTTTTTGAAATTAAAAATGCTGAAAGCTTTCGGAGTACAGTGGGTTGTTAAAAAAATGATCCAAACGAGCCATTTTGTCTAAATTTCTATAAATAAGTTGCGTACATTTTTACATTACCCCCCAGCAGCGCATGTGCTGAAAACAATTTTTCTAAGTCAGGGCTGATAAAAAATAAATTGGCAAACAAATTAAAAGTTACGACCTGTAACTCAATGCTGTCAGCTTTAAATTTATTATATACTGAACTAGAAGATTGATGATAAACAAAAACACAAGTAATATGAAAAAAATATCAATAAATTACATACCTAGATATAAAAAAACCAGTGAGTAGTTAAAATGTACTATTTTCTTTTTACTAGTTTTCTGTATGTCCTTGTTTCTACCTAATTTAAAAAACGATATTTCGATATTTGAAGAAGATCAGACTGACAATTTGTCTAAAGTATATTGTTAAACAGTGCATTTGATTTTTTATAATCATAAAAATATATAAAAATTAAATTAATTTTTAATAATTATTACTTTTTTATGTGTCTACGTACAAAAATTCTTTTTGATGCATTTCTTATTTCTAATTTTTTGTTATCAAGTTTTCTTGTTTTGAATTTTTGATCTGTTTTTGTTTTTAATAGTTGTAAAAACATAAATGAAAAGTCAAAAAACCGCTTTGAAAAAGAGTCCACCTTTTTTTCAAGAACGACTTTTTTCCTAAAACGACTGTTTGTGCCACTTTTTTTAAATTCTTAGCGGTCACACTGACTACAAGGCTATATGCAATGTTTTTAGGTTTAGAGTAAATGAAATGTTAGGGTTGTTTATGAAAATGCGCAACTTTTAGTGTTGATCGAGAGGCTATAGAGTGCCCCTAGCCCGCACAAGCAACAGGGTTTTATACTTGTATATCACAAAGCTTCTGGCAACCCTAGTTAGCTAGCTTATGAAAGGAAAATTAATGTCTTACGATTGAGCTAATTACGGCGTTGTGCCCAATTGAAGTTGAAAATATTTATGACGCGTGTAGGGTTTTTTTGGAGAATTCTCAAAAATTAATTCGCTGTACTCTTGTTATTTGTCGCCAGAAATTTGTTAAAAAAAATCCAGCGATTATGTGTTTATTTCTTGTGTATGTCGGCTCCAATCAAACAAACAGGTTGCCCATAACTCTAATAAATCAAGAAGAAAGCTTTGTCCTTAATATTGTTACAACCATAAAATGTATAAATATCTTACCTCTACTTATGGATACCGTTTTACCCAACCACGTAAAATTAAAAGTTACACTTTCTATCTAAGCTTTACTCTAAAAACCCTTTCCCTCTTCCTTTTTATTCTTAACAATTTAAAAAAGTACGATAGTTTTTTTTTTTTATTTATGGTATAACTAATTGTTTAAAATGCAAATTTTTGCTTTTTAGTTTGGCTTAAGTTCATACAATTTCTTTTTATTAGAAGAAATTAATATTTTTCCGTTAATGTTGAAAGAAACTTTTGTTTGAAAAAAAACAGTTTTTTTTCCGATACTAGCCAAGTAGAATGCATTTTCGAAAGCAGCTACGCAATTTCATCATCAGTACTCTTTGAACGGTAGTAGTGTCTTTGGTTGTAAACATCGCCTATTTAACTTACATGTAACTAAGAAAGGGATACGACATGACTGTTTTCCCTCTTTTCTAACTCTGTAAGTTAGGACGAAGTTTACTTTTCATATACACTATGCTTTTTTGTATTAAAAGTCTCTTCGGCAACACTTGACTAACGGTCGAGCATCATCCATCTCTTAGATGGAATGAAATGCTTTTTTATTATTATATATTATCCAATAGGGGGGTAAATCATTTTTAATTTCTTTCTTTGTCAACGACAAAATGAACAGAAATTATTAAAGATCATTTTTTACGGTGCCATGTGTGAGTTATATGATAGTTTTTTTTTATTTATGGTTGAACTAATTGTTTTAAATACAAATTTTTGCTATTTTGTTTGGCTTAAGTTCATATAATTTCTTTTTATACCCTTCTTATAAGTGATAAGGGTATATATAAGTTTGTCATTCCGTTTGTAATTTCTTTATTATCCATTTGGGTATTTTGGTATATATATTCTGGATCCTTATAGATAGTGAAGCAGATTTAGCGATGTCCGTCTGTCCGTGTTATGGTTGAAATCAACTTTCTGAAGCCCCCCGATATCGCATAGACCCGAATGGGGTATCAAACTGTCACAGATAGTCGCGAGAAAATCGGTATTCAAATTCAGCAAAATCGCCCGATAAATGACCGAGATATAACCAAAAAGCCAAGACTACCTAGTTTTTTTGAGTCTGCAACAACAACAAAGCATGTAATAAAAAAAAACAACAAAAAAGAAAAAAACAGAATCAGTCATGTTGATATTATTGAAACACACCCAAATTAAAATTTTATTAGTTTAGTGTTCATACATATAACAGCGTTGCCATACCAAGCTTAATTTAAACATTTTTAAAATCGCTCCTACGGCTTCCAGGGTTCTCCTACAAAGGTAAATTTAAGACCGACCCGAATTATTTTATCCATCCAAACATTTTTGTGGAACATACTTACTCTCTATCTCAAGCCCGTGACATGGTTGCCATACAAAATTTTAAAAATAAGGTAAAAACCTCTAGAACTTCCCCGGAGTCACCCGTGAGGAAAAAAATGTATCATAGACCCCCATTAGTTTTTCCTCCAAAACGTATTTCTAGAGCATACTTACCTCCTATCTCCACGCCCTAAGAGGGTTGCCATACAAAATTTATAAAAATGATGTAAAAATGCCAACAACTTCTTCAAAGTTGGCCTTAGAGCAATAAAGTGTACGACCGACCCCCATTTGTTTTCCCTCCCAAACATATTTCTAAAATATACTTACCCCCTATCACCCCGCCCTAAAGCGGTTGCCATACAAAATTTACAAAAATGATATGAAAATGCCCACAACTTCTTCAGAGTTGGCCTTAGAGTAATAAAGTGTACGAGCGACCCCCATTAATTTCTTCTCCCAAACATATTCCTAGAATATACTTACCCCCTATCTCCACGCCCTGAGGAGGTTGCCACACAAAATTTACAAAAATGATATGAAAATGCCCACAACTTCTTTAGAGTTGGCCTTAGAGCAATAAAGTGTACGACCGACCCCCATTAATTTCTTCTCCCAAACATATTCCTAGAACATACTTACCCCATATCTCCGCGTCCTGAGGGGGTTGCCATACAAAATTTACAAAAATGATATGCAAATGCCCACAACTTCTTCAGAGTTAGCCTTACAGCAATAAAGTGTACTATCGACCCCCATTAGTTTTCCCTCCCAAACATATTCCTATGGTATACTTACCCTCTATCTCCACGCCTTAAGGGGGTTGCCATACAAAATTTTCAAAAATGGCATGAAAATGCCCACAACTTCTTCACAGTCGTTCTTAGAGCAATAAAGTGTACGACCGACCCTCATTAGTTTGCCCTCCCAAACATATTCCTAGAATATACTTACCCTCTATCTCCACGGCCTAAGGGGGTTGCCATACAAAATTTACAAAAATGATGTAAAAATGCCCACAACTTCTTCAGAGCGATAATGTGTTCGACCGACCCCTATTAGTTTCTTCTCCCAAACATATTCCTAGAACATACTTACGCCCTATAACCATGCCCTAAGGGGGTTGCCATAAAAAATTTACAAAAATGATGTAAAAAAGCCCACAACTTCTTCAGAGTTGGCCTTAGAGCAATAAAGTGTACGACCGACCCCCATTAGTTCGCCCTCCCAAACATATTCCTAGAATATACTTACCCTCTATCTCCATACAAAATTTACAAAAAGTATATGAAAATGCCCACAACTCCTTCAGAGTTGGCCTTAGAGAAATAAAGTGTAGGACCGACCCCTATTAGTTTCTTCTCCAAAACATATTCCTAGAACATTCTTACCCCCTATCTCCCCGCCCTAAGGGGGTTGCCATACAAAATTTACAAAAAGGATATGAAAATGCCCACAACTCCTTCAGAGTTGGCTTTAGAGCAATAAGGTGTACGACCGACCCCTATTAGTTTCTTCTCCCAAACATATTCCTAGAACATACTTACCCCCTATCTCAACGCCCTAAGGGGGTTGCCATACAAAATTTACAAAAATGATTCAAAAATTCGTACAACTTCTTCAGAGTTGGCCTTAGAGCAACAAAGTGTACGACCGACGCCCATTAGTTTGCCCTCCCAAACATATTCCTAGAATATACTTACCCTCTATCTCCACGCCTTCAGAGGGTTGCCATACAAAATTTACAAAAATTATATAAAAATGCCCACAACTTTTTTAGAGTTGGCCTTGGAGCAATACATTGTACGACCGACCCCTATTAGTTTCTTCTCCCAAACATATTCCTAGAACATACTTACCCCTTATCTCCACGCCCTAAGGGATTGCCATACAAAATTTACAAGAAATAATATGGAAATTCCCTCAACTTCCTCAGAGTTGGCCTTAGAGCAATAAAGTGTTCGACCGACCCCCATTAGTTTGCCCTCCCAAACATGTTCCTAGAATATACTTACCCCCTATCACCACGCCCTAATGGGGTTGCCATAAAAAATTTACAAAAATTATATGAAAATGCCCACAACTTCTTCAGAAGTTGCCTTAGAGCAATAAAGTGTACGACCGACCCCCATTAGTTTCCGCTCCAAAACATATTCCTAGAATATACTTACCCGTTTCTCCACCCTCTAAGTGGGTTGCCATACAAAATTTGTAAAAATTAGGATAAAAACCCCTAAAAATTCCCCGTCACCCGTGGAGCGTTAAAAACTGACACCGACCCCTATTTAAAAATTAGAAATATTTCATAAGCAAAAAAATGGTTAAAAATAAAAAAAAGTTTAGGATTGCGAAAGGTCAATGTGGAGGGTATATAAGATTCGGCACAGCCGAATATAGCGCTCTTACTTGTTATTAGAAGAAATTAATATTTTTTCGTTAATGTTGACTTTCTGAAGCCCCCCGATATCGCATAGACCCGAATGTGGAATCAAACTGTCACAGATGGTCGAGAGAAAATCGGTATTGAAATTCGGCAAAATCGCCCGATAAATGACCGAGATATAACCAAAAAACCAAGACTACCTCGTTTGTTTGAGTCTGCAACAACAACAAAGAACATACTTATGCATGTAATAAAAAAAACAACAAAAAAAGAAAAAAACAGAGTCAGTCATGTTGATATTATTGAAACACACCCAAAATAAAAATTTTATTAGTTTAGTGTTCATACATATAACAGCGTTGCCATACAAAGCTTAATTTAAACATTTTTACAATCGCTCCTACGGCTTCCAGGGTTCTCCTACAAAGGTAAAATGTAAGACCGACCCGAATTATTTTATCCATCCAAACATTTTTATGGAACATACTTACTCTTTATCTCAAGCCCGTGACATGGTTGCCATACAAAATTTTAAAAAATAAGGTAAAAACCGCTACAACTTCCCCGGAGTCGCCCGTAGAGGAAAAAAATGTATCACAGACCCCCATTAGTTTTTCCTCCCAAACGTATTTCTAGAGCATACTTACCTCCTATCTCCACGCCCTAAGAGGGTTGCCATACAAAATTTATAAAAATGATGTAAAAATGCCAACAACTTCTTCGAAGTTGGCCTTAGAGCAATTAAGTGTACGACCGACCCTCATTAGTTTTCCCTCCCAAACATATTCCTAAAATATACTTACCCCCTATCACCCCGCCCTAAGGGGGTTGCCATACAAAATTTACAAAAATGATGTAAAAATGCCCGCAACTTCTTCAGAGTCGTTCTTAAATTAAAAAAGTGTACGACCGACCCCCTTTAGTTTGCCGTCCCAAACATATTCCTAGAATATACTTACCCTCTATCTCCACGCCCTAAGGGGGTTGCCATACAAAATATACAAAAATGATGTAACAATGCCCACAACTTCTTCAAAGTTGGCCTTAGAGCAATAAAGTGTACGACCGACCCCCATTAGTTTGCCCTCCCAAACATATTCCTAGAATAAACTTACCCTCTATCTCCACGCCTTAAATGGGTTGCCATACAAAATTTACAAAAATGATATGAAAATGCCCGCAACTTCTTCAGAGTCGTTCTGAGAGCAATAAAGTGTACGACCGAACCCCATTAGTTTGCCCTCCCAAACATATTCCTAGAATATACTTACCCTCTATCTCCACGCCCTAAGAGGGTTGCCATACAAAATTTATAAAAATGATGTAAAAATGCCAACAACTTCTTCAAAGTTGGCCTTAGAGCAATAAAGTGTACGACCGACCCTCATTAGTTTTCCCTCCCAAACATATTCCTAAAATATACTTACCCCCTATCACCCCGCCCTAAGGGGGTTGCCATACAAAATTTACAAAAATGATATGAAAATGCCCACAACATTTTCAGAGTTGGCCTTAGAGCAATAAAGTGTACGACCCCTACTAGTTTGTTCTCCCAAACATATTCCTAGAACATACTTACCCCCTATCTCCACGCCCTAAGCGGGTTGCCATACAAAATTTACAAAAATGATGTAAAAATGCCCGCAACTTCTTCAGATTCGTTCTTAAATTAAAAAAGTGTACGACCGACCCCCTTTAGTTTGCCGTCCCAAACATATTCCTAGAATATACTTACCCTCTATCTCCACGCCCTAAGGGGGTTGCCATACAAAATTTACAAAAATGATGTAACAATGCCCACAACTTCTTCAAAGTTGGCCTTAGAGCAATAAAGTGTACGACCGACCCCCATTAGTTTGCCCTCCCAAACATATTCCTAGAATAAACTTACCCTCTATCTCCACGCCTTAAATGGGTTGCCATACAAAATTTACAAAAATGATATGAAAATGCCCGCAACTTCTTCAGAGTCGTTCTGAGAGCAATAAAGTGTACGACCGAACCCCATTAGTTTGCCCTCCCAAACATATTCCTAGAATATACTTACCCTCTATCTCCACGCCCTAAGGGGGTTGCCATACAAAATGTACAAAAATGATATGAAATGGCCCACAACTTCTTCAGAGTTGGCCTTAGAGCAATTAAGTGTACGACCATCCCCCATTAGTTTTCCTGCCCGCAACTTCTTCAGAGTCGTTCTTAGAGCAACAAAATGTGCGACCGACCCCCATTAGTTTGCCCTCCCAAACATATTCCTAGAATATACTTACCCTCTATATCCACGCCCTAAGGGGGTTGCCATACAAAATTTACAAAAATGATATGAAATGGCCCACAACTTCTTCAGAGTTGGCCTTAGAGCAATTAAGTGTACGACCGACCGCCATTAGTTTTCCCTCCCAAACATATTTCTACAATATATTTACCCTCTATCTCCACGCCTTAAGGGGGTTGCCATACAAAATTTACAAAAATGATATGAAAATGCCCGCAACTTCTTCGGAGTCGTTCTTAGAGCAATAAAGTGTACGACCGAACCCCATTAGTTTGCCCTCCCAAACATATTCCTAGAATATACTTACCCTCTATCTCCACGCCCTAAGGGGGTTGCCATACAAAATTTACAAAAATGATATGAAATGGCCCACAACTTCTTCAGAGTTGGCCTTAGAGTAATTAAGTTTACGACCGACCCCCATTAGTTTTCCTGCCCGCAACTTCTTCAGAGTCGTTCTTAGAGCAATAAAATGTACGACCGACCCCCATTAGTTTGCCCTCCCAAACATATTCCTAGACTATATACTTACCCTCTATCTCCACGCCCTAAGGGGGTTGCCATACAAAATTTACAAAAATGATATGAAATGGCCCACAACTTCTTCAGAGTTGGCCTTAGAGCAATTAAGTGTACGACCGACCGCCATTAGTTTTTTCTCCCAAACATATTCCTACAATATATTTACCCTCTATCTCCACGCCTTAAGGGGGTTGCCATACAAAATTTACAAAAATGATATGAAAATGCCCACAACTTCTTTAGAGTCGTTCTTAGAGCAATAAAGTGTACGACCGACCCCCATTAGTTTGCCCTCCCAAACATATTCCTAGAATATACTTACCCTCTATCTCCACGCCCTAAGGGGGTTGCCATACAAAATTTACAAAAATGATATGAAATGGCCCACAACTTCTTCAGAGGCGTTCTTAGAGCAATAAAGTGTACGACCGACCCCCATTAGTTTGCCCTCCCAAACATATTCCTAGAATATACTTACCCTCTATCTCCACGCCCTAAGGGTGTTGCCATACAAAATTTACAAAAATGATATGAAATGGCCCACAACTTCTTCAGAGGCGTTCTTAGAGCAATAAAGTGTACGACCGACCCCCATTAGTTTGCCCTCCCAAACATATTCCTAGAATATACTTACCCTCTATCTCCACGCCCTAAGGGGGTTGCCATACAAAATTTACAAAAATGATATGAAATGGCCCACAACTTCTTCAGAGGCGTTCTTAGAGCAATAAAGTGTACGACCGACCCCCATTAGTTTGCCCTCCCAAACATATTCCTAGAATAAACTTACCCTCTATCTCCACGCCTTAAGGGGGTTCCCATACAAATATTACAAAAATGATATGAAAATTTTTTTTTTTTTTCATATATTTATTATTGAATCTTCGCCTGTGGCGAACTAACAATAAGTGTTCAAATCTTAAAACTAGGTAGTTAATATAAGTCCAGCCAGTGCCAGACTAAAATTTAAGTTCTCATATTAATTATCAAGCTTCATATAAGCGCAATAGTATCCCTCCTTTTCAGGCGGGTGTGCCCACTATGTTGCAGGATGTTTCGGGCGAGCGGATTTGGGTGAGCTTTCAGCTTATTTAAATACTTGTCCACATAGTTCAGGATTTCGCATTTAACTAGTGGAACTTGTAGATCCTTGTGGATGTTGCTGTTTTTAACATACCAAGGAGCACCTGCTATCATTCTTAGGATTTTGTTTTGCCTGCGTTGAATTTTTTCTATGTTGGATGCGGAAGCAGTGCCCCATAATTGTATACCGTAGCACCAAATTGGTTTCAAAATCGATTTGTAGAGTAGAAGTTTACAATCAAGACGAAGCACAGAGTTTCTGCCGATTAGCCAATGAATTTGTGTAGCTTTAAGTTTCATTTGCGTCAACTTCGCATCTATATGAGGCTTCCATGTGAGGCGGCAGTCTAGGTAAATACCAAGATATTTTGTCTCGGTTCGTTGAGGCACCATATGGTTGTTAATAAGAATTGGAGAGCACGTTTCTTTGCGTAAAGTAAAAGTTACGTGGGTACATTTTTGTTCATTTATTTTTATTCCCCATAACTTTGCCCATTTTTCAACTTGGGTTACGTGTTGCTGCAATTGGTTTGAAGCCTCTTTAGGGTCTTTATGAATACTAAGAAAAGCAGTATCATCAGCAAATGTCGACGTGTGTGTAAAACTATTGGTTGGCATATCTGCTTTGTAAAGCAAGTACAGAACTGGACCTAGTATACTCCCTTGAGGTACACCAGCCCCTATTGTTTGAGAAGAACTTATTTGGTTTCCCTCTTTGATCATAAATTGTCGACCGGTTATGTATTTTTCTAAAAGGTTGAAAATATTAGATGGAAGGTTTAGCTTTAGTTTGCTTAACAGGCCTTCGTGCCATACTTTATCGAAAGCTTGAGAGACATCTATAAAAAGCGCGGAGCAATACTTTTTTTCTTCGAAAGTTTTTCTTATAACCTGCACCAGTCTGTGAGTTTGTTCGATTGTGCTATGTTGACTTCTAAAGCCAAATTGGTGATCTGGGATGCAGTTGTTTTCATTCAGGATCGAAATCAACTTGTTCTTAAGCAATTTTTCGAACAATTTTGACATGGTGGGTAACAAACTTATAGGCCTATAAGACTCTACCTTTGAAGGATCTTTGCCAGGCTTAGGAATCATCTTTACTAAGGCAATTTTCCATATAGGCGGGAAATGTTCAAGCCGAATTATTGCGTTAAAAATAAAAAGAATTATTTTTTTTGCCGTAAAATGTAGCTCTAAGAGCATTTTGTTGCTTATATTATCAACGCCAGGAGCTTTTTTACCATTTAGGTTAGCAATCGCCTCTACAACATCTGTAAATCGGAAACGTATTTCTAAAGGACGTCTGGCAACAACAGGCGGTAATTCCCTCACGTCAGTGCATGTATTGGGAGTGAATACGCTTTTGAAGTGATTTGCGAACAGATCGCATTTTTCTTCGTCATTTCTAGCCCAGGATCCTCTCAGATTGCGCAGTGGTGGTTTTGCGATAACAGGTCTTTTAAGACGTCTGGCTGATCGCCATAAGGAATAATTTGTCTGAGGAGTCGCGTCTAGACCTTCCAGGTACTCTTTCAGTGATGCCATTCTGTGAGCCTCCAACAAGCTTTTTAGTTGGGTTGTACATTCTTTCAGCCTAGTTTTAAGTTGGGGCGATCTATGTTTTTGCCATTCCCTGCGGGCTCTTCTTTTTTCAGCTACAAGCTTTTCCACATCGTCAGAGAAAATTTTGTTGTACCTAGCCTGGCGGTAGGTAGAAGACGCATGTTCAACGGCTTTTTTAATGTTTTCATTTAGGACGCTCAGACAATCATCTATGTCTCCGGGAGTTTTTAGCGGTTGGTTTTCCGCGCAGTGGGTACTAATATATTTTTTATATTTCAACCAATTTATTCTTTTTGATAAGAAAAACTCACTAGTTGCCATTTGGACTGCAAATAGTATTTATTGTGGGTGAGTGGTCAGAAGATAAATCCAAGGAGGCTTGAGCCTCAATGAGCTCCGAGGATATACCTTTTGCTACGCCAAAATCAATTACGTCTGGAATTTTATTGTGGTCTGTTGGCCAGAAGGTTGGTTGTCCAGTTGAAATAACATAAAGTCCCATTTCAGACACGGCATCATACAAGACACGACCTCTGGGACTAATTAGGCGGGAGCCCCAGTATGTGTGCTTAGCGTTATAGTCTCCAGCAGCTATAAAGCGGGGACCTAATGATCTGTAGAAACTGTTGTACTGATCCTTCGTTATGGAGAATCTGGGTGGACAGTAAACTGATGAAATAACAAGGTCATGGAAAAATTCATCAATGCAGACATTCGTAGCTTGGATATAACATTCCGAGAGGCCACCCAACCATTGGTGTTTAATTCTTGATTTGATTAGAATAGCCGAGCCACCACATGATCTATCCCTAGGATCCTTTGAATCGTAAAAAGAATAACCACTAATTTTTAAAGTGCTTCTAGATGTCATATGAGTCTCAGAAATACACATAACATCGATTTTTTGGTTCATCAAGAAATATTCGAGCTCGTTTTTGTGTTGGCGGATGCCGTTTGCGTTCCAGAAACAAACCCTGAGGCAGTTCATGGTCTTTTAAGCATAGCCTGCAGAAAAGCAGACTGCATTTTTTGCATTTCTTGCATCATGTTGGCCATTTGCGCCATAATCTGCGTAAATTGTGTGACCATATTGTCAATTAATGCTTCCAGGCGGCTAAAATTAGGCCTGGTTGGTTCGCTAGTTGGCACTTCTTGTTGTGTTGTAGGCTGGGTAGACTTACGTGAATTAGGCTGGGTAGACTTTAATGCGGCGGCGTAAGAAACTTGATTTGTAGTTGGTTGTGCCAATGGAGGCATATTTGTAGTTGGTATATTTAAAGGCTGGGGAGGGGCAGGAACTATTTTCGGCTTGGTTGAGCGCTTAATTGAATTAAAAACAGGACAACCTCTATAGTTGGCAGTGTGGTTTCCCCCGCAGTTGCTGCATTTCTTCATCCTAGGATCATCTTTTGGTTTGTCGCACTTGGTCGTATCGTGCAGATCCCCACAGACAACACAAACAGAAGGCAACTTACAATAAGATTTAGTGTGGCAATATTCCTGGCAGTTCAAGCACTTTACAGGCCCAGATCGCTTGTGTGGCACTTCCACAGTAACTCGTCGGTGCATAATATATCTCAAATTATAAATGGGGTGAGTTTCACTCTTTTTCAATTTGATATCACCAGGCTCAAGCTTCACTCGGAATAATGGTTGGGGGTGTTTTTCCCTGTTTCTCATATTCGATACCGTCCTAACCATAAACCCTTTGTTTAGCAAACTGGTCTTGATCTCTTCTGGGTCAACGTTAGAATCAATGCCTTTAATAACTACCTGAAGGCCTTTTGCGGTCTTGAGTTGGTAGGTATAGAAGTTTTTTCTGAGTTTTTCGAGCTCCGAAACCGTGGCGCGGTAGGCGTTTTCATGGTTCACTTGAATTTTTGTCTCAAATATGTTACCGCGTTTAACGTTTGAAACATAAAAGTTATTTATTAGGTTTTGACTTTTTAGTCTTTAGCTAATTTGGCCTATCTCGTTCTATGTCAATAAAAAACTTTTTATTACATATTTACCCAACGTTTCGTCAATTTTATGTTGACTTTATCAAGGGTTTGTCTATTTAAAAATATAAAACTTAAATAATTACAATTTTACACCAATTTTACATACAACATATACTTACAAATAAAATTTTTGTAAATTAAATTAAAAACATTAAAAAACATTAAAAACGTTTAAAACAAATACATATTAATTTTTTCCCACAAATTTTAAATTTAACATTAAAAACTACTTTAACAGAGCTATCCTGTAACTTGTACTTATATTGTCTGTGTCTTCTTTTAAGTTCATGGTTTTGTTTATGTTCTGTTGAATACGAAGACTCTCTATAGTGTATCTTTTTCTTCCTTTGTTTTCTTTATCTAATATCTTAACGTTAGTAAAGTCTGGTATATGTCCAGATTCCAGTATGTGTTGTGATAATGCTGTTGTCTCTTTCTTTTTTCTGATATCAGTTTCGTGTTCAATCATTCTCGTCTCTAAAGATCTTTTTGTTGTCCCAATATATATTAAATCACAGTTTTGTTTATCATTGCCTTTACATTTAATTTCATAAACTACATTACATTGTTTTGTTTTATCTACTTTATCTTTCGTTTTTGTAAATATTGTGTTTAAAGTAGAGTTTGGTTTAAAAGAAAATTGAGCGTTTGTTGTTGTTTTTAATGTTGTTATTAAACTTTTGTGGTCTGTTAAGCCCGGTATAAAAGTTACACTGTGAAAATGTTTCTGTTTTACTGGATTATTATCACTATTGTAATTTACTTTAGGAATTTTTTGTTCTTTAATTTTTGTTACTGTTTCGTAAATTAATTTGTTAGTAAGTTGTAGTGGGAAACTGTTGTTTTTAAGAATTTCAGTTATTTTATTGATATTGTTGTTGTGGAATTGTTCGTCACTGATGGTGAGGACTCTAAAAATGAAGCTTTTCGCTGTATTAATTATTTGTGATTTGGGTTGTGTAGCATGAAAATTCATTAGTCTGCCAGATGAGATATCCTTTTTAAACCAATCAAATATGACCTTATCATCCTGTCTTATTAAAAGTGTATCTAAATACGCGATCTTTTTGTTATTTTCCATCTCAACCGTGAACTGAATTTTTGGGTGATAGTTGTTGAGAGTTTTAAGAATTTCATCTTTATCGTCAAATTTTATAATAGCTAAGATATCGTCGACATATTTTACGATGAATTTGATATTTATATTTTTGTTTTTTAATTCGGTTATTGTTTCATCTAAAAGGCTATCTAGAACTACATCCGCTATGGTTGGGGATAATGGGTTACCCATTGGCATACCAAAAATCTGGTTGTATATCTTCCCATTATAAGAAAAAAAATTATTATCTATTAGACAAAAATTTAGGATTTTGAGAAACATTGACCTAGGAATTTTGGTAGTTTTCTCAATTTCGTTCCACTTTTTCATTATGTTTTTTATGGCAATGTGTACTGGAATATTTGTGAAAAGTGATATTACATCGAAGGATACTAAAATTTCATTTTCTTGTAGTTTGATGACTTGGAGCTGTTCTTTTAATTGGTTGGAGTTTTTAATATTATATTGTGGGCAAATAATATTTTTAATGATTTGTCCAATGTGTTTAGACAATCTATAACAAGGCACATCCATTGATGAAACAATGGGACGTAATGGTATATTTTCTTTATGAACTTTTGGTAGACCGTAAATTCTGGGGGCTATCGCAGCTGAACAATGTAGAAACTTTTTCTGTGTTGCGTCTATATTACCATTTTTATACAATTTTGTGATTATATTATTGTTTTCTTTTTGTAGTTTAATAGTTGGGTCATTTCGTATAGTCCTGTAGGTGTTTTTATCTTCCAATAATGATTTCATTTTACTATCGTATTCTATTTTTTCTATTATGACCGTTTTGTTGCCTTTGTCTGATTGTGTCAGTATTATACTTTCGTGTTGCCTAAAAAACTTTTTTGTTTCGTTGTATGCCGCTATTATAAATTTTTCCTTTGGTGTGTTTTTGATTCTTCTCTTGAATTTTGATATATTAGTACCCAAATTTGTTCTGATAAGTTCTTTTTCTTTATCCATGTTTTCTCCAAGTGTTTGTACGTATTGCTCCAGATCAGCAATAATGTGTAGGGGTGAAAAACTACCACAAAAGTTTAATAACAACATTAAAAACAACAACAAACGCTCAATTTTCTTTTATACCAAACTCTACTTTAAACACAATATTTACAAAAACGAAAGATAAAGTAGATAAAACAAAACAATGTAATGTAGTTTATGAAATTAAATGTAAAGGCAATGATAAACAAAACTGTGATTTAATATATATTGGGACAACAAAAAGATCTTTAGAGACGAGAATGATTGAACACGAAACTGATATCAGAAAAAAGAAAGAGACAACAGCATTATCACAACACATACTGGAATCTGGACATATACCAGACTTTACTAACGTTAAGATATTAGATAAAGAAAACAAAGGAAGAAAAAGATACACTATAGAGAGTCTTCGTATTCAACAGAACATAAACAAAACCATGAACTTAAAAGAAGACACAGACAATATAAGTACAAGTTACAGGATAGCTCTGTTAAAGTAGTTTTTAATGTTAAATTTAAAATTTGTGGGAAAAAATTAATATGTATTTGTTTTAAACGTTTTAAATGTTTTTTAATGTTTTTAATTTAATTTACAAAAATTTTATTTGTAAGTATATGTTGTATGTAAAATTGGTGTAAAATTGTAATTATTTAAGTTTTATATTTTTAAATAGACAAACCCTTGATAAAGTCAACATAAAATTGACGAAACGTTGGGTAAATATGTAATAAAAAGTTTTTTATTGACATAGAACGAGATAGGCCAAATTAGCTAAAGACTAAAAAGTCAAAACCTAATAAGAACCTTGAAGTGGCCAAATATATTTTTAAACTATAAACATAATATCGGAAAGCTTGCCGAAACACACTTATTTAATAACCAAATCTTAGATAATTACTACATACACACCAAAACTACAACCATAGAAAATGAAAGGATATTTTAAACATATTCAACTTAAATACAACACCGAGACATGTAGGACCATGAAGGATTACTGCAATGAAACAAAACGATTAATTCAACAAAAACAGCGACTACGTTTTTTATTATCATCAAGAACGTATGGAATAATACCAAACCACACCAAAAATACAACAACACAAATAAAAACACTTTTTCAATGCAACAAAATAATAAACAAACTAACGATAGCTGAAAACAATTTTCATCACAAAATTTTAAATTTAGAAATATCACAAACAAACACTAACATCCGGGTAATTGGAAGGAAATTATACCAAATAAAAACTGGCATTCGAAATATGCTGACAGCTGAGGACTTTAACAACTTTATACATAATCAAATTGAAAGATCGAAACACATACAAAAAACAACAAGCACCATACAAAACAAGAAATTCAATACACTGAAAGAAAAATATTTTAAATCACATGGTTTTGTTTTTAATAAGAAATGGGTTATTAATACCACTAATATAGACATCCCGGAGATATGCATGTGGGTTATATCCTTGGGAAAGAAATTTTCTTTACCTATCAGACAAAATAGTTTTTCACCCCTACACATTATTGCTGATCTGGAGCAATACGTACAAACACTTGGAGAAAACATGGATAAAGAAAAAGAACTTATCAGAACAAATTTGGGTACTAATATATCAAAATTCAAGAGAAGAATCAAAAACACACCAAAGGAAAAATTTATAATAGCGGCATACAACGAAACAAAAAAGTTTTTTAGGCAACACAAAAGTATAATACTGACACAATCAGACAAAGGCAACAAAACGGTCATAATAGAAAAAAAAAATAGAATACGATAGTAAAATGAAATCATTATTGGAAGATAAAAACACCTACAGGACTATACGAAATGACCCAACTATTAAACTACAAAAAGAAAACAATAATATAATCACAAAATTGTATAAAAATGGTAATATAGACGCAACACAGAAAAAGTTTCTAAATTGTTCAGCTGCGATAGCCCCCAGAATTTACGGTCTACCAAAAGTTCATAAAGAAAATATACCATTACGTCCCATTGTTTCATCAATGGATGTGCCTTGTTATAGATTGTCTAAACACATTGGACAAATCATTAAAAATATTATTTGCCCACAATATAATATTAAAAACTCCAACCAATTAAAAGAACAGCTCCAAGTCATCAAACTACAAGAAAATGAAATTTTAGTATCCTTCGATGTAATATCACTTTTCACAAATATTCCAGTACACATTGCCATAAAAAACATAATGAAAAAGTGGAACGAAATTGAGAAAACTACCAAAATTCCTAGGTCAATGTTTCTCAAAATCCTAAATTTTTGTCTAATAGATAATAATTTTTTTTCTTATAATGGGAAGATATACAACCAGATTTTTGGTATGCCAATGGGTAACCCATTATCCCCAACCATAGCGGATGTAGTTCTAGATAGCCTTTTAGATGAAACAATAACCGAATTAAAAAACAAAAATATAAATATCAAATTCATCGTAAAATATGTCGACGATATCTTAGCTATTATAAAATTTGACGATAAAGATGAAATTCTTAAAACTCTCAACAACTATCACCCAAAAATTCAGTTCACGGTTGAGATGGAAAATAACAAAAAGATCGCGTATTTAGATACACTTTTAATAAGACAGGATGATAAGGTCATATTTGATTGGTTTAAAAAGGATATCTCATCTGGCAGACTAATGAATTTTCATGCTACACAACCCAAATCACAAATAATTAATACAGCGAAAAGCTTCATTTTTAGAGTCCTCACCATCAGTGACGAACAATTCCACAACAACAATATCAATAAAATAACTGAAATTCTTAAAAACAACAGTTTCCCACTACAACTTACTAACAAATTAATTTACGAAACAGTAACAAAAATTAAAGAACAAAAAATTCCTAAAGTAAATTACAATAGTGATAATAATCCAGTAAAACAGAAACATTTTCACAGTGTAACTTTTATACCGGGCTTAACAGACCACAAAAGTTTAATAACAACATTAAAAACAACAACAAACGCTCAATTTTCTTTTAAACCAAACTCTACTTTAAACACAATATTTACAAAAACGAAAGATAAAGTAGATAAAACAAAACAATGTAATGTAGTTTATGAAATTAAATGTAAAGGCAATGATAAACAAAACTGTGATTTAATATATATTGGGACAACAAAAAGATCTTTAGAGACGAGAATGATTGAACACGAAACTGATATCAGAAAAAAGAAAGAGACAACAGCATTATCACAACACATACTGGAATCTGGACATATACCAGACTTTACTAACGTTAAGATATTAGATAAAGAAAACAAAGGAAGAAAAAGATACACTATAGAGAGTCTTCGTATTCAACAGAACATAAACAAAACCATGAACTTAAAAGAAGACACAGACAATATAAGTACAAGTTACAGGATAGCTCTGTTAAAGTAGTTTTTAATGTTAAATTTAAAATTTGTGGGAAAAAATTAATATGTATTTGTTTTAAACGTTTTTAATGTTTTTTAATGTTTTTAATTTAATTTACAAAAATTTTATTTGTAAGTATATGTTGTATGTAAAATTGGTGTAAAATTGTAATTATTTAAGTTTTATATTTTTAAATAGACAAACCCTTGATAAAGTCAACATAAAATTGACGAAACGTTGGGTAAATATGTAATAAAAAGTTTTTTATTGACATAGAACGAGATAGGCCAAATTAGCTAAAGACTAAAAAGTCAAAACCTAATAAGAACCTTGAAGTGGCCAAATATATTTTTAAACTATAAACATAAAAGTTATTTTCCCCAATCAAACCGACTAAAAACTTGACGAGATCATTTGAGTTTTTTTTCCCTCAAATAAATGGGAGGTGGCTTAAAGGACTTTTTTTCACTAACAGGGGCCTCATTATCCTCTTGCAAAATTGCAAAACGATTTTGCGATGAGGTTGGCCTTTCATCGTCTTTTAAAATTTTTGCAGGTTGAGATGCTTCTGCCGATTTAGGGCTCCTTCCCCTTTTAAGAACTGTTACGTACCTGTCCATCCCTACCTGGATCTTAGGAGCACACGCAGAAATTGGGCCCGTAGCGCCTTTAGCAGCTGTTGGTGCGACACCAGAACTTGATAAAGAAGACCGCGATGAAGATGGCACCTCGGTATTTTTTTTATAATTTTTAAACAGAGATTGGGCTAAATTTGTCCCTTGTTCAGTACATTTATTCAAATTAGGCACACTTGCACTTAAATTATTTGTATTTGTTTTCGGTTTTGCACTTAAATAGTTTCTATTATATTCAGGGTCTCTAATGTTTTCATTGCTAACGCTTGTTGAGCTTAACACAATGTAAGCATTTCGGCTATTAGGCCCACTGTCACAACGATTACTGTTACTCATTAACCGTTTGGTTTTTTTGTTTAGTTTGTTTTTATTTTCGATTCTCACTTATGTCTTGTAGGTATGTATATTAACAATTTTTTTTTTGTAACTTATTACAAATATCACCTATTACAAATATACACTCGCGTAGACACGTCCGTACACTACGAGATTAAGAGAGCGTAACGATGATATGAAAATGCCCGCAACTTCTTCAGAGTCGTTCTTAAAGCAATAAAGTGTACGAACGACCCCCATTAGTTTGCCGTCCCAAACATATTCCTGGAATATACTTACCCTCTATCCCCACGCCCTAAGGGGGTTGCCATACAAAATTTACAAAAATGATATGAAAATGCCCACAACTCCTTCAGAGTTGGCCTTAGAGCAATAATGTATACGACCGACTCCTATTAGTTTCTTCTCCCAAACATATTTCTAGAACATACTTACCCCCTATCTCAACGCCCTAAGGGGGTTGCCATATAAAATTTAAAAAATGATGTAAAAATGCGTACAACTTCTTCAGAGTTGGCCTTAGAGCAATAAAGTGTACGACCGAACCCCATTAGTTTGCCCTCCCAAACATATTCCTAGAATAAACTTACCCTCTATCTCCACGCCTTAAATGGGTTGCCATACAAAATTTACAAAAATGATATGAAAATGCCCGCAACTTCTTCAGAGTCGTTCTTAGAGCAATAAAGTGTACGACTGACCCCCATTAGTTTGCTGTCCCAAACATATTCCTAGAATATACTTACCCTCTATCTCCACGCCCTAAGGGGGTTGCCATACAAAATTTACAAAAATGATATGAAAATGCCCACAACTCCTTCAGAGTTGGCCTTAGAACAATAATGTATACGACCGACCCCTATTAGTCTCTTCTCCCAAACATATTTCTAGAACATACTTACCCCCTATCTCAACGCCCTAAGGGGGTTGCCATATAAAATTTAAAAAATGATGTAAAAATGCGTACAACTTCTTCAGAGTTGGCCTTAGAGCAATAAAGTGTACGGCCGACCCCCATTAGTTTGCCCTCCCGAACATATTCCTAGAATAAACTTACCCTCTATCTCCACGCCTCAAATGGGTTGCCATACAAAATTTACAAAAATGATATGAAAATGCCCGCAACTTCTTCAGAGTCGTTCTTAGAGCAATAAAGTGTACGACTGACCCCCATTAGTTTGCTGTCCCAAACATATTCCTAGAATATACTTACCCTCTATCTCCACGCCCTAAGCGGGTTGCCATACAAAATTTACAAAAATGATATGAAAATGCCCACAACTCCTTCAGAGTTGGCCTTAGAACAATAATGTATACGACCGACCCCTATTAGTTTCTTCTCCCAAACATATTCCTAGAACATACTTACCCCCTATCTCCACGCCCTAAAGGGGTTGCCATACAAAATTTACAAAAATGATGTAACAATGCCCACGACTTCTTCAAAGTTGGCCTTAGAACAATAAAGTGTACGACCGACCCCCATTAGTTTGCCCTCCCAAACATATTCCTAGAATAAACTTACCCTCTATCTCCACGCCTTAAATGGGTTGCCATACAAAATTTACAAAAATGATATGAAAATGCCCGCAACTTCTTCAGAGTCGTTCTTAGAGCAATAAAGTGTAAGACTGACCCCCATTAGTTTGCTGTCCCAAACATATTCCTAGAATATACTTACCCTCTATCTCCACGCCCTAAGGGGGTTGCCATACAAAATTTACAAAAATGATATGAAAATGCCCACAACTCCTTCAGAGTTGGCCTTAGAACAATAATGTATACGACCGACCCCTATTAGTTTCTTCTCCCAAACATATTTCTAGAACATACTTACCCCCTATCTCAACGCCCTAAGGGGGTTGCCATATAAAATTTAAAAAATGATGTAAAAATGCGTACAACTTCTTCAGAGTTGGCCTTAGAGCAATAAAGTGTACGACCGACCCCCATTAGTTTGCCCTCCCAAACATATTCCTAGAATATACTTACCCTCTATCTCCACGCCCTAAGAGGGTTGCCATACAATATTTACAAAAATTATATAAAAATGCCCACAACTTCTTTAGAGTTGGCCTTAGAGCAATAAATTGTACGACCGACCCCTATTAGTTTATTCTCCCAAACATATTCCTAGAACATACTTACCCCCTATCTCCACGCCCTAAGGGATTGCCATACAAAATTTACAAGAAATGATATGGAAATGCCCTCAACTTCCTCAGAGTTGGCCTTAGAGCAATAAAGTGTTCGACCGACCCTCATTAGTTTGCCCTCCCAAACATGTTCCTAGTATATACTTACCTCCTATCACCACGCCCTAATGGGGTTGCCATACAAAATTTACAAAAATTATATGAAAATGCCCACAACTTCTTCAGAAGTTGCCTTAGAGCAATAAAGTGTACGACCGACCCCCATTAGTTTCCCCTCCAAAACATATTCCTAGAATATACTTACCCCGTATCTCCACCCTCTAAGTGGGTTGCCATACAAAATTTGTAAAAATTAGGATAAAAACCCCTAAAACTTCCCCGTCACCCGTGGAGCGTTAAAAAATGACACCGACCCCTATTTAAAAATTAGAAATATTTTATAAGCAAAAAAATGGTTAAAAATAAAAAAAAGTTTGGGATTGCGAAAAGTCAATGTGGAGGGTATATAAGTTTCGGCACAGCCGAATATAGCGCTCTTACTTATTATTAGAAGAAATTAATATTTTTTCGTTAATGTTGAAAGAAACTGTTATTTAAAAAAAAACCATAAATGAAAAAAAAAATCATATTACTCACACATGGCACGGTGCAAAATGATCTTAAAAAATTTCTGTCCATTTTGTCGTTGACAAAAAAAGAAATTAAAAATTATTTACCCCCCTATTGTATAATAATCAATAATAAAAAAGCGAGAGATGGATGATGCTCGACCGTTAGTCAAGTGTTTGCCGAAGAGACTTTTAATACAAAAAAGCATAGTGTATATAAAAAGTAAACTTCGTCCTTACTTACAGAATAAGAAAAGAGGGAAAACAGTCATCCTGTATCCCTTTCTCTGTTACATGTAAGTTAAGTAGGCGATGTTTACAACCAAAGACCGTTCAAAGAGTACTGATGATGAAATTGCGTAGCTGCTTTCGAAAACGCATTCTACTCGGCTAACATCGGTAGGAAAAACTGTTTTTTTTTCAAATTAAAGTTTCTTTCAACATTAACGGAAAAATATTAATTTATTCTAATAAAAAGAAATTATATGTACTTAAGCCAAACTAAAAAGCAAAAATTTAAAAAGAATTCCTCTCGCAAATAATTTACGATGTTTTCCGATACGAATTTCTTAAGTAGCTTAAAAAACGTAAATTTGGTAAAGTAATCAAGTACAGTCCTATATGTCCTTTCGCAGTCCTAGGAATTGATCCTATTAGATCTGCTTAAGACCCTTGAAAAGGCCGTTCAGTCTCCCCCTCTTGCTTATCGGAGGTCTCAAAATATTCGTCGGCGCTTTTGAAGCTTTACATAACATACAATTTTGATTGCAGTCCTTGATGTCCGTAACCAGTCTCGGCCAATAAAAGTATCATCGGATTCCTTTCGCTGTCTTTGCTGTGCCGCCATGAAAGAAATTTTCTGGGGGTTATGCGTCGAATAATTGACATAATGTCCTAATTCCCTAGGTACGTACAACTTCCATAACTTGGACTCATAAACCTCACCAATAATGTTGAAGTCCGCTATGTTTGCATTTTGTCGTTGCAATATTCACAGTACTCCTTCGTCTTAAAAGCGTCCCCTTTATTTACTCTTGACAAAGCATCTGGTACTTCATTTTCTCTGCCTTGTCGATGCTCGATAACAAATTTAAACTCTTGAAGCTTCAAAGACTATCTGGCCAAACGACCTTTTTTGAGTCATCAACCACTTCAAACTTGCGTGATCTGTAATTACTTTAAAATTTTGCCTCTCAATATTTTTTACAGCCATTACCACAGCTAGACATTTGAGCTACGTTATAGTGTAGTTTCGTTGAGCTTTGTTTAGTTTATGAGACATGTATGCAATCTGTCTTTCGTTTCCGTTTTAGACTAGGCCAGTACTGCACCCACTCCACAAGTACCCGCGTCACATTGCAAAATAAAAGATTCACTGTAGTCTGGATGGATAAATAAAGGGACTGGAATCAATTTTGTTAAATATATCAGAAGCTTCTTGAGCCTGTGCCGTCCATATAAATGTCTTTTTCTTTGTCAAAATTCTGTTAACGCAAACGTTATAATCGAGTAGTCTTTCATAAATCTTCTATGCCAACCTAACATGCCTAAAAACCGTCTTAAGTTGTTTAAAGATTTTGGTACGGAAAAAATTTTTTATGGCCGATACTTTATCTTCGTCAACTAGGAACGCTCTGTTGCCTACAACGTAACCCAAATATTTTATTTTATTTATTGTTAACCTAGCTTTTCGTAAATTTGCCGCTACTTCCAACAAATGTGAAACGTGTTCGTCAAAAGTCTGTGAAACTACCAATAAATCATCTAAAAAAACAAAATATTCATTTTGCAGTTGTACGCAATGACCATGTTCATAAGTCTGTGTTCGACAGTCCAAGCGGCAAATTGGTATAATGGCCCATCAGGGACTGTAAAAGCTGTCTTTTATTTTGAGTATTCGGCCAGTTTAATTTTCCAGAAGGCGTCTTTCAAATCAATTTTTAAAATTATGTAAACTGGAGAAAGTAGTATTTCGTCAATGTTTGGTATTAGATATGTGTCCTTGATGGTCACGGAGTTCAGTTTCCTACTGCCAACACACATGAGAATTTTTTCGGTTTACTAACAACGGTAGAAGACAACCACGGAAATTCGGAGCTTCTTTAATAAGCCCTAAAGCAAGCATTCTATCTAACTCGTTGGACAGTTTCCTGGTTTAATCGGATAATACCGATGTATAATCGACTTAACATTTTTCGTGTTAATACTATGTTGAAATAAAATGGGACATCCCAATCCTTCTTTTTCCGAATAAGGAAATGCTGCTACCACATTCGTCAAACGTACTCTCAGCTCACTTCCAAGTTCGAATTTGTCCGCTTCTGTTTCTTTTCTTTAAATTTTATGAATACTATCAATAGAAATTTTGAGTCCAAAGTCTAGTCATGACCGCAAATGATATCCTTGCATTCTTAATCTCGTAGAGTACGGACGTGTCTACGCGAGTGTAATATTGGTAATATGTGATATTAGTAATAAGTGGCAAACGAATTTGTTGATATACATACATACATACACATATTAGTGAGAAAAGAAAAAAAACAATAAACTAAATAAAAAAAAAGCGAACGGCTAATGAGCAACAGTAGATGTAGTGACATGGGGCCTGATTTGAAATTTCTACATTGTGTTAAGCTCCACAAGTGGTAGCAATTAAAACATTAGAGACTCTGAATATAATAGAAATTATTTAAATGTAAGACAAAAAATAATTACAAACAATCTAAATTCAAGTGCGCCTAATTAAAATAACTGTACTGAACAAGGGACTAACTAAGCCCAATCTCTATTCAAAAATTATAAGAAAAGTTAACGCGGTCATGGCTATAAAGTTCTGGAGTTGAACCTGCAGCTGCTAAAGTCGCCTCAAGCTTAATTTCTGCATCACCATCTAAGATCCAGGTAGGGATGGACCGCTACATAACAGTTCTTTAAAGGTAAAGAAGTCCGAAAGCGGCTGAAGCATCTCAACCTGCAAAAATTTTAAAAGACGATGAAAGGCCAACCTCATCGCAAAATCGTTTTGCAGACAGAGGATAATGAGGCCCCTGTTACTGAAATAAAGACTCTTAAGCCACCCCCCATTTATCTCAGAGAAAAAACTCAAATGATATGATAAAGTCTCGAGTTTAAATAATTAATTAAATCACGAGAATGCTTACCGCACCACGGTAACAGAACTTGAAAAACAAAACAAAAGCTTTTATATATACCAATTTAAAAATGAAAAAAGCCTCCAAGTGATTTAAGTTATTGACTTAAATGTTGACCCAGATGAAATTAAAAGCAGTGTGTGCATAAAGGGTTTCAGAGTCAAATGCGTATCAAACATAAGAAACAGGGAAGAATACTTACAAGCACTATTCCGAGTGGAGCTCGACCCTGGTCATGTAAAATTAAGAAAAAATGAAACTCACCCAATTTATGATTTAAAATACATTTTGCATCGGAGAGTGGTAGTGTAAGCGCCACATAAGCGATCTAAGCCCGTGTTTAAACTGCCAGAAATATGGTCACACCAAGGCTTATTGCAAGTTGCCTTCTGTATGTGTTGTGCGTGGGGACCTGCATGCTACGACCAAGTGCGACAAACCAAAAAAATTATTCTAGGGCGAAGAAATGCAGCAATTGCGGTGGCCAACTAGAGATTGTCTTGTTTTCGGTTGAGTTAGGCGCTTTTCTAAGCCGAAAGTAGTTTCTGCCCCTCCCCGGCCTTTAAATATACCAACTATAAAACTATATTTCTCCATTAGCACAACCAACTACAAGTCAAGTTTTTTACGCCAGCGCATTAAAGTCTAACCAGCCAATTGCTTGTAAGTCTACCCAGCCTACAACACAACAAGACGTGCCAACAAACGAACCAATCGGGCCCAATTTTAACCGCCTGAAAGCCGTAATTGACAATATGGTTAAACAATTTACGCAGATCATGGTGCAAATGGCTGTCATGATGCAAGAAATGCAGTCTGCTCTTTTGCAGGCCATGAGCTGCCTCAGGGTTTGTATTTGGAACGCAAACGGCATCCGCCAATACAAAAACGAACTCGAATATTTTTTAATTAACCAAAATTGATATCATGTTAGTTTCCGAGACTCATTTGACATCTAAAAGCAATTTTAAAATAAGTGACTATACGTTTTATGATTCAAAGGATCCCAGAGATAGGTCATGTGGTGGCTCAGCTTTATTAATTAAATCAAGAATCAAACACCAATAGATGGGTGGTCTCGCCGAAAGTTATATACAATCAACAAACGTCTGCATTGATGAATTCACCCATAACCTCGTAATTTCGGCAGTTTATTGTCCACCCAGATTTTTCATAACGAAGGATCAGAACTACAGTTTTTACAAATCTTAAGGTCCCCTATATAATGCTTTGCAGTCCTTAAATTGTCAAAAAGAATAAATTGGTTAAAATACAAAAAATTTATCAGCGCCCACTGTTCGAAACACCAACCTCTAAAAACTTTCGAAGACATCGATGAGTACCTGAGTAGCCTCAATAAAAATATCATAATAGCCGTTAAACATGCTTCTTCTACCTACCGTCATTGCTTTTATCTGAAAAAAGGAGAGCCCGAAGAGAATGGCAAGAGTGAAGATCGCCCCAACTTAAAAATAAGCTAAAAGAATGTACAAACCGATTAAAAAACTTGCTAGAAGTATACAGAATGTCATCAATGTAGGAATACCTGGAAGGACTAGATGCTATTCCCTTAAAAAATTATTTTTAATGGCGCTCCGCCAAACGTCCTGAAAGATCCGTTATCGCAAAATAACCACTGCGAAATCTGAAAGGATCCAGGGCAAGAAATGACAAAGAACAACGCACTCTGCTCGCAAATCATTTAAGGAACGTGTTTATTCCCAATGCATGCACTGACTTGAACGAGTTGCCGCCTGTTGTTGCCAGACGTCCTATAGAAATGCGTTTTCGATATTCCGATGTTGTAGAGGCTATCGCTAATCTAGATGGAAAAAGCTCCTGGCTTTGACAAAATAAGGAATAAAATACTCTTAGAGCTACCCCTTAAAGCTAGAAGAATAGTTTTTTTCATTTTAAATACCATAGTTCGGCTTGAACACTTCCCGCCAATATGGATAGTAGTCGTAGAGAAAATGATTCCTAAGCCTGGTAAATATCCTTTAAAGGTAAAGTCTTATAGGCCTATACGTCTATTGCCCACAATGTCAAATTTGTTTGAGAAACTGCTTAAATACGAGCTGGTCCCGATCTTGAATGGCAACAACTGCATTCCAAATCACCAATTCGGCTTTAGAAGTCAACATAGTACAATCAAACGAAAAGCCTTTGAGGAAAAGAAGTACTGATCCGCGCTTTTTATCGATGTCTCTTCAGCATTCGATAAAGTATGGCATGAAGGCCTGTTATCACACTAAAACTCAATCTACCAGCTAATATTTCCAACCTGCTAGAAAAATTCTAAACAGGCAGACAATTTATGATTAAAGAGGGAAACCAAATAAGTTCTTCTCAACCAATAGAGGCTGGTGTACCTCAAGGGAGTATACTAGGTCCAATTCTGTACTTGCCTTACACAGCAGATATGCCAATCAATAGTTTCACAAACACGTCGACATTTGCTGACGATTCTGCTTTTCTTCTTATTCATAAAGACCCTAAAGAGGCTTCGAACCAGCTGCAACAACACTCATCCCAAGATGAGAAATGGGCAAAGTTATAGGGAATAAAAATTAATGAACAAAAATATGTACACGTTACTTTTAACTTACGCAAAGAAACGTGCCCAACAATCACTATTAACAACCATATGGTGCCTCAACGGTCCGACACAAAATATCTTGGTATTCACCTGGTTCGCCGCCTCACATGGAATCCTCATATAGATGCAAAGCTGACGCAAATGAAACCTAAAGCTGCTCAAATCCACTGGCTGTTTGGTAGAAATACTGTGCTATGTCTTGATTGTAAACTTCTACTCTCCAACTCTATTTTACAACCAATTTGGTGATACGGTATACAATTATAGGGCACTGTTTTCGCCTTTAACAACGTCATAAAAACAAAATCCTAAAAATGATAACTGGTATGTCAAAAAACAGCAACATCTATAAGGATCTAGAAGTTCTGCTATTTAAATTCGAAATTCTGTAAAAGCTTATTTAAATAGGCTGGAAACACATCCAAGCCCGCTCGCTCGAAACATCCTGCAACATACTGATACTTCCGTCTGAAAAGGGGGGATACTATTGCGTTTAGATTAAGTTCACTAATTCTATTATGAGAACAAAAATGTTAGTCTGGCACTGGCTGTACAACTATTAAGATTTGAATACTTATGGTGAGTTCGCAAAAGCAAAGATTCAATAATAAAATATGAAAAAAATGATGTCCTGTCTAATTGTCGGTACTAACAAAACACTTTGTATGTCCTTGAAAAGTCAAATCTAATTAAGCTGCGCTCCTAACGTCCTGCCTTTTCCCATTTGCCGTTCGTACTTGGCCTACACATCTCTTTAAACGAGCCGCCTTTAAAACCTACACAGCCAAGTTCCCCCCTAATAACGCTTATATTTGCCCTACTGTCTAATAGAGCCAGTTAAAACTCTCCATTAACCTTAATATTAATGTATGGCATATTGTCCTCCCGAGTTAAAATACGGGGAAAAACCAAGTTTCTAAAAAGTTTAATTCTTGGGTGAAATTCCCGAATGCGTCTTGATGATATGTTTATTTTTCTTGGTTTGCCAAAAACCCTACCTCAAGTTTTTTTTTATACTCAACTAATCTAACGTTATAAGGTTTTTTAAAAGACTGAAAAAAAGTTTACGCTTTCTTGTGACACCAATTTAGACCGGCATGAGCGAATTCAGAAAAATCGCCGTGTTTTTCTGGCCAATTTCCTGTCTGATTCTTTTGAATGTTCTTAAAAGTCCGTCAAACATGATTCCGTCTATTTCCCTGACATCCATACAATCGAAATAGGTATGTTTATGTTTGCGTCCCGGCACTTCCTCTATTATGTCATTTGTTATTTGTTTTGCAGCTGTAATGCATTACTTAATATACTATAGTCAATGTCATTAGGCTATGAGCATACTTGCATAACAACTCAAAATCGCCTTACAGGTTACATGTGGTCAGTATATTAATGCGATGTATTAATCGTCCAATGTCAACATATTGTTAGTGCCGGTGAATTTTGTTTGCCAGTAACGAATTATGGTCAAGACTTTTCCTGCCGATAGTTCGTCTGCCTCACTATTACAATTACCCGTAGATAAATAAGGATAAAGATTTAATAAGTCCCCTCCTGAAAGAGAGTCTTGTTAAGAAAGGACGTGTTTATTTATCGCTGCCGCATTGCAGGTTTTTAGCTAATTAAAATATCGGAAAATTGATTCAAAATATATCAAAAAAACATTAATTAATTAGCCAGAATTGTTCCTAAAATAATAAAAAACTCTAAAAAGTAACGTCTGAGGCTTGATATATAGGTATTGAAATATTACAGTTGGTTTCAATATTCGGGTTTGTTGTGTTTTGTAACACTACGATATTAGCGAAATGGATGTTGCTAATAAAAAAAAACCAAAAACATCAGAAAACGTCAGTTGGTTAACACTGCTTTTAATGCGTCATTAATATTCGGTTTCACTGTTATTTCCTATGTTATTTGCAAAAAATCGTATATTTAGACTACTTTTTCTAAGATTTAAGAAAAAAAAAACAGTGCAAAATAACTCGATTTTTGTGTGACTAAATTCTATTCGGCCGCAAATTCTACAAATGGGGCGTAAAGGCAAAACCACTTCTTTAGAACAACGAGAACTTGTCATTTGTCATTACAAAAAAGGTAAATGCAAATAAATTTCTGAAATTCTAAATATTAAGGCAAACAAAGTTGGGGATATAGTCGAAAGCAGTGTGACCGCTGAGAATTTTAAAAAAGTGGCACAAATAGTCGTTTTAGAAAAAAAAGTCGTTTGAGGAAAAAAAGGTTGCACTTTTTTTGAAGCGTTTATTCGACTTTTTATTAATGCTTTTACAACTGATTAAAAAAAACAGATCAACAATTCAACAACACAAAAAAACTTGATAACAAATTAAAAATAAGAAATGTATCAAAAAGAAAATATTCTTTAAAAAATAATTTTTGTACGTAGACACATAAAAAGTAATGAATTTGGAATTGGAAAAAATAAATATAATTTTTATATACATAGTTTTAATATTATAAAAAATCAAATGCACCTTTAATAGTTAACTTTAGACAAGTTGCCTGTCTGGTCTTCTTCAAATACCAAAATATTGTTTTTAAATTAGGTTGAAACAAAGACAGGCAACTAGTCTAAGTAAAAAGCAAATAGTACATTTTAACTAACCACTGTTTTTTTGTCTCTAGGGATGTAATATAATAATATACAAGTACATATTTTTAATTTTTTTCATATTATTTTTTTAAACTTCGTTTCTGTACTTGTATTTTAGTTCATCACCTGGAATCCAGTCTTCTAGTTTAGTATTTACTAAATTTTAAGCTACCGGCATTGAATTACAGGTCGTAACGTTTAATTTGTTTACCAATTTATTTTTCATCAGCCCTGAATCAAAAAAAAAATCTTTCAGCACATGCGCTGCTATGGGTAATGTCTCGTTTATTTTTTAAATAACCCACTGTTTGCCAAAAGCTTTCAGCATACTTAATTTCAAATAACTATGGCATGCGATGTTTGGACAAAAACAAATGTCCACATATGTCAGGTATGTATTGTATGCGCATATGCAAATAATAGAATTTGTTTAACTTTCGCAACCAAAAAGGGACAAGAGTGGCAAAAATTTAAGCATAAAGAAGTCGCACAAAAAGTCACAGGCCCTTGAAAAGGTTGCAAAATGCAACTTTAATCGACGAACGATCACTCTGGTCAGAAGACACAAAAATGATGGACGGATGAACTTCATAAAGCAGATAGGCCAGCCAAAAAAATGACCGAACAAGAGGAAAATTCGATTGTACGCAAATTAAAGCTGACCAACGTTTAAGTGCTTCCAAATTAGTTACAAAGTGATTAACGAGTTTCAAAAGGAAGTATCCGCATCCACTATCTGGAGAAATATAAAAAAAAGTTTTAATGGTCGAGTTCCTTATCGTAAGCCATTAGTTAATTTGCGCAATCGAAAAGCTCATTTGAGTTTTGCCAGGGAGCAAGCCCAAAAGCCTGAAACTTGGTGGAATGACATAACTTTTGCTAACAAGAGTAAAAATAATGTATTTGTGTCCGATGGACGTGTAATGGTGTGGCGGAAAACAAACTAGCAACCTAAGCCACAAAATTTAAAGCCAACCGTAAAACATTGTAGCGGACATGTTATGGTTTGGAGTTGTATGGAAGCTAATGGGGTTGGAAAATTAGTTTTTATTAACGGAATCATGAAAAAAGTTATATTTGAATAATCTCCGGCAAAATTTAAAAGACAGCGCTAACAAACTGGGTGTTTTACATTTAAATTCTACTTAGATTACAACGCAAAGCCCAACTCGCGCTAAATTCAAAAATGGTTAATTTTTAATTGCCCTAAGGTTCTCCAACCACCTGAACAATCCCCAGACCTCAATCCGGTTAAGAATTTGTGGGATAAGTTAGACTAAATCATACGCAAACATAAAATAACATTCATAACAGAATTGAAATCAATCGAGGCTGTAAGAAGAACGGGATCAGATTCCGGTAGCTTATACAACTAAAATAGTCCAAGAACATGCCAAACCGTTCTAGTGAAGTTATTAAACAAAAGGTTAATCCAACGAAGTAGTGAAGTTAGCATCAAAGATTATTTTTAATGCATGATTTGTTACTTTAAAGAGAAAACCGAATATAAATAATTCCTGATTACCTGAATTAATTGCATGCTTTTTTAAATATGAATTCTAAAATGCGTAAATAAGTTCTCAATTAAAATTAAAAAAGTATTTTTCAAAAGTACCCAATTAGCTTGCTACTCATCAGTTGTATATAAATATTCAATAATACCGAATATTAATGACACTTACTGTAAATAAAAAACTGTCGTTGTGACAAGAGGCTCTTATATCTCGGTTGTATAAAGTTCTGTCCTTAGTACTTAGTACTTAGGTTTCCCCGACGTTATAATTTTATTCAAGAACACGAGCGTTTTAAACTTCTAGAGATTATTGAACCCAATGTCAAAAATCTGGTAAGAAAATATTGAAATATGGTCATTGCGTCCCTTTTGAAAAATATATCTGCAATATGCAATATTGTTGTATGCAACATTGAGTTTCCGTAAATCATTGCTATCGCAGTTGGAAAAATCTTCACATCCGTATAAAAGCACCTTAAGGTACGCTTTACTTAATAGCATACGTATATCGAATGGAGTGGAGTCTTTAACCGCCCATAAGCTCCGAAACATACCATAGACCTTCCCCACAACAACGCTTACATATGTGATTCGATCATGTTAATCGATTGTTAAAGATGACTCCTAAGCTGGAAGCATATGGCACAAAATAAATATTCTCATTATTCTCATTGGTCCTCAGAGCAAGCTATGGAAATATCTTGCGTGATTTTGAGAGAATAATACACCTTGATTTCGAGGGGTTTTCGCATAGTCCATTGGCCTTTTCATTTTTAATTATTCTTGCTAAGTCATTATTAATAATGTCCACTCAAGAAAAAATCTCCTCAGTAAAACTACTATTATAAAGAATTCTCGTTAAGCACTTCTTACAATTCGACTGTAAAAAGTACTTATTTTTGTTCGCAATGTCCCAAAACAAATCCGATATTATTTAGGTAGTCATACCCCAAAAAATAAGTACTTTTATTTTTAATTATTTAATTTAAAAAATAAGTAGTCGCAAAAACCCAGCTAACGATGTCATTACAAAAAAGTTTGTAAGTGAAGCTTTTGCTGGGTAGTTTCAAAATAAGAAAGAAGAAGACTTTTTTTTAAAATTATTCTTATTTTAAATTTTTTTTATACTTAATATATTTAATTAAAAATTTAATTTTTAGATGAGATTCAAGCATCACCGCGCTACCTCTAAGCCAACTAGACACTTTGTTTTTAAATGTAAAATAACATATAAAAACAACAAGTTTTGTTTTGCTTGATTTGTTGAAGTAATTCGAATAGACTTTATTTATTATAATAACGTGCTTTTAATAAGTCATTATAAATTAAATAACAAACAGAAGAAAAGTAGCAAATAAGGCTACAAAATAATGAATCAATGAAGTCATTACAAAAAAGTTTGTAAGTGAAGTTTTTGCTGGGTTGTTTAGTAAATAAAAGAGGTCCTAGTGTCGAGCCCTGAGGAACTCCCCTACCCAGCAAAAAAAATTGATGCGATTTTTTACAGACCACATTTAAATCACATCTAAAGATGCTATTGCATATTTTCTGGTTTTGTTGCATTTAATAAAATGCAGAAATAAAAACTGGCATTATAAATGAATCGCCGATGTCATTGTTTTGTTTGTATTGAGCAACGATTTACACTTGGTTACAGTGTTGCTATAAATTTTAGGTTTATATCACATAAAAAGCTAGATTTAAAAAGAACATTTAAATCGCATTTTAGATCAGAAAATTCCTTCCTTAGTAGGAGTGTTTTTTCCCCACATATTAAATGCTAAAAAGTTCAAGTTTTACATCTACTTCAAAATAACACCTTAGTATGGAAATTTTGTAGCATCGAAAATGTTGATTATATGCGGTTTAAATTTGGCAAAAATAAATAGCATCCCTCCAATGACAACCCTATGTAAAATTCATTGGTTTTTCCTCAAAATTTGAAGTGATTCAAGTAAGCTAGTGCTGGGTTTTTTCTACTTCTTTTTCCTCACTTTTTTTACTGGGTATTTACATTATTTGCATATGAAGTATTACCGTTACAAAAACAGTCTGAGATCTCTTGTTTTGTCGAGACAAGAAGCCAACAGATTGCAAGCCGAACTTGAAAAGTGAAATAGTTTTTCTACCATGATTTACAGTGCAAATTCCTTACTATCCCAGCAAAAACTTTACTTACAAAATAAGCAGAAAAGTAAGTAGAATTCTCGTTAAGCACTACTTACAATTCGATGGTAAAAAGTATTTATTTTTGTTCGCGATGTCCCAAAAAGATCTGATATTATTTTGGTATTCATACCCCAAAAAGTAAGTACTTTTATTTTTAATGATTTAATTTAAAAAATAAGTAGTCGCAAACAGTTTCAAAATAAGAAGAAGACTTTTTTAATTTTATTTGTATATTATATTTTTAATATTTTTTATTTAAAAATTTAATTTTTTGTACTTTCCGTAAATGAGATTCGAATCAGGTACTTTCCACCGAAACACTTTTTTTTTAAATGTAAAATAATATACTAAAACAACAAGTTTTTTTCTGCTTGATTTTGTGAAGTAATCCGATAGACTTGATTTATAATAATAATTATCATAAGTTTAAATGTTTTTTCAAATCATAACGTCATTACAAAATTAATAACAATTAGACGAAAAGTAGCAATTAAGGCTACAAAATAATGAATTAGGGAAGTCATTACAAAAAAGTTTGCAAGTGAAGTTTTTGCTGGGATGGTCTAAAAAAACCAAAAACGCAACAACCAAGATTGCATGATTTAGGGTATCAAATGCCTTACAATAGTCTAAAAGAACCAGCTTAGCTCTAAGATCTTCAACCACATAAACTAGTGCCGTAATACATTTTTTAGATTTCGTAAAACCAGATTTCCGGTCAGACAGTAAACTGTTTGAACAAAATAATTCCCTATTTGTTTGCCGATGATATATTCAATTATTTTGGATAAAAATGGTAGTATGGCAATAGGTCGAAAGTTCATTGTTCAATTTGGGAATGGGGATAACTTTCGATTGTTTCTATCTTTCGGAGAATGTAGATTTCGCAAGGACTGAATTAAACAAGTGTGTAAAATAAAGCAACAGCCCTGACATAAGCTCTCTAAGAAATACTGGGCTAATGCCGTCCATGCCAGTAGCATTCGATTTCCCGATAAAAAACTCTCAAGAACTTCGAGCTGTTCAAACAACGAAAATTAAATGGGATTTATATTGGCGCATAACAAATGTCGTCAGGGAAAAAAAACTTAAAATCAGATGTATTAAATACAGAGTCATGGACATCTAAAGGAAAGCAGATTTCAGAGACGTATACTATATCAATCACGGATGACAAGAGCAAATGCCCAAAATTCATCCATTTTAAGGCGGTGGCACATAGAATCCGTCGTACTTCACGCGTTGCCTTTTTAACTGACATTAACGTAACAATGCAAAAGCTTAGCACATAGAATCCTTTATAAACGGATGTTAAATCAGCTGATTTTTAAAAATTTTATGGCCGCTTGCAAAAACAACTAATCATGGCGCAATAATGTATCAGGTGGTGGTGATTCTACAACGACAAAATTTGGTGAATATTATTATTGTTTTTGTTGTAGTTTTCGTTGGCTCAGTTGTCAAAAAAAGATATGTAAAAGTAAACAGCTTTGACTACCCAGCCTCGATTTTTGCATGAAAAATGTAGATCAGTTGTGTTCGTAACACCACCTGGTACACATAATTTCACCATGCAACTAATCAAAATTAATGTTTTGAACCAGCTGGTAGTTGTCAAAGTACTTGACGTACGTTTAAAGTTGCCCAACTTTAGTACGTTGCGTTGAGGGAGACGTACGGAATGTGACATTGTTCATAATAAAACATGTTTCAACTTAGCTGTCAGTTAAAAAAGGCGAAGTATGACGTACGACGGATTCTATGTGCCACCGCCTTTACTGCTTAGACTTTCCGCATTAAAATGCACACTATTAAGGCCAATATTCCTCTTGGAGAGAATCCTGAGCATGCTTTATACACAGTCATTGGAATTTCGACTACTATAGTTAATCATATATTATTAAAGTGTTGGCAACGCAAACAACAAAAAGCATATAATTGCATTAGAGCTACTTACATATATTGTAAAGTAAAAAAGAATTCCCAAAAGATTTTTTAAGTAAATATTTTAGTAAAATTTGCAAGATTAAATAAAAATTTACATATATAAATAAAGTATAAATATTGAGGTAAAAATACAGCAAGAAAGTCTGACCATCACTACGGTTTTCAGCTAAATTCGAGTTCTCGGAACCAGGAAATAACTCATATACGTGTCGAATGTCATCAATTTGTAAACCAGTATCGTTGGACGTTTCCTAATGTAAACGAAGCCAACCACAGTAAAAACTTTTTGGATAATGCTTTAAACACAACTGGGACGAACGACGAATTTCGCACTACACGACGAATTCGTCTGTTAAAATTCGTTGCGTAAATTCGTTAAGTGAAACACATTTAGAACGAATAAAACAGCTGTGATAGAGAAACCATATTTCTTAAAAAAGAAGCACTATTTGAAAAAAATAATAATTAAAAAAAACTATTTAAAAAATATATAAATACAACACTTAAAATACAACAATTGTATTTAAAGCAACAAATAAAAAGTGAAAATTATTCTTAAAGTATAAAATAACATTATTTTATAACAAAGAGAAAAATGGTCACTCTGTGCCTAATTATTAGTCGTTCGTCTGCGTAAGAAATAGAACTAAACCTATCGCAGAGTTTGTTACGCATGATACACAAATTTGTTTTATTTTTTAAGACGAATATTCGCAACTAAAAATTCAACGTTCGTTCCAGTTGTGCTTAGGGCATAAGTCTTTTCCTTTTAAGCCGAAAATTAGTTTTCGTCAAAATTTCACTGATATAAAATTTGTTGTCCAAATTAAGTCCGAGATTTATTTGCCTTCTAAAAAAGAGATAGCGATTTTAGGGAAAAATTTTTGTCGTAAATGGGCCAAATCTTGACGATATTAACTGCGTCCTTGGAGAAGGTTTTGCTTTGATTATTAAGGCAAATATATTATTTGTCTGTAACCAAAGTTTTAATTGTGTTATATATATAGTAAGGCGTATTTATGTCAGGTGACCTCGGTTAATCAGCTGAGTAACGGTATTTCGTTATTTATATGTCAAACTCTGTTTATGTATTTTTTTTTTTTACAAACAACAACTGTGGTATTCTAAGAAAAGCCTAAAAAGAAAAAAAAAATATGTGAGTTTTTATTATCAGTCTTTGACATTCTCATGACGATTTAGTTGTTTTTGTAGAACCAATCCCACCTGGTATAAAGGCGCCTTGATATAGAGGTAAAAATATCCATAAATTTTTCATTGTTTAGTATGGTATCTCGTTTAATCGTAGTTCGCAATCAACTATATTATTTCTTGTTTCTTAATTTAATTGCATGATTTCATTTTACATGCATTCAACGTCCGCGCTGTACATAGGGGTATTTTGCCATTCTTGCCGGACATTACTTTTTATTTTTTATAATAAAGCTTCTTAAAAGTTACTGAGTGCTCCTAGATGGATAAAACTTGGCTAAAGCATGTTTGTAGTCATAGGCTTATAATAAAAATCGGACCAAGGGGGAAAAAAATTAAATTTTTTTTAAGTTTTTGATACTTTTGTTAGGCTAATGCAACTTTAAACGTAAGCGAGAGCTAAAAGAATCTACACTTGGACAGTGTCGTTCTTTCCCTCTTTTGTGGGCGGTGGCATAAATTAAAATTTGCAAAAATAATATTTTTAAGCTTGCTTGTCGCTTTTTTGTAATTTAATGTATTAAATTTATCTAAAAATAAGTAATTTATATATAACAATTACTTATTTACAGAAGTAACGATTAATTAAAAGTATGAAAACAAAAACTAATTGATTAAAAAAAATCCTTTTGCACTACGAACAGGAGTGCTTCTGTTCTTCTTCGTCTGTTTCTTTAAAAACCTCTTCTATATCTGAATCCTTTTCAAAATCAAAAACAGGAGGAAGCATTTAGGAAACTGCCTCTTTCGTAAAGGGCAATGACTTCTTTGGAGTTGGTCTTATGTTAGTCATCAGTGGATCTTGCTCAGTTCTGCCTATTGATAATATCTGCGTTACACTAAACTTTTGAAAACTTTCTTGCAAAATTCTGCCTGTTAATCTGAAAATGCTTGTTTCGTGCCTCAGCCGCTTCTTCTGATAACAGCCAAATAGGTAACAATGCCTTATTTATAACAGTTGATTTATGTATTAAAATCTTGTGCATTGTATATTAAAAAAATTTCTGAAACTGTATAAACACTGATTTACCGCTGACAATCCGCCATCTCCTTGACATTTTCGAATTTCACACAATTTTCTATCTAAAAACCGCAATTTCTCTTAAAGAGATTTACGTTTACATTCCCATACTATTTGTAATAACTCTATTCTTGTATAAACTTTTTCTATTTTACTCTCGTAGTGTGAAGTGGGTTCTGAAAACAGTTTCGTAAAATAACCACAATATATATACACCAAAAAACTGAGTACCTGAAGCACAGATTTGTTTCTTTTTAAAGAGTAATTTTGTTTTAACAATTTTTAAAGGTTTTTAAGACAGGCACATTTATTTTGTTGCATAAAATATCGTCATTAGGAAAGCTGTGGCATAGGTATACATTACCAGTTTAGGGGTGGGTGAAAACTACTGTTTCGCACAAAACCCAATTTTTTTTTTTTTTTTTTTCATATATTTTATTATTGGATCTTCGCTTAAGCGAACTAACAATAAATATTCAAATCTTAAGACTAAGTAATTAATATTAGCCCAGCCAGTGTCAGACTAAAATTTAAGTTCTCATAATAAAAAAGTTATCTTCATCTAAGCGCAATAGTATCCCTCTTTTTCAGACGGGAGTGTCTACTATGTTGCAAGATACTTCGAGCGAGCGGATTTGGATGCGTTTCCAGCTTATTTAAATACTTGTCCACATATTTCAGGATTTCGCTTTTAACTAGTGGAACTTCTAGATCCTTATGGATGTTGCTGTTTTTCACATACCACGGAGCACCAGTTATCATTCTTAGGATTTTATTTTGACGGCGTTGTATTTTTTCGATGTTAGAGGCGGAAGCAGTGCCTCATAATTGTATACCGTAGCACCAAACTGGTTTTAAAATCGAGTTGTAGATTAGAAGCTTACAATCAAGACGTAGCACAGAGTTTCTACCAATTAGCCAGTGGATTTGAGCAGCTTTAAGTTTCATTTGCGTCAGCTTAGCATCTATATGAGGCTTCCATGTAAGGCGGCGATCTAGGTGAATACCAAGATATTTTGTCTCAGATCGTTGAGGCACATTATGGTTGTTGATAGTGATTGGTGCCCTCCAATCTTTTCGTAAAGTAAAAGTTACGTGGGTACATTTTTGTTCATTTATCTTTATTCCCCATAACTTTGTCCATTTCTCGACTTGGGTTACGTGTTGTTGCAGCTGGTTCTAAGCCTCTTTAGGGTCTTTGTGAATACTAAGAAAAGCAGTGTCGTCAGCAAATGTCGACGTGTGTGTGAAACTATTGGTTGGCATATCTGCCGTGTAAAGCAAGTACAAAATTGGACCTAGTATACTTCCTTTAGGGACACCAGCCTCTATTGGTTGGGAACAACTTATTTGGTTTCCCTCTTTGATCATAAATTGTCGGCCTATTATGTATTTTTCTAAAAGGTTGAAAATATTAGCTGGAAGGTTGAGCTTTAGTTTGTTTAGAAGGCCTTCATGCCATACTTTGTCGAAAGCTTGTGAGACATCGATAAAAAGCCCGGAGCAGTACTTCTTTTCCTCAAAGGCTTTTCTTATAACCTGTACCAACCTGTGAGTTTGTTCGATGGTACTATGTTGACTTCTAAAGCCGAATTGGTGATTTGGAATGCAGTTGTTGTCATTCAGGATCGGATTTAGCTTGTTTTTTAACAGTTTTTCGAACAATTTTGACATTGTGGGTAACAAACTTATGGGCCTATAAGATTCTACCTTCGAGGGATCTTTGCCAGGCTTAGGAATCATCTTTACTAAGGCAACTTTCCATATAGGCGGAAAATGTTCAAGCTGAATTATCGCGTTAAAAATAAAAAGAATGATTCTTTTAGCAGTAAGGGGCAGCTCTATGAGCATTTTGTTGCTTATTCTGCCAACGCCAGGAGCTTTTTTACCGTTAAGGTTAGCGATAGCCTCTACAACATCTGCAAATCGGAAACGTATTTCTAAAGGACGTCTTGCAACAACAGGCGGTAATTCCCTCACGTCAGTGCATGTATTGGGAGTGAATACGTTTTTGAAGTGATTTGCGAACAGATCGCACTTTTCTTCATCATTTCTAGCCCAGGATCCTCTCAGATTGCGCAGTGGTGGTTTTGCGATAACAGGTCTTTTAAGACGTCTGGCTGATCGCCATAAGGAATAATTTGTCTGAGGAGTCGCGTCTAGACCTTCCAGGTACTCTTTCAGTGATGCCATTCTGTGAGCCTCCAACAAGCTTTTTAGTTGGGTTGTACATTCTTTCAGCTTAGTTTTAAGTTGGGGCGATCTATGTTTTTGCCATTCCCTGCGGGCTTTTCTTTTTTCAGATACGAGCTTTTCCACATCTTCAGAGAAAATTTTGTTGTACCTAGCCTGGCGGTAGGTAGAAGACGCATGTTCAACGGCTTTTTTAATGTTTTCATTTAGGACGCTCAGACAATCATCTATGTCTCCGGGAGTTTTTAGCGATTGGTTCTCCGCGCAGTGCGTACTAATATATTTTTTATATTTCAACCAATTAATTCTTTTAGATAAGAAGAACTCACTAGCTGCTATTTGGTGAGGACTGCAAATAGTGATTATTGTGGGTGAGTGGTCAGAAGATAAATCCAAGGAGGCTTGAGCCTCAATGAGCTCCAAGGATATACCTTTTGCTGCGCCAAAATCAATTACGTCTGGAATTTTATTGTGGTCTGTTGGCCAGTAGGTTGGTTGTCCAGTTGAAATAACGAAAAGTCCCATTTCCGACACGGAGTCATACAATACACGACCTCTGGGACTAATTAGGCGGGAGCCCCAGTATGTGTGCTTAGCGTTATAGTCTCCAGCAGCTATGAAGCGGGGACCTAATGATTTGTAGAAACTGTTGTACTGATCCTTCGTTATGGAGAATCTGGGTGGACAGTAAACTGATGAAAAAACAAGGTTATGGAAAAATTCATCAATGCAGACGTTTGTTGCTTGCATATGACATTCAGATAGGCCACCCAACCATTGGTGCTTAATTCTTGATTTGATTAAAATAGCAGAGCCACCACAGGATCTATCCCTGGGATCTTTTGAATCATAAAAATTGTATCCACTAATTTTAAAAGTGCTTCTAGATGTCATATGAGTTTCGGAAATCAACATGACATCGATTTTTTTGTGTGTTAAAAAGTAGTCGAGCTTGTTTTTGTGTTGGCGGATGCCGTTTGCGTTCCAGAAACAAACCCTGAGGCAGTTCATGGTCTTTTAAGCATGGCCTGCAGGAGAGCAGACTGCATTTTCTGCATCTCCTGCATCATGCTAGCCATTTGCGCCATTATATGCGTAAAAAAGATGGCTAAAATTGGGACCAGTTGGTTCACTTGTTGTTGTGTGGTTGGTTGGTTTGGCCTTTGTGCATTGGACTGGTCTGACTTTAGTGCGTTGGCGTAAGAAATTTGACTTGTAGTTGGCTGTGATAACTGGGGAATGTTTGTTGTTGGTATATTTAACGGCTGGGGAGGGGCAGGAACTACCTTCGGCTTAGATGAGCGCATAACTAAATCAAAGACAGGACAACCTCTGTAGTTGGCAGTGTGGTTTCCACCGCAATTGCTGCACTTCTTCACCCTAGGGTCATCTTTTGGTTTGTTGCACTTGGTTGTAACATGCAGATCCCCACATACAACACAAACAGAAGGCAACTTACAGTAAGTTTTTGTGTGGCCATATTCCTGACAATTTAAGCACTGTACAGGTCCAGATCGCTTATGCGGGACTTCCACTGTAACTTTACGGTGCATAATATATCTTAAACCATAAATGGGGTGAGTTTCGTTTTTCTTTAATTTGGCATCACCAGGCTCAAGTTCAACTCGAAACAATGGTTGAGAGTATTTTTCCCTGTTTCTAATATTTGTCACAGTCCTTACCTTAAATCCTTCGCTGCACAAACTGGTCTTTATCTCCTCCGGGTCAACATTTGAGTCAATTCCTTTTATGACTACCTAGAGGCCTTTTGCGTTTTTTAGCTGGTAAGTGTAAAAGTTCTTTTTTAATTTCTCACATTCCGACACCGTGGCGCGGTAAGCGTTCTCGTGACTTACTTGAATTTTGGTCTCATATATATTACCACGTTTTATGTTCGACACATAAAAGTTCTTTTCGCCTATTAATGCAACTAAAAATTTAATGAGGTCGTTCGAGTTTTTTTCTCTTAAATAAATTGGAGGAGGCTTAAAATTTTTTTCCGTAACGGGGCCATCATTATCATCTGTTTGCAGAATGGCAAAGCGATTTTGCGATGTGGTTGGCCTTTCATCGTCTTTTAAAATTTTTGCAGGTTGACTTACTTCTGCCGACTTCGGACTTCTCCCCCTTTTAAGAACTGTTACGTACCTGTCCATCCCTACCTGGATCTTAGGAGCACACGCAGAAATTGGGCCTGGAGCGCCTTTAGCAGCTGTAGGTGCGACACCAGAACTTGATAAAGAAGACCGCGATGAAGATGGCACCTCGGTATTTTTTTTATAATTTTTAAACAGAGATTGGGCTAAATTTGTCCCTTGTTCAGTACATTTATTTAAATTAGGCACACTTGCACTTAAACTGTTTGTATTTGTTTTCGGTTTTGCACTTAAATAGTTTCTATTATATTCAGGGTCTCTAATGTTTTCATTGCTAACGCTTTCCGAGCTTAACACAATGTAAGCATTTCGGCTATTAGGCCCACTGTCACTACGATTACTGTTACTCATTAACCGTTTGGTTTTTTTATTTTGTTTAGTTTGTTCTTATTTTCGATTCTCGCTTATGTCTTGTAGGTATGTATATTAACAAAATTTTTTTGTAACTTATTACAAATATCACCTATTACAAATATACACTCGCGTAGACACGTCCGTACACTACGAGATTAAGAGAGCAACTGAAAAACCCAATTTAACCTGTTAAAAATCAATTTCAGTTTACCTGTAATAATTTAAATAAAAAACTTAAAAAAACATTTAATTATCAAGATGTTTTATGACCCACAAAAAAGTTTCTTATTCATATGTAAGCAAACAAGATGAGAAAAAACAAAAAAAGTGAAATTTTCAAATAATCGCAAAAAAAATGGCGCAAAAACGCGCAACGTTGTTTTTTAGTCTGAGATTTCAGGTTAAATCAAAAACCTTTTGATTTAATTTTTTTAACCAAAAAGTGAACAAAAAAACCTCTTGTTTTTAATTCTTAGGATTTTTTTTTATGAAAAAACTTAAAATAAAGAATTAAAAAAAAAAATAAAATAAGACAGTTGCTTATATAGTCTTTCGCAGAAAAAAAATTAATGTAAAGTCTTTGTTTGTTTATCTACAAAAAAATATATTGTTAACCTCTCAAAACCATATAGGTAAAAAGGTAATAAATTGCAGGTAAATTTACTTCGCATTCCTGACTTCAACAGTACTCCAAAATGACAAATTGCAAGTAAAAGATTTGAAAATTCACTATCCGATACAGAATTTTGTCGTCTGTCGAGCTGCGCACTTAAATTTTTACATTCCTTAAATTTCCCTTTTGGTTTAATGTCCGGCTAGATGGGCAAAATACGCCTACGTACGCGTTACAGTTTCAAGAATCAAAACTTATTCAGGGACTGCATCTATTTTTTTTTTAATTATGTCGAATCCCTTATCAAGTCCAACTAGGATTTGTTCTTTGTATTCGCATTATTTTTACAAAAAGTACCAATACCTAATTTGTTCCCTTTTGTCTACCCTTTAGGATCCAAACTTTAAGAAGGATACCAAAAAGATATTCGTATTGTTTCCATGCCTGTCGAACGGAATGTGTTTTTAATTTTATAGTTTAAGAAGTTACAAAAAGCAGCAATATATAATTAAGACCCTTTTTTCTACTCCTTAAGGTACAAAATTTTGAAAAAGTACCAACTTAAATTAAGTGTAAAAGTAACTTTAATTGCCAATATGTATTTTGTAGCCTTTTTTTGTCCATTAAAATCCAAAATTTATGATATATTCATAAAATTGCGAGACCTGTCAAACGCATTTGAATTAATGTTTCATCTTTATGGGTTTTAAAGTGTCAAAAAGTACAATAATAGCTTTGATAACATATCCATGTTTTTTGGGATCTTACGAGTGCAATTCAAATTATATTTCTATATATTTCACTATCAAAATTTAGTTTTTACCCTTTTTTTGACCCTTAGGGTTCAAAACTACGAAAAAGGGACAGTTACGGGTCCGCTTATTTTTTGAGAAAAATACGATATTTTTTAATTTAGTTTCTATTACGTATAGTTGGGAAAAGTTAACATTTCGATTTTTCCTTATTCGGCCCATTTTTAACCTCTTTGGGCTGGAATTTCCCAAAATCTCGTCTTAGTAGATATAAACATCGGGAGCGGTACCCGTAGTCCAGATTTCAAGTCTCTAGCTTTTTCTCCTTTTGGGTTGTATGATTATGAATTAGTTATTCTTTAATTTATCTAGATTGACCCAGATTGAGGTCGGAAGTCAGAAAAGTATACAAAATGTTCTTAATCTAAATTTTTGTAATTGCTTTGACATATTAAATCTAGAAATATAAAAAAAAATCTGTTTGACCTCGATTGACGCTAGAAATCAACTAAATGAAAAAAAGTAATTTTCAGATTTTTTATTATTTTTTACATTGTTTAAAAATTAGGTTTTTGAAATATGAAATTCAGTTTTATGCTTATAGTACATTTTTGCATTTATCACTTTCTGTTATTTAACACTTAAAAAATCGTTTGCGAAGTAACGTGTTATTTGTGTGTATTAAATAAAGGCAGAAAATATTCATGAGGTTTTTTAAGAATTAGTTGAATCTACTGATAATTTGGTGTAAGAACCCATGAATTGCATATGGGCATTTCCATGTCATCGTACGTGACATTTGTACGCCTACAAAGTGGTGTAGATTTTGCAAAAAGACTGGTAACTGAAAAATTGTTTCGTCAATATGTTACATTTAGAGGGTACTATAATCTAAAAAAAAAAATCATGACTTTGAAAACCTTGCCAGCCAAAATATCGGGCGAAAAAGGTGCATATCGTACGTGACAAAAAACGGAAGTGATGTCGAGATGCATGCACATATATACGAAAATCTGCGAATTGTTAAAGTTTTTTTCCTTTCTTTAAGTTCTTACACCAAGCCAAATATTTTTCCTTGATAATCCATAATTTTTAAATAAAAAAAGATTTTTAGATGATTTTGTTACGAACAAATCGTAATATCGTTCGTGACATACCTTATGTGACAAATTTTTCTCTTATAGTATTTGTCTGAAAAAAATAGGTTTTTTAAATATATGTTTACATAACAAATTTAAAAAGAATTTAAAAATGTTTATTCGGTGATAATAGCAATAAAGACAATAAAAGGTTAATTTCATTTCTTACTTGGTACTGTACTTGGGCGCTGCCACTTAATTATTAAATTTTAATTTTTTCTCTTACTGAATACGCAGTTCGAGGCACATTTATATACAGACTATCATGATAAGTAAACGAATGAAGTTTTCTTATTTTTGGAATGGGCTGGACATTTTGCCATTTTTCTTGGAGATGAGCAGAAAACCCTTCAATCTCTTCGGTAGCAACATAAAACAAATTAACTCCCTCCACATATTTATGAGCACATTTATAAAATGAGAAAGCAACTGGCAAGATTAATTTATTTGCTTCTACAATTTGCCAGGCCTTTCTTTAAACAGTACCACATACTCCATCAACTGCACCTTTACCATGTGATGTGGCAAAGAAGTTCCATTCTAAATTTTGGCAGCTAAATTTGTTAACAAAAAAGGGAATACTTTTTAAAATGAATTTGTTTTTAAATTGAGCGCTACTCCAATCAGAAAATATGTATATAGACGATATATCTTCATATTGTTCGCTTATTTTAAGCATAGTTTTTGTAATAAAATATTAAACATCAAACTTATTGTGTGTTAGTTTGTCGTTAATTATTTTTTTTTTGTCTTTTTTGGCTGCACCTGCGAACTTTTTTCGATAGATATGCTGTCATTTAGCCTCCTTTTTCCGGTACTTCTTTATTTGTTCTTCGTTTTTCTTCAAGTCCTCCCTCCATTTCTTTGTAGTCTCATAGTTACTTTTACCCATCGTAATAAAATATTTATAATTATAAAGGAATTTGAAAGTATTAAATTGAATTGTGTTACTTACAATATCGTATGCTACAAACTTTGAAAGACTATAAAATTTTTCTTGCATCAAATTTAAAAAAAAAAAATCGATCAATATTTGTTTGCGAGATTTATTTTGCTTTGCACTTTTATTTTTAATTACTTGCGATCGGTCGAATTCAAATGTGACGAAAAATAACGTTTTTGCATTACGTACGTGACGTTAGAATATCATTCAAAGCAAACTATAAAAAATACCGCTATTCGAACTCTAAATTTTTAATTTCATAATGGAACTTGGCCATTGATGTTGTAACATTATTTTTAAAGTATAAGTGGAATATTACAATTACCTAAATTTAGCCACTAGTTAAGTGAAAATAGTTAATTTCAAATTCTGGAAATTGATCAAAGAGATTACCAGTTTAATCTGCTATTTTTGCTTTTTTAAAATCATAATTAGCTATAAATACTTTTACATAATAAAATTGAGGTGTTTTATTGCTCTTTGGTATATTTAAAAAAATGTTGCGATGACTTTTATTTTTCCAGCCGTGGTTGACATATTCATGGAAATGCCCATATATATATGTACATACATATGCAGGCAAACTTAATCTACAACAAACCCTATAAATAGTTTAATGTTTTTATTGAAGAATATATGTACACGTATAATTGGATTTCCAATTAATTTTAAAATAATGTCTTATTTTGTTCATTTATTTTTAGTTAATTCGGGAAAGCTATTGTTGTGCAAAAACCATCCTAACAGAAGCAATATATCCGTACATCTTTGCGAAATCGAAGACTCTGAACTTGAAGAATTCTTGCCTAAGGAAAAAGAAGCATCGGCGATACCCGATTCACTTTAAATTTTACTTGTTTTAAACTATTCTTCATACTTAACGTAGTACCTTAAACTAATAAATATTTTAATACAGTAAAACCTCTTGTTTTATTTAAAAAACCCTTAAGTAGTTTTTGACCTAACTTTTGACTTTGACTAACTTAAAATTGAGTAAGGCAAGCAAAAGTGCAGAATTGATATACATTATTGATAAAAATGAATTAAAGTGTTATTTAGCACATTGTTCTACAAATGTTCTATTGTTGTTAACACAAATGTATGACGGAGCGTCTGCTCCGTTCTATGTTTCTTTATTAACTGAATTTTGTTCTTAAGATTAATTTTATTAGTTACACAGAGGGTCGTCAAGAATGTGTAACTTGACGCCCTCTTTGTTTAACCATACCATAAAATTATGGGAGAATGCTTAGATAAGCATTTCCCACAATTAGTTTTAAGGTGAGTTTGCCTTAACAATACCCTACCTACAAGGTTAGGTAGAGGTCGTTTATAACAGCTTAAGGTCGGCAAGAGCCGAAAGACAAACACACTACACCTCCCCTTTTGGGAGAGTAATCAATATACATATAGATTGATTTTTCTAATTGAGACGTATGTAGGTATGGTTAAACAATTTTAATTCTAATCACTAAATAATATTACAAGTATAATTAACATAACAACATAACAATATGTATTTCAAAATAATTTTTATATCATATTTTAATTGATATACACTAATTTTAAAATTATACATAATTTATGGTTAAACCATTTTAATTCTAATCACTAGTTAATATTACAAGTATAATGAACATTACAATATGTATTTCAAAATAATATTTATATTATCTTTTAATTGATATACACACACTTATTTTAAAATTATACATAATTTATTTTGTCTCTATTTCTCCTCCCTTTCATAAAAAATTTGTTTACCAGTAAATAAAAAATTTGTTATTAACAAGTGACTTTTTTTAAAAAAAATTTTTTTGTTTTTTTTATTAAAATATATATATGGAGGAAGGAGAACAAAAGATAAATCTTGTGCCAAGACAAGACGACTTTTAGTATATAAATAAACCAAGTACATGAATAAAAATATATTAAACATTAAAATATTGGAGTGATATTTTTTAATTATATTACTAATGGTTATCAATTGTCAATTTTTCTTTAGAAAATTGTTAAACGAGCAATTATCAAAAATATCGAAAATTGTATAGAACACACTTCAACGGTATATTTTTAAAATTTAATTTAAAACAAAACAAGTGACTTCAATTATTTTTATTTATACACCGGATAAAGTTCTAACTATGGCATAATAAAAGCAAAGTAGGGTCACCACACAATACTCTCTCAACTTTACATGCCTTTGAGGATCAAATAAAAGAAAATAGAAACGGAAAACAGGTATCAGAGATATCAAAAATTTTACGAAGACGGCGTAAAATCAAAAAACCAAGAGAGACCTTAGAGAAAGGAAAAAATTTCTTTGTTACAAAAGCGACGGATGCGCTGCGACGGAAAAAATTAAAGAATTATCCCAACATTTAAGTGAAAATGAGGAATAATAATTTTCTATCCACACATTTTATGTTTACTGTCATATAAACAGCACATGGTGAAATTAAGATGAAACCCATAGGTGTGGTTTTATAATACACTTTATTGAAGGTTAAAGGAAAACATTATTCTAAGGCGAGCGAGTTGTGACAGTTAGACACCCTGAAGAGGCTAATTATTTCTTAAAATTCTTATTTGCGAAATTCTTATATATATGTAGTAATAAAATAAAAGAGTAAAATTAAAATTGGAAGAAAGTCTATTATTGATCAAAAATTAAATTGTTCAATTCTAATATACCGCAACACAAAAGGATTTGTTTCTACTAAAAGGACCAAGGTCAAATTAATTGTAGAATCTCCTTACTCTGTTTTTATGAACAACCATATGTTTACCATCTTCAGTTTAAAGTTTCACGTTATTAGCGTCTTATAACCCTATGGCCTTATAGGGACCTTTATATAGGGGTTCCAATTTGTGTCGGGCTTCATTGGTTACCAACACCCAATCATTTAGGGTTACATTGAGAGGGTTCGCAGTCTCGCTAGAGTCTTGGTGCCGTTTCAGTTTAGCGTTCTCTATTAGGATAGCGGCTCTACGATTTGCAACCTGGAGTCTGAATTTGACCTCCTTTTCGTATGAATCTATATTGTACAGTGGAGTTATGCAATCGTCTTTAATAAAGTCTAGGACAGGTGGTATTTTCCCAAAGACTAATTCGAAAGGACAATATTCATGAGCCGTTGATGGAGTGGTGTTATAACAATACACAAAGAATTTCAACCATTCGTCCCAATCGGATTTATCCTCCGACAGATAGGACCGTAAGTATCCGTTGAAGGTTCTGTGTGATCTTTCGACTGTACCTAACGTTTGACGATGATAAGGGGTGGAGTTCAATTTCTCTATCTTCATCAAAGTGCAGAGCTCCATCAAAATTTGATTCATATATTCAGTACCCATATCAGTGACAGTTCTTTTCATGGGGCCATATATTAATACGAAACATTCCATGATAGCTTGAGCTATAGTTCTTGCAGATTTGTTAACGATTGATACTGCTATTAAGTACTTAGTAAGGTCGCACATTATTGTTACTGCGTATTCGTTTTGAGAGTTTGACCTAGGTAAGGGTCCAATAGTGTCTATAATGACGATCTCAAAAGGTTTAACCGGAGTTGGGGTTTGGATAAGAGATTATTTTCCGTTAATGGCCGGCTTATTTAATCGGCTTGTCTTGCATTGTCTGACATACTTAGTAATGTCTCTTGTCATGCCTTTCCAGTAATAAAGAAGTCTTATTTTCCTAATCATGCGTGTTATTCCAATATGTCCCCCATGGATAGGGTCATTATGGTACTGTTGCATGATTTTTAGTTTACTTTCAGCGGTTCTGATTTCATTCAATTTGGGTGTGAGCACTAAGGTCAATCTCCTTAAGAGACAATTTCCTTTATTTTTGAAGGATTCTATATCCATTCCCGGGATATTAAAAAGACAATCTACTAGCGAGAGTCGCAAAGTTGTGAGACCGAGGTTATTAGCTACTTTTTCAAGCTTTGGAAAGAGGTGACCTAAATCGACATTTCCATTAATAACTATCTTATTCAACATATATTCGGGAAGTTTTTCTTTCCTTTATGGATAACCAATTTATCCTGCGTAAAATGCATCTTCGTAATTTTCCGGTGCTCAAAAGTGTTAATCGCCTCGTAAACCCTTAGTGTAACCGCTTTTTGTAATTTAGTATCATTGTCATTTCCACTCGAATTATTCCCCTTTGCCTGAAGTCTAGTTGTTACCTTCAGCACTTGTTTGACTTCTATATTTTGGATATCTGAAAATTCTGTGCGGGACAGAGCGTCAGCCACATGATTATCCTTTCCCCTCAGATATTCTACGACAAAATCCTATTCTTCTAGATCTAACCTTATTCTTGTTAGTTTGGACGACGGATTTTTAAAGAGAAAAGATATGAGAGCGGTCTGTGAACACTTCTGATCAGAAATTTTCTCCCGTATACATACGGTCTGAAATATTGAATGGCCCAATGTTAATTTAGTAATATGGCGTGCATGTTCCGCAAAGTAGGGTATAAATCTCCTATAGTAATTGCAGAATGCTATGAAGCGCTTGACTTCATCACCATTTTTGAGTGTGGGATAGTGTTCAATTATCGAGAACTTGCTATCGCCTTGTAAGATGCCGTTGTTAGTGCATTTATGACCGAGAAATGTTACTTCCTGACTGAAAAATGTACATTTATCTGGATGTAGTTTAATATTTTATTTTCTACATAATTCAAATACGTCCTTTAGCATGTGTTTGGTGGAGCATCCAATGACAATCAAGTCATCCATATATACAAAAGCTTGGACTGGCGATAGTCCAGAAAGTGCCTATGTCATCATTCTTTGGAACGAGTTTAGAGCAACTTTGAGGCCATATGGTAATCTTATAAATCGAAAGGATCCGTGATCAGTTGAGAATGAAGTGATATCTCTTGATTCTTCGTCTACTTCTATCTGGTGAAAACCAGATATTAAATCAAGGCAAGAAAAATATTTAGCTCTGCCTTTTTGGTCTAATATGTCGTCTATTCGCGGTAGAGGGAACTTATCAGCTACAAGTTTTTTATTAACTCCTCTGTAGTCAACTACTAGCTTCCATCGTTTCTGGCTAGTGCCCGGTAAAGGTTTCTTGGGCACCAAAAGTATTGGGCTATTGTAGTCAGAGGTTGATGGTTCTACTGTATCGTCATCTATTAGTTTCTGGACTTGTTTATTTACTTCCTCTTTATTAGAATGAGGAATCCTGTAGCTTTTAATGTAAACAGGTTGTTTATCATTTGGGCGTAATTTCTGTTTGAAGAAATTGTTTGCCGTAATTTTTTCGGATTCTAATGAAAATACGTCTATAAAATTTGAGCATAATGTTTTAAGTTCCTGTTCAATAAACTCTGGAAAGTTCCTCCGTAGTTTCTCTAGTTTTTCCTTAGAGTTTTTCCTATCATGTTCGATGTGAGCGATAGTGTAATTACTTAGTCTTTCGACCCTAATCTTTTTATTGTCTATTATCAAGTCCTGGTCAGTCATGTTCACTATTTTGACCATGGGCTTTGATTTTAGGGTTATTGTATTGGCAATATATACGCCAAATTGTTATGTTTTCTGTGGAACGAAAACTTCTTCATATTCAGTATCAAACTTTAGAGGTCTTATTATTTCCGACCTAGCTGGGAGTGAAATGGAACTGAGTTCCGGATTGTTATATAAGGTGATATTATAGTCATAAGGAACGTTATTGGTTAAGATTAGACAATCTTGTTCACCGCTAAAGTCCATTATACATTAGTATCTTCTTATAAAATCCATGCCAATAATTCCATCGGCTTGAATTGGAAAGTTATCCTCCACAACATGAAATTCATGCTCTATTGATATATTTCGTAGAACGAGGGTTGTTTCTACTTTGCCTATTGTGTGTAAAAATCCTTTCCCTATCCCGTTTATTCTTATTCTTACGTTCTCGAGTATAGGGTCATAAAGGACTTGATTTAGTTTTATAATCGAAATATCTGCACCTGTGTCTATTAATAGAGATGACGTATTGATGTGCATTGATGAACGACATTTGAAGTAGCTGTATAAGATGAGACTAACGGTATAAGTATTTATTGAATATCTTCGGGGTTTTGCCCTTTCCCGAATCATCTTGCGTATTCATGGTATGTATTCTGGCATTGCCCTGGTACTACCACGATAATTATTATTTCGGAAGTTGGTTCTGTTCCTATTGATGTTAACGCTCGAGTACGAGTTATTGTTGTTACTGACATTATTGTCAAAATTTCCATAAGAACTATGATTATAGTTCCTAGGATTTTGGTATCTATTGCCGTTATTTACCTGGTATCCTCTTTGAGTTTTTCATTGAGTTAGTTGTAAAATTAAATAAGGTTGACCGTAGGCATCGGTACAACTGCTGATAAATTTAGAGATAACTTCGTTAAGATCAGAGAAAGATCCTGATTCCATAATCAGTCTTACTCTATCATTGGAAGTATTTTTGATTATTGCTCTTGTTGCCGACGTAGTGGCATATTTCGTCGCCACTTAAGGCGGCAATCCGTCGTTTATATAAGAGTTTTCTAACTTTTTAGTGAGGTCCTCTATTTCTTTGGCATAGCCATTGGCAGTTTTGCCTTGTCTAACATTCATAAGTTTAGCTAGTACAACGTCAACAGATTCTCCCTTGACCGTTGCTTTAAGCCTGTTAATTATCCAGGAAATTGTAGTTTCATTAGATATAATATTACGGGCCGAACCCCGTAATTTTGTTTTTATAAGGTCTACTGCTGTAGATTCGTGGGTCTCCCTTATGGAATCTACTAATTGCAGTGCGTCTATAAAATTTTGTAAGTTATCTGGAGATCCATTAAACTCTGGTTACAGCCGTGTGACCGTATTTAGAAATTCTACAACTGTTTGAGGCATTTTTCTCGGAACTGGTATTGGCTTAGGCTCAGAAGTTTCATCCAACGGGGTGAAAACATTTGGTTCATGTATAGTATGTGGTATTTCTATTCCTATTCCTTTTCGTGATGATACGGTTCATAACTTCTCCCGTATATCATAGTAGAAGGAATCAGGAAATGTTCTATGATTCTGTGTTAAACGATAATAATTGACATTAAACAGTACTCTAACTTTTTCCAAGTTTTCAACAAGCGTATTTATATGTTTGGTTATTGTTTCCCTTTTTGTCTCCCTGTCGGTATTTAAACATTTGTGGGACATTAGGAAGGATTCGCTTTATATAGTACTAGCTAAGCCCCGGTGTGCTTCGCTACCCCAATCATAGTAAAATTATTAAAATATGTAAACAAAAGAATTTATATATTTTTTTAATTTATTGGTTGCCCCACATAAGTTGCAATAAACAATAAGTCAGCCCTACTGTTTACTTAGCACATTAAAATTAGAAATTTACCAGGCTTACAGTTTTGGAGATATTTAGAAAGCTTTAATAAGCAAAAATTATTTATAAACTTCTATACATAATCTTAGCCCCTTATTAACATATTAACATTTTTTGGTAACCTGACGAATGGTTTTAAGGTTACGAAAAGTACTAAAACATAGTTTTAGATAAGAAAAACTCACTAGCTGCTATTTGGTGAGGACTGCAAATAGTGATTATTGTAGGTGAGTGGTCAGAAGATAAATCCAAGGAGGCTTGAGCCTCAATAAGCTCCGAGGATATACCTTTTGCTACGCCAAAATCAATTACGTCTGGAATTTTATTGTGGTCCGTTGGCCAGTAGGTTGGTTGTCCAGTTGAAATAACATAAAGTCCCATTTCAGACATGGAATTGTACAAAACACAACCTCTGGGACTAATTAGTCTGGAGCCCCAGTACGTGTGCTTGGCGTTATAGTCTCCAGCACCTATGAAGCAGGGACCTAAAGATTTGTAAAAACCGTTGTACTGATCCTTCGTTATGGAGAATCTCGGTGGACAATAAACTGACGAAATAACTAGATTATGGAAAAATTTATCAATGCAGACGTTTGTTGCTTGCATATAACATTCAGATAGGCCACCCAACCATTGGTTGTTAATTCTTGATTTGATTAATATTGCAGAGCCACCACATGATCTATCCCTGGGATCCTTTGTATCATAAAAATTGTATCCACTAATTCTGAAAGTGCTCCTAGATGTCATATGAGTCTCAGAAATCAACATAACGTCAATTTTTTGGTGTGTTAAAAAGTATTCGAGCTCGTTTTTGTGTTGGCGGATGCCCTTTGCGTTCCAGAAACTAACCCTGAGGCAGTTCATGGTCTTTTAAGCATGGCCTGCAGAAGAGCAGACTGCATTTTCTGCATCTCCTGCATCATGCTAGCCATTTGCGCCATTATTTGCGTAAATTGTTTGACCATATTGTCAATTACGGCTTCCATGCGGCTAAAATTGGGACCAGTTGGTTCACTTGTTGGCACTTGTTGTTGTGTGGTTGGTTGGTTTGGCCTTTGTGCATTGGACTGGTTTGACTTTAGTGCGTTGGCGTAAGAAATTTGACTTGTAACTGGCTGTGCTAACTGGGAAATGTTTATTGTTGCCATATTAAACGACTGGTGAGGGGCAGGAACTACCTTCGGCTTAGATGAGCGCCTAACTAAATCAAAGACAGGACAATTTCTGTAGTTGGCAGTGTGGTTTCCACCGCAATTGCTGCACTTCTTTACCCTAGGGTCATCTTTTGGTTTGTCGCACTTGGTTGTAACATGCAGATCCCCGCACACAACACAAACAGAAGGCAACTTACAATAAGTTTTTGTGTGGCCATATTCCTGACAATTTAAACGCTGTACAGGCCCAGATCGCTTATGCGGAACTTCCACTGTAACTCTACGGTGCAAAATATATCTTAAAACATGGGGTGAGTTTCATTTTTCTTTAATTTAGCATCACCAGGCTCAAGTTCAACTCGGAACAATGGTTGAGGGTATTTTTCCCTGTTTCTAATATTTGTCACAGTTCTGACCTTAAAACCTTCGTTGCACAGACTGGTCTTTATCTCCTCAGGGTCAACATTTGAGTCAATACCTTTAATCACTACCTGGAGGCCTTTTGCGTTTTTTAGCTGGTAAGTGTAAAAGTTTTTTTTAATTTTTTCAAATTCCGACACCGTGGCGCGGTAAGCGTTCTCGTTATTCACTTGAATTTTGGTCTCATATATGTTACCATGTTTTATGTTCAACACATAAAAGTTCTTTTCGCCTATTAATGCAACTAAAAATTTAATGAGGTCGTTCGAGTTTTTTTCTCTTAGATAAATTGGAGACCATCATGGCATGGCAGAATGGCAAAACGATTTTGCGATGTGGTTGGCCTTTCATCGTCTTTTAGAATTTTTGCAGGTTGACTTACTTCTGCCGACTTCGGGCTTCTTCCCCTTTTAAGAACTGTAACGTATCGGTCCATTCCTACCTGGATCTTAGGAGCACATGGTGTAACTGGGCTTAATGTCCCTTTAGCAGCTTTTTGTAAAAATCTAGAACTTATTAAGGGGAGCGCGATGACAAAGGTCCCTCGGTATTTTTTTTATAATTTTCAAAAAGAGGTTGGGCTAAGTTTGTCCCTTGTTCAATACTTTTATTTAAATTAGGTGCACTTGAACTTAAATTTTTTATAACTATATTTGGTTTTGCATTTAGATAGTTTTTATTATACTCAGGGTCTCTAATATTTTCATTGCTCACACTAGTGGAGCTTAGCACTATGTATGCATTTCTTCTATCAGGCCCACTGTCACTACGGTTACTCATTTACCGTTCGATTTTTTTTTTTATTTAGTTTGTTTTTATTTTATTTTCTCAATTATTTGGGTATGTATGTATATTAATAAATTCGTTTGCCACTTATTACAAATATCACCTATTACCAATATTACACTCGCGTAGACACGTCCGTACACTACGAGATTAAGAATGCAAGAAGACATTAGCTACATGTTTTAATTTTCAAAATTGAAATATTTATTACAATCCCGTTAAGTTAACGTTAGTTAATACAACAATTCAAGCTTTGAAATACATATTGAAAAATATTAAATTTTATTATATCTCTCCTTTTCTCTCTCTTCGTAAGCAATTATAATTTTATTTTAGAATTATTCGTTTTTATTTTATTTTTTTTTAAAGGTAAATGAGCACTCCTTAGTTTTTTCCGTTTTAATTTTTGCAAAAAAATTATTCGTTCGTTAGGATTATTTTTAAAACAGCATTTTTTCATTAAGTTTTTCTTTTCGATTTTTATTTAATCAATACTTCATTAAAAAAATTTTTTTATTTTATATTCCATTTTAAATGTTCGCTTTTGGTTTCTTTTGGTTTATTTTAATGCATATTAGAATTAAGATAAAAACCATACACAGAAAGAAAACTCGCTTTCTAAAATCAAGAATTTTATTCTTGAATTTATCCAAAATCTTTTTAAGCACGATTCTTACTTACATTTCCTTAAATCAAGCCTATTCGGATTGCTTCAACAAATTAAGCAGAAAAAAGCTTATTGTTTTAATATATTATTTTACATTTGAAAACAAAGTGTCTCCGTGGCCTAGAGGTAACGCGCTTGTGCTGCAATACAAAAACCCCTGGTTCGAATCTCAGCTTCGGTAAATACAAAAAATTAAATTTTTAAATTATAAATTAATTATAAAATAAAAATAAACTATAAAATTTTTCTTTGATAAAGCTTCATAAGTCAAAGAAATGACATTTCATTTTCGAATTAATCCCGTTTATGGCTTAAATCAATCTTTTTTTGGCTTACATCAAGTACGGTTCCGAACTTAAATCAATCCTTTTTTGTCTTAATTGTGGCTAAAAGTAAGAAATTTGTAAAAAGAAAGAAATCAAGCCTATTCGGATTGCTTCAACAAATCAAGCAGAAAAAAGCTTGTTGTTTTAATATATTATTAAACATTTGAAAACAAAGTGTCTCGGTGGCCTTGAGGTAACGCGCTTGTACTGCAGTGCAGAAATCCCTGGTTCGAATCTTAGCTTCGGTAAGTACAAAAAATGAAATTTTTAAATTATAAATTAATTATAAATTATAAAATAAAAATAAAATATAAAATTCTTCTTCTTTAATAAAGCTCCATAAGTCAAAAAAATGACATTTCACTTTTGAATTAATCCAGTTTACGGCTTAAATCAACCTTTTTCACGCTTACATCAAGTACGGTTCCGAACTTAAATCAATCCTTTTTTTGGCTTAATTGTGGCTAAAAGTAAGAAATTCGTACTTGAAAAATTTTACTTGGAGTAAGAAATTTCGTACTTGATTTAAGAAAAACCGTACTCACCGTACTTTTGACACCGCTATGGCTTGATTTAAGTAAAGTTTTCTTAGATAATTTTTTGTGTGTACATACTTAATTGTGGATAATTCTTAAAACCATTTCCAGAAGGTCTGATAGGAGGTGAATTGATGAAGTGATGTTAACGCTGATTTAACCATCCTACCATCGATTTAAGTATTCACATCTGTATTTCCGGGCAATGTTTAGCGGCTTTATTTCTGTTGCGTAATTTCTGTTGGTCTATCTTTTATAGTTTTAAATTTTTCAAAGTTTTGTGATAAACCGGTACGTATTTTGGCCACAATTTTGCTGGAACCCTTGGAAGCTGTATACATTTTCTTCTTGTTATTATCTGTTGTTGGTTTGGTTTTTTTTATTTATTGCCTAATTGCACAATAAATTTAGTGTTTTTTTTTAAATATTCTTTTATAAAAGCCTTTTTGTTTTATTTAACTTGCACTTGTTAAATTTTTTTGTTTTTAGTAAACGTCTCCTGGCAGGATCGCCATGTTCTACAAATGTTCTATTGTTGTTAACACAAATGTATGACGGAGCGTCTGCTCCGTTCTATGTTTCTTCATTAATTGAATTTTGTTCTTAAGATTAATTTTATTAGTTACACAGAGGGTCGTCAAGAATGTGTAACTTGTCGCCTTCTTTGTTTAACCATACCATAAAATTATGGGAGAATGCTTAGATAAGCATTTCCCACAATAAGTTTTAAGGTGAGTTTGCCTTAACAATACCCTACCTACAAAGAATAGGTAGAGGTCGTTTATAACAGCTTAAGGTCGGCAAGAGCCGAAAGACAAACACACTACAACATCACTTTAAAACGGGTAAACAGGTTTCGTTTGTTTTTGTTGTAAAATCTTTGTAGTAATCCCTTGGATGCTTCTACTTTTTACTTTTCTATACTGTAACGAACCCAATCGTACACAGCTTTAACTTTCAAGGTGCATTGCTACCTATACACCGGCCGTGCTCAGGGAAAATTGGATGGATCCTGCTCCTATCAAGTTAAACTTACGATTCGCCACACAATATAAAAATATTTAGCTTCAAGCCAAATTGATCAAACCAAAAAAGAAGAATACGGAGGAATAACAAAACATAAAAAAAAAGTAGAATAGAAAAAATCACAAGGGAAGCCTAGGAGAATAGGTAAAGATTTTATTCCCTCCTCAAGTGCCTTTACCCACCCACCATGCTATCGTAATTAAAGTTTTAGATAGCCGAAATATTAACCCACCTGCATATATGTTCATGGATAAAAATTAAGGAAACTAACGAGACATTGACGTTACTCAATATCAATATATCTACTAAATATTTCATTTTTTTATTTTTTTTATTATTATTGTTGTTGTTGTTGTTGTTATTGTTATTATTATTATTGTTGTTGTTGTTGTTGTTGTTATTATTATTATTATTATTATTATTATTACTATTATTATTATTATTATTATTATTATTATTATTATTATTATTATTATTATTATTATTATTATTATTATTATTATTATTATTATTATTATTATTATTAATATTATTATTATTATTATTATTTATTATTATTATTATTATTATTATTATTATTATTATTATTATTATTATTATTATTATTATTATTATTATTATTATTATTATTATTATTAATATTATTATTATTATTATTATTATTATTATTAATATTATTATTATTATTATTATTATTATTATTATTATTATTATTATTATTATTATTATTATTATTATTATTACTATTTTTTTTTTTTTGGCAGGTGAGGTAGGGTTTAAAATGCCTTCGCATTTACAGTGACCGTCGTCAGCTGCGTTATGTGGTGTTTCATCCACTAAAACAATCCCTCCTCCTCTTCTGGTGAGACTCCCTTCCTGGAACCGCTTTCTGCATTACTTCGGGAAGGGCCCAGAAACGACGTCTTAAAGAGGACTATTTTCTACTCTCCCACGTCTGGGACCGCCAGGTTTGCAGCAAGCGTCATGCTATTGGCTCGTCTTCTTGTGTCTCTGTTAGGAGGGGCATCAGTTTGTGATGCGTCGAGGTCTCTCTTCTTATTCCAAAGGTCGCACTCAGAGTACCTTCTTACCGCGCTCCAGTTGTCTTCACTTTCGAGCATTTTGTCAATTATATTGGTGACGTCACAATCACCAATCTGCTCCTTCAAGGCATCTCTCTCAGCTTGCAATCTGGCACAATTAAAGAAAGTGTGTTCCGCATCATCGTTCGGCGTTCCACAGTAGATGCATCCGGCGTCATCTACCTTCCCCATGTGATGCAGGTACTTTCGGAAGTATCCATGTCCTGAGAGGAATTGTGTTAGAAAGTAGTTAACCTCTCCAAAATTCCTCTGGGTCCACCTCTCTACATTGGGGATCAGCTTTTCCATCCATCTGCCGACCGTTTCTGCGCTCCATCTGGCTTGCCATTGCTGGATGGTTTGCTATCTCCGCGCTGTGGCACTTATACCAGTTCTTTCCTCCCTTGTGTCCAATGCCTCTTTCCGTTCACTGGCCAAGAGGTCGGCAGGTATCATCTCTCCGCTAATCACGAAAACTGCTGCGCTTGAGACAATGCGGTAGGCTGAGGCCACCGTGAGTGCCGCTGTGCGCTGTACCGCCTCCAGTGCCCTGCGCTTGCTTCTCGACTTCATCGCATCTCCCCAGATTTTGCTGCCGTAAAACAATATTGAGTTAGTTGTTGCCATGATCAGCTTTCTTTTGCTCTGTGTTGGGCCGCCAATATTTGCCATTAGTCTGCTTAGCATACCAGTCGCTTTCACTGCCTTGGGGGCCACGTGCTGAATCTGAGCCCAATACGTGAGCTTACAGTCGAGTTTCACGCCCAGGTTCCAAAGATCAGGACCCAAGACAGATCCTTGCGCTGCGCCGCACAGTGGTATTTTGGTGGCAAAAAAGCCAATTTTCGACATATACTTTTCAAAAATCTAATGATGCTGTTTTATAGAAAAGTGTTTCACTAAGAATAATCAATAATTTTTTTTATCAAAAGTCATATTTTGTCTTGGAAAAAGTTTAGTGAAGTCACTTAAGTATTGTAAAACGAAAACAGGTGAAATGTTCATGAAACTCAGTAGCTTATGCGTAAAAGATATTTTCATTGCTAATATTTTGATGCCGTTTTTATTGAAATACACAGCCTTTTTTTTAGTTTGAAAGGAAATATATTTGGATTACATATGTAGTTTAGTAATTATAAGCAAATTAAAATAGCTTTATAAATTTGGTGTTTGCAGTTTTCCTTGGAAAAAAAAAAGTTGGCTCCGTCTACCTCCGTCCTCTTACTGCAACAAAATAAAGGGCGAGCGTCTTTTATTTGAATTCACCCAAAAAATTCACCGACTTTCGCTGATCGTAGAACAAACTTGTAAATTTTCTAAAAAAAGTCAAGGATGATGCTGCTCAGGTTTTTTAATAATGATATTTTACTTATTATTCATGATAACAATTTGTTAAAATCGGCATTCTTGAATAAAAAATAGAAGCAAAAATATATCAAAATTTACTAACATAATTAAATATAAAAATGTGTTCATTTTCTGTATGTAGCGAATTGTGTAAGGAACTTATTAATGGTGGTAATAATGTTGATGTATTAACTGATTTTATACAAGCAAAGAACACAGTGCTTTCGATTAGTGAAATCGAAATAGTGAAAAAAGCAATTCAGAAGCGATTTCTCAGTCATTTTTATAAACGCTGAAAGAAATCGCACAAAAAAACTCGTATTTTTAGGAAAAATTGTGTTTGGATAATAAGGAAGATCGAAAACATAAATCACTTATTGTAAATTTTGAATGCCACAACATTTTTTTAGTTATATTTGAAGTATCACTTGCTGATGATCAACCTAGTTGTTCAAAGAGAAAGGAAAGAACTTTTAAGAAATTCGATGCTTGCAAAGGACGTAGTAAAAGGCACAAAGCTTCTGATTTAGCATCCCAGTTAATCCAGCAACAGTTACTAATGCAAATGCAGTAACGAGAGCAAAAAAATAATCACAACCATATAGTTCTTCGTTAATTGCGCTAGCATTAATTTTGGATGCAGAGTTAACAAACCATCAGTAAGAGACAATAATAAAGGTTTTGAAAAAAGGTGGATATGATATATTACCACCTTATACATAGGTACCAAAAGAGAAAAAAAATGTTATCCCAGTGAAGTCCAAGTATCAGAAAATGAAGCATCTGTAAGCTTGCAAAGTTTGATGGATCACACCATAAAGCGTCTTTTTGAAAGTTTTTTGCGCGAAAAAGTTAATGATATACACAACTTAAATTACACTCTTACGTTGAAATGGAGTTGCGATGGATCTTCTGGCCTATGCAGAGTACAATCAGTGTTTGCCAACTGATGCAAGCGACAGGAGTCTGCTATTAGCATCGTTGATACCTTTAAGTTTAAAATTAAACACTAAAAAACATGGTACAAGAAACAAGGTAAACTCATTACTGCAACAACAATTTTCAAAAAAAAAAATAACATGCGATTTTTTTGTGTAAAATATTTTTAGTTGTCAAAAAACCCGCGTATTTCAGGGAAGGGAGTTGCATGTTTTTTGTTGTGTAAATATTTTAAAACGTTGCCTTTTCTCAATTAGGTCATGTACCAACTTACATATACAAATAATTTTAAATTTTAACAAGGGCGCTATATTCGGCTGTGCATAATCTTATATTACCTTTACATTGGTCTTTTTATTTACCCAGCCATCTGATCCAGCCGAGTTATTTCGTTCTGTAGAACATTTGAAGTAGCGTAACAAAAATTAATAAAAATTGTTAATTCTCCTGCTCCTATCCAAAATGTTTTTCTCTATATGTAGGTCTTATTGTCCAATTACTTTTTTTTAGAACTTTTGAAGTCGATAGCTATTATAGCTTTTGAGATATAGCACATAAAATATTTAATAAAATTTGTGCAATTGTAGGGCAAACACCACTTCCCCTGATCCTATCTAAAAAAAATATTCCCATTTAGTTCCTATCTTTAAAGTATTCGTGCCAAGTTTTGTAGCAAGAGAGACTATATTTACTGAGAAATATAGGGATATATGCACGGATTTTTCCTAAAAAAATTTTATTTTGGGTTTTCGCTTATACTTATCTCGGTCAATAGTGAACCAATTTTGCTGTTTTTAAATAGCGATTGAATCAGATATATTTTTGATTGTTTGATATCAAAACGTTTAATGTCTGACTTTATTTGAGTCCAGAAACTTGATTTCAACAGACGCACAGAAGGGCATTGCTATATCGACTTCCCTATCTATAAGGATCCAGAATATAAGGTATTAAGTGAATATTGTAGAAATTACAAACGGAATGACAAACTGATATATACCCTTATCACTGTGTGAATGGTATAATTATTATATTAATATCAAATATTTTCGGCTTGTATACTTACGTTCTGATAAAAGTCAAATTTTTAACAAACGCCATTTTACAAATATGTACATATTGACCTTATAAATACTTTTATTAATTTATTTATGTTTTCCTTAAAACCTTTTTTATTATATGTAGTTTGTATATTTATTTTAGTTTGTTTCTTTTCACTACTCTTTTGACTTACATAAATGCAATCCATCGCAAAATTTTTAACAATCGACTTTTTACAATACATATATTTAAATGGTTATTTCATTATATATGTACATATATACATAGTTTAATATGCAGTATCAATACCAAGTTGAAACAAGGAGAAAATTTAATAATATCAACGTTTCCATCCATGGCGTGAACATGTGTACATAAATTGTGTAGCATTAAATTGCAATGCGTTTTGCAAGGAATTACTACATTTTTTTTAAAGTTTTAAACCTATTTTACAATTATTTATTCTTATATTTATAGTTTAAATGCAAATTATGGTTTGCAAGCCCTAAATTGAATTTCTTCAAAAATATACCGTTTTTGCAGTACGCTTCATTTGTAAATTAATAACAACAATTTTGACAAATGAAAACAAAACAGCTAATAATCAGCTGCGTAAACAAGTATACCTTGTTCTTTGTACCATGCTAAAAAAGAATATTTGCGTAATAAAATTCCATCATCAACAAGGTACTGTCGTCCAATTTTCGTTGAGTTCACTGAAGAGACTGAAGAAAAAGTTTTATCGGTTGTTAAGAACATGAAGTCCGATATTGCTGCTTGGCAGCAAAAGAATGTTGTAATATGCGGCAAACAATTCAGTGTAAGACACAATTTAGTGTTCACGATGCTAGATAGCAAAACGGTTCAGTCCATTACAAATCCTGCTTCAGCAGCAGAAATAAACGATTTGGACATAATTTCAAAGAATAGAATTGATAACGAGGCTTGTAAATTGGGCATTTCATCATTACACGCTCGAATAAAATTAATGGAGGGTATACTCCATGTAGCTTATAAGATGCCTTTCACAAAGTTGTGTGCGATCGAAGCAAAAGTAAATCAAACAAGAATCGAATTCAGGCGGCATTTAAAGAACGAATGAGCTTGCGAGTGGATGTTGTACAACAAGGACCTGGCTCTTCGAGCGATGACAATACCTCAAGGCGTTTCTTCCTCAACCCTGTACTTGTTGCTGATATAAAAGGTGTTAATGAAGAACTCATAGATCGCTTCCCAATTGTTCTTCAGATAATAACATATGACCAGAAAATTGATACTGTGAACTATTTGTTAAAAAATATAACTGATACTACATGCCTGGTACTGTCTATAAAATACTGATACATAGAAAGGAGATTATTGATGCAGCAGTACTTCCTATTGGTATGGTCTCCGAGAAAGCAGGAGAAGCTCGTAATAAAGACAATAGGAAGTATAGATTAATATTTTCTAGATAGTACAATAGAACTTCAACAAATACTGATGTACGTAAGTAGTATAAGACGTCAACCTCACAAACATTTTTTAGAATTGGATGATGTAGCTTAAGAAATGTTAGTTGACGAATAAATAAAATTTTTATTTATTTATTATTTTAGACTTATTTTGTTTATACTTATATATGAATATTAGGGTGGTTTTATAAAAATCGATTTGGTATAAAAATATGATTGTAAAAAATTTACCCAAATCGGACTTTGCCTTCCCGTGCCAAAAAAAATCCCTAAAATTTTAAAAATTACAAGGGGAAAATATTACCTTTTATTCATTTTATTAAGCATTTTTATATTTTAAGTTAAGTTTGAATTAAGATGATAAAAAATTTGTAATATGCAAGAAAATATCTTTTCAATTAAGCTATATGACATCTAGAAGCACTTTTAAAATAAGTGGCTATACTTTTTATGATTCAAAAGATCCCAGAGATAGGTCATGTGGTGGTTCAGCTATATTAATTAAATCAAGAATCAAACACCAATGGATGGGTGGTCTCTCCGAAAGTTATATACAAGCAACAAACGTCTGCATTGATGAATTTTACCATAATCTCGTTAATTCGTCAGTTTATTGTCCACCCAGATTCTCCATAACAAAGGATCTGTACAACAGTTTATACAAATCTTTAGGTCCTCACTTTATAGCTGCTGGAGACTATAACGCTAAACACACATACTGGGGCTCCCGCCTAATAAATCCCAGAGGTCGTGTCTTGCATGAATCTGTATCGGAAGTGAGACTTCACGTTATTTCAACTGGGCAACCAACATACTGGCCAACTGACCACAATATAATACTTGACGTAATAGATTTTGGCGTAGCAAAAGGTATATCCCCTGAGCTTATTGAGGCTCAAGCCTCCTTGGATTAATCTTCTGATCACTCACCAACAATTTTCACTATTTGCAGTCTTCACCAAATTGAAACTAGTTATATTTTCCTGTCAAAAAGAATAAACTGGTTAAAATACAAAAAATTTATCAGCACGCACTGTTTGGAACACCAATCTTTAAAAACTTCCGAAGAAATCGATGAGTGCCTGAGGAGCCTCAATGAAAATATTAAAAAAAGCCGTTGAAAATGGTTCTTCTACCTACCGTCAGGCCAGATACAACAAAATTTATTCGACATATGTTGAAAAGCTCTTATCTGAAAAAAGGAGAGCCCGAAGAGAATGGCAAAAGTGTAGATCGCCCCTACTTTAAAATAAGCTGAAGGAATGTACAAACCGAATAAAAAACTTGCTAAGAGTTCATGGAATGCCATCAATGAAGGAATACCTGGAAGGTCTAGACGTGACTCCTCAAACAAACTATTCTCTATGGCGAACAGCCAGACGTCTTAAAAGACCCGTAATCGCAAAACCACTACTGCGTAACCTGAGAGGATCCTGGTCTAGAAATGACGAAGAAAAATGCGATATATTCGCAAGCTATTTAAGGAACGTCTTCACTCCCAATTCATGCACTGACGTGAGAGAATTACCGCCTGTTGTTGCTAGACGTCCTATGGAAATACGTTTCCGATTTTCAGATGTTATAGAGGCTATCGCTTACCTTAATGACAAAAAAGCTCCTGGCGTTGATAAGATAATGCTTTTAGACCTACCCTTTACAGGTAAAAGAATTATTCTTTTTGTTTTTAATGCCATAATTCGGCTTGAACACTTTCCGCCAGTATGGAAAGTTGCCTTAGTAAAGATGATTCCCAAGCCTGGTAAAGATTCTTCAAAGGTGGAGTCTTAGAGGCCTATAAGTTTGTTACCAACTTTGCCGAAACTCTTCGAAAAGCTCATTAAAAACAAGCTGAGTCCGATCCTTAATGACAACAACTGCATCCCAGATCATCAATTTGGTTTTAGAAGTCAACATAGAACAATCGAACAAACTCACAGACTGGTGCAGGTTATAAGAGAAGCCTTTGAGGAAAAGAAGTACTGCTCCGCACTATTTATCGATGTCTCTCAAGCATTCGATAAAGTGTGGCACGAAGGCCTGTTAATCAAACTAAAACTCTATCTACCAGCTAATATTTCAAGCCTGCTAGAAAAATACTTAACCGGCAGACAATTTATGATCAAAGAGGGAAACCAAATAAGTTGTTCCCAACCAATAGGGGCTCATGTACCTCAAGGGAGTATACTAGGTCCAATTTTGTACTTGCTTTACACAGCAGATATGCCAACCAACTGTTTTACGCACACGTCCATATTTTCTGATTATACCGCTTTTCTCAGTATTCATAAAGACCCTAAAGAGGCTTTGAGTCAACTGCAACAACACGTAAGCCAAGTTGAGAAATGGGCAAGGTTATGGGGATAAAAATAAATGAACAAAAATGTACTCACATAACTTTTACCTTACGCAAAGAAACGTGCCTTCCAGTCACTATTAACAACCATTTGGTGCCTCAACGATCCGAGACAAAATATCTTGGTATTCACCTAGATCGCCGCCTCGCATGGAAGCCTCATATAGATGCAAAGCTGACGCAAATGAAACTTAAACCTGCACAAATCCACTGGCTAATGGGTAGAAACTCTGTGCTTCATCTGGATTGTAAACTTCTACTATACAACTCAATTTTAAAATCAATTTGGTGCTACGGTGTACAATTATGGGGCACTGCTTCCTTCCTAAGAATGATAACTGGTGCTCCGTTGTATGTCAAAAACAGCAACATCCATAAGGATCTAGAAGTTCCACTTGTTAAATGCGAAATCCTGAAAATGTGGACAAGTATTTAAATAAGCTGGAAACACATCCACACCCGCTCGCTCGAAGTATCTTGTAACATAGTGGACACCGCCGTCTGAAAAGGAGGGACACTATTGCGCTTAGATGAAGAAATCTATTTATATTATGAGAACTTAAACTTTAGTCTGGCACTGGCTGGACTAATATTATTTCCTTAGTCTTAAGATTTGAAAACTTATTGTTAGTTCAGTTAGCATACCAGTCACTTTCGCTGCCTTGGTGGCCACGTGTTGAATCTGAGCCCAATACGTGAGCCTGCAGTCGAGTTTCATGCCCAGATATTTTACTGCCTTCTGCGTCACCAAAGAATCATCGCCAAACTGAAAATCAACTTCAAGTGGCATGTGACCCCTAGTCATAAGGATGACCTCAGTCTTGTTTGTAGCGAGCTCTAGACCGTGGTTCTCAAGCCATATCCTAGTCCTTATCATGACTTGGTTTAACTTTCTCGTGGCATCGTCCATGTCTCGCGCTGAAATGACCGCCGCTTTATCATCTGCGTACCCCACCAGTTGTGTATCTTCAGGCATATCTATGTTCAGAACAGGACCCAAGATAGATCCCTGCGCTGCGCCGGACGTGATCGTTTTAGCTCTCTGGCCTTCTGGCGTGTTGAAGAGGAGCTCGCGATCACTGAGGTAGCTCTGGAGAATTCCTAGCACGTATCCGGGGACGCGGAATCTTTCACGTAGTGCTGTCATAATGTCCACCCAACGCAGGCTGTTGACAGCATTTCGTACGTCAAGTGTGGCCAGAACGATCGTGCGCTTTGGAAAATAACGTCTGCATTGGGCGCGTTCAAAGCGTCTCACTATATCCTCGATATAGTCGATTTGCCAGGTCGGAAGCCATACTGTTTTCCCGACAGTCCTCCCGCTATCTCAACAGCCTCTGCCAACCTACGTTGCAGTAGCTTCTCAAGTAGTTTTCCGACACTATCCAGCATACAAAGGGGGCGATATGATGACGAATGCGCCGGATCACCTCTTCCTTTACTAATCAGCACGAGCTTTTGTATCTTCCACTGTTTAGATAAAAAACAACTTGGGCCATGCACTTGCAGTATAAGTAGCGGTTCTGGTCGACTTTTAGCCACCAGTTTAAAGGTTGGTATTCCATCCGGACCGGGGCCTTGCCATTTTTAAGATACCTTGCTGCGGTTTTTAGCTCTTCTTCAGTGAAGGGAATAAGTGCTCCATCGACTTTGGGTTCATGTTCCTCACACAGCGGGGTGTGTGCGGGGAATAAACTCTCCACAATGTCGCTGATCTCCTTGCCGTTCAGATGTGGGACGGCAGAGTTTACCCCTAACTTCCCCGTTACGAACTTGTAGCCAAGTCCCCAGGGGTTGCTGTTCAGATCGCTCCGGAGCTCCTCCCATTTCGATTTCCTGCTTGAACGAATTGCATCCCTTAGCGCTTTTCGTGATCGTCTGAAATCTTCGTTTTCCAGCAGCGCTTCACCAATTCTTCTAGCACCGCCTTCTGCTGCACCATCGCGGTCGCATAGGGTTGTATGTGGATTTGTTCGGTCAAGACAATAAGGAATATGAATAGAATTCCAGTATTCACATTCTAATTAAAGTTTGTTTAAATAGAACAAATCAACATTCAACTTACAGTAGTACCGAATAGAAAGAGTGCTGACGAGAAATCGTAGCTGTTTTCGAAAATGCATTAAACTCGGCTAGTATCGGAATTACTTAATTTTTAATAAAAATTTCCATTCTTAGCTGTCACATTTTTAATAATGAACTTAAGCCGAATAAATAGACATAGTTATAAGATACTAGCTAAGCCCCGGTGTGCTTTGCTACCCCAATCATAGTAAAATTATTAAAATATGTAAACAAAAGAATTTATATATTTTTTTAATTTATTGGTTGCCCCACATAAGTTGCAATAAATAATAAGTCAGCCCTACTGTTTACTTAGCACATTAAAATTAGAAATTTACCAGGCTTACAGTTTTGGATATATTTAGAAAGCTTTAATAAGCAAAAATTATTTATAAACTTCTATACATTACCTTAGCCCCTTATTAACATATTAACATTTTTTGGTAACCTGACGAATGCAATTTAAATTATGTTTCTACCTTCATTGGTTTTAAGGTTACGAAAAGTACTAAAACATAATTTTAACCTTTTTTCCCCCCTAAGAGTCCAATTATTCAAAAAAGACACAAAACGTACTCATATTTTTTAGGCCTGTCGCATCCAATTTGAATTATGTTTCTATCTTTATTGGTTGAAAAATATCAAAAAACGCATAAAAAAAACAAAGTATATTTTTAACCCTGTTTTCCCCTTTTGGGTCCAAAATTAAAAAAGTACGAAAAATATTATAATATTTTTTTAAGACCTATCGAACGCAATTTGAATAATGTTTATATCTTTATTGGCTTAAAAGTAACAAAAAATACCAAAAATTACCAAAAGATAATTTTAACCCCTTTTTCCCCCATTTCGGACCAAAATGAAAAAAACACTCCAGATGCCTGTCTGTTTATTTCTTAAGGAAAACGCAAAACTTTTTAAATTTTTTTTCTATCTTATATACATTAAAAGATAGTAGGCTACAGGTTTTTCCTTTTTTGTCCCCTTTTTGTCCCTTTACGGGCCTAATTTCTAAAAATTCGCATGTATTTAAGCAAACATGTATTTAGCTCTACGCGTTTGATCAGTATGGCTTTGGGTAATTTGGTTAGGTAATTCATAACCAGACCTTCCCCACACAAATGGGCGTAGTGTGGGCGTGGCAGCAAAGATTTCCAAAAAAAGTTGCCAATTGTTTCTTCCAGTAGTAACTCGCTGTAAAAACTTCAAAAAAATCGATCTACTGGTGTGGCCAGCTATAAATTACAAACATACATACATACAAACATACATATGTACTTACATACATCCATACATACAAACATACATACATACATTCATACATACATACATACATATATAAATACATACATACATACATACATAAATACATACATACATACATACATACATACATACATACATACATACATACATACATACATACATACATACATACATACATACATACATACATACATACATACATACATACATACATACATACAAACATACATACATACATACATACACCCAAGGCGAATTCACTGACCAGGTGGTGTTGATTTTACAACAACAAAATCGCTGCAAAAACAACATGGTTTTTTATTGTTGCTTTCGTTGGCTCATGTGTCAAATGCAGCTGAATGTTCAATTCGTCTTTATGTATAAATTTTGGTAAACAATGGACATTCTAAGAGTTTTAGAAAAATAAAAACCAAAACAAATTATTAAAAGAAATAAAAGTTAATAATTTTTAATTTCTGTGAAGTGTTTTTTATTGATATAAAGTGATAATAAATAATTATTTTGCTGATGCTTTGGCTGCTGAGATGAAACTACATAATTGTTGATGCTGAAATTTACGTAGAATTGCCCTTGGCCAAGATTTGTATGCGTTCATCATAAATAACATTTTCCAATGTGGAGTTTGTGATAAAAGTTATATACAGGTATGTTACAGTGTTAAATTCGTTTGGAAGTTAAAATAAAATATAATGCGTGGAAGTTACATTTTTATTTGATTTTACTTCCGAATCGAATTTGCTCTGTGACATTGGCCACATTTCTTAACGCGGAATGCAATGCTCTAAAAATTTCCACCTCTTCTTATTTAAAATCAGACTAAAGCACCATTTCGTGGCTCTAATGCGTCAAATTAACTATAGCCACTCGTTTTGAGGCAGATACGTTAAAAAAATCTTTAGCTGTATGTAAATTAAGATTTTTTTGCTGCATTGCACTTTGCGTTTAGGAATTTAGGCTATTGTGTATTTAACACTCATCATCACTTGATTTGCTGTGAATATGTATACATATCGCACTCGTTCAACAATACTGTATTATCTCAACATTTTTTTATTTTATCTTTTGGCAAAAAACAATACATAACACTTATGTCTACCTATGGTTAAAAATTCCCATAGTTCTGACTATTCTTTCTTAATAAAATTACATGTTGTGACCTTTTTGCTGGTGGAATGGTTTATTTCTGTGAATCAAGAAAACAAAATTATTTTGAGCTACTTGAAGTGATTGGCCTTAACAAATGATTGTTTTTTTGCTTTAAAGAGTAGTATTTTGAGTAATGTTGTTATTCTAATAATAAAATATATTAAATACAGCAATACATTTCATGTAAACAAACACAATTCAAAATATTTACTTCTTATTAGCAAAATTAATTCAAGAAAATGATAATAACTAAAAAAATCGCGTTTCTATCTCCAAACAATAAACAAATAAAAAGGTTATGTGGTGCAATACAATAATTGATGGGGTTTCAAAATTTTGCCTAACTTTTGTTAATGGGAAATTCCTTAAGCATTAAGAAAACAGTTTTTTGTCTCTCCTGAACACTTTGAGGTTTTTGAGTTAATACAGTATTGTTGAACGGGTGCGATATGTATGTTCTATAACTTAAAAAAATTGTTTGATTTGTTATGTATTTCACAAAAATAAATTTAAAAAGTGTATACTGCAGTTTTTAAAATCTTCATTTAACTGTGTGAAGTTGTGTTTTAATTTTGTTGTTTTTTGTGTAAGTACCTATTAACGCCAATTTTTCAATGTAAAAGTAATTACAGATAATTAAAAGACTTTGTAAAAAAAGTAACGTATTATATTTAGATCTCTTTTTTTAACGGTATTCAGTAGCTCTAAAAAGAGCTTTTGATTTATGATGGCAATTTCTTTCAAGTATGGACACTAGTTGTATCTAAAAAGAGTAAACGGATTGTTTTAGATATTAAGATTATAGCGATAGGCTCAGTGTTGGACATTTATAAATCTCGTTTCAGATTCAATGCCAAGTTAACAAGTATAGTATATATTTACTTACGTTTATAATAAAAGTTTAAACACTGAATTTCATAGGTTAATTTTGAACATTTTTTTGAATCCCATTTTTCTCTGCTTTGACTTTTGCTCTTTTAAACGTTTGTTTAAGTGGCGTACACGAAAATGAATTCGGCATTTAAAGAAGAAGGCTTTTATTTTTTTAGAGAGCTCAACACTTTCGCTCTCCCTAAGCAGTCGCTTATGAATATCTTTTGAATGGGATATCTTTAAGCCATTCATCTTGTAAAAAATGCCTTCCAACTCCTTAATTTGTTCTACAAATGACCATGTGGGTTTTTTCAGATAGCCTTTCGATACCTGATCGACCCATGTATATGAATTTTCATTACATTTGTACTCTTCAAGGTGTAGCTTTCGAATGATGTAACCTGCTATGTATTCCAACGCATCTTCTTGAAGAGTACCCATGTCTAAAAAATTTGATATATCTAGGTCATTCAGTGTACCAGATTCAGAATCACTGTTAGGCTCTTCAGGGAGATCTGACAAACTGTGCGAAAAAACTTGCTGCGAAACAGTGCTGACACTTTGTTGGTTATTTGTATTAAGCCACTCTGTGGTGTCGTATCCAACATTACCAGTGCCACTGAGGTGTTCGGTGTTTCTGGCTGTTAAAAATAGTAAAATAAATAAAAAAGACAAAACATGCTATTTTATTAACGTACCTAAGATATATTTTCGCATTCGGTACTTTAATTCTTTAGGAGTTGGATGGTCATTTAATCCGCCTTTACTACGTATTGCACCGAAAAAATTTTCAAGTATATCTTGATTTAGCCGCCTAGTACATATGTAGTGCATTTTATATTTTACCGCAACATCCTCAAGGAGCATTTGTAAGGAATTATTAGATAAAATAACTCCTTTTTGGAAATACTCTTGAGATTTTTTGTTTGGGATTAAGGAAGAACTCATCACCTCAGTCATGCGCGTTAAAGTTTTTTGCTGACGCTCTAGGGCTAATCCAAAGGGCTCCTTAAAAAAAATTTTAAAGTTTCAACGTAAACAAAGTGTTTAAATTTACCTTTCCAGGGTAATTGAATGTTTCCAAAGACGAGTTGTGCACGTCAAACCAGTCGTTAACTAACTGCACAAAGTCTGCGGTATCATTTGGATTATATATTTCCAAATCTAACGAAACGCATCGACGAATAGCGTTTGCTGAAGTGTTTGAAAATAGTTGTGCCGCCAACTTCACTTTTTGCCGTCCTTAAAGTTTTAAAAATTTTATTTTTTTATCGGTTATGCAATCAAAAAACTACCTGGGCCTTTTACTTCAAGGTGTTCATTATTTATTTTAAATGTAATTGATACATCGCCGGTTGATGTGTGCTTCATCAAGTCGGTAAAAGTTCGCGCTGTTAGAAGGCTGTTATTATAAACCAATCCGGAATCAATAAAATGATTTCTTATTAGTTTTAAAAGATGTGGTGCGTCAGCCATTACAAAAATCTTATCTGACTTATCGACGGGGTGTGGAAACCATGGCTTTTCTAAAAATTTGGGCAGTAAAATAAAGCAATATTAGTTATTAAAATAAGTGTATTAAAAAACATGGGAATTTGTTTTTAAAAACCACTGATGAATGTTTATGTGGAACCTAATTATGTATATCTTAAAACTAATTAACTTATTTCTCAAATAAACGAGTATTGAATGCAAAATGATAAAAAAAAATTATATAAAAAAAGCTTAAGAATTAAAAACAACTTACCTGGTGAGATGTTTAGTTCTCTCCATAACTTACGATTGGTAGGTCCTAAGTCACATACTATTGCAACAACTGGAAACCCTACCCTGTGAAGTGCAGTTGCGATACTATTTATAATTTCAACAGTCATTTTGCAGTCAAAATTATAAAATATAGGTTGCTTCCAAGATTTACGTAGGCCACGGGCCATTACCACTTGCACATAGTTTGCTGGCGTTCGAACAGTATCAGCAGCTTCGTCATATTCGAAGGTTTCCATTACCTTCATCTCGTCGAAAACGATAATACACGCTTTATCCTCAGGTTCAAGTTCGGAGATCTCGCTCATAAAATCAATGGCAGTTGTAAGAATCCTTTCGCTGAGGTTAACTTTACGGCACCAGCGCTGTAACGTCGAAACATGAGGTAATGGAAACCCTTTGCTATACAAATGGTTGTATGCTCTAGGACTACAAGCATGCAAGCAAATCGCACGCGAAATATCTGGCCAGGTCCATTTGATGTTGGTTGAAACCATTAATTTACGGACTTGCCCTTCACTAAAAATAGAACGCATTGCGTCAATGGCTTTATTTGCCTTCGCCAGGTTACACTTGAGCTCCTGAATTTCGGTTTCCAAACTTTGAATTTTTTCCCAATAGGGTTTAATGTAACTTGATACTACCGGTCTGTGATGAAAAACGTGTTTATTGAGTTCGTTTCAGAAAATAATTCAAAATAACGTAAGTTGACGAAATATAAGAAGCTTACTCAGTTTGGGTTTCTTTTTCCAAAAAAATTTTTTGTTGCAATTTTCCACCAAAAATGGTGGAAATTTCACTGCAGTTAGTATTAAAGTGGTCGTTGGTTAAAAACGACTGATCCATATCGTTTGTCCTCAAATTTTCATGTTGCAATTTTCCACCAAAAATGGTGGAAATTTCACTGCAGTTAGTATTAAAGTGGTCGTTGGTTAAAAACGACTGGTCCATGTCGTTTGTCCTCAAATTGTCATGTTGGGTTTTATATGACATTCTTGTTATTATAATTATCAATATATTATAATGTATTATTTTTAAGCAAAATAACATTCACTTTACTTACATTGGCACAGTATTATGCATCAAGGAAACACATTGTCCCAATTTTAAAATGCTTGAAGGGGCAAAGTGATCCGAGCACACTAAAGCGTTTCGGGAAAAGTCCAGACTGCAAATTTTGGACCACTTTAGCCGGCGATTGTCATTGGGGACGTGGAAGAAGCTCCCATTTCCAGGCTTTTGTTTTTTTTTTGCATATACAGCAGCTTTTCATTTTTACACATATATGTACGTTATATTTTAAAACAGTCACTTTTCTATTTCTTTTAAATTATTTTTAACTTAAATTTGTTTAAAAATTTTAAATTTTTTCAAGTTGTTTTACTCTTTTTGACTGATATTCAAAATTATTTATTCTTTAAATTCAAAAATTTGTTTTTTTACTAACGGCGCACTATGTAAACATAAACAACTTTTGACAACCCAGCCTCGATTTATGCAAGAAAAAAGTAGATCAGCTGTGCTCGTAACAGCACCTGGTCAGTGAATTCGCCTTGCATACACCCCTAGTTTATATAATAGACTGGCTAACCCCCGGTGTGCTTCGCTACCCCAATCATAGTAAAATTAATAAAATATGTAAACAAAAGAATTTATATATTTTTTTAATTTATTGGTTGCCCCACATAAGTTGCAATAAATAATAAGTCAGCCCTACTGTTTACTTAGCACATTAAAATTAGAAATTTACCAGGCTTACAGTTTTGGAGATATTTAGAAAGCTTTAATAAGCAAAAATTATTTATAAACTTCTATATATAATCTTAGCCCCTTATTAACATATTAACATTTTTTGGTAACCTGACGAATGCAATTTAAATTATGTTTCTACCTTCATTGGTTTTAAGGTTACGAAAAGTACTAAAACATAATTTTAACCTTTTTTCCCCCTAAGAGTCCAATTATTCAAAAAAGACACAAAAACGTACTCATATTTTTTAGGCCTGTCGCATCCAATTTGAATTATGTTTCTATCTTTATTGGTTGAAAAATAACAAAAAACGCATAAAAAAAAACAAAATATATTTTTAACCCTGTGTTCCCCTTTTGGGTCCAAAATTAAAAAAGTACGAATAACATAATAATATTTTTTTAAGACCTATTGAACGCAATTTGAATAATGTTTATATCTTTATTGGCTTAAAAGTAACAAAAAATACCAAAAAGTACCAAAAGATAATTTTAACCCCTTTTTCCCCCCATTTCGGACCAAAATGAAAAAAAACTACAGATACCTGTCTGTTTATTTCTTAAGGAAAACGCAAAACTTTTTAAATTTTGTTTCTATCTTATATACATTAAAAGATAGTAGGCTACAGGTTTTTCCTTTTTTGTCCCTTTACGGGCCTAATTTCTAAAAATTCGTATGTATTTAAGCAAACATGTATTTAGCTCTACGCGTTTGATCAGTATGGCTTTGGGTAATTTGGTTAGGTAATTCATAACCAGACCTTCCCCACACAAGTGGGCGTAGTGTGGGCGTGGCAGCAAAGATTTCCAAAAAAAGTTGCCAATTGTTTCTTCCAGTAGTAACTCGCTGTAAAAACTTCAAAAAAATCGATCTACTGGTGTGGCCAGCTATAAATTACAAACATACATACATACATATGTACTAACATACATACAAACATACATACATACGTACATACATACATACATACATACATACATAAATACATACATACATACATACATACATACATACATACATACATACATACATACATACATACATACATACATACATACATACATACATACATACATACATACATACATACATACATACATACATACATACATACATACATACATACATACATACATACATACATACATACATACATACATACATACATACATACACCCCTTCTTTATATAATAGATAGATACAGAGATCACATTTCAAATATTTTTCAAAAGAAGTTCAAACTTCTCTTATATTGTTATATCCAAATTTTATTATGCTTTTGTGCAAATTTTTGTACCTCACCAAAGAAAAAGGTCTGAGACGCACCTCCAATTATACCGATCGACACAGAATCACTTCCTAGGTCGATTAAAACCTGTCAGTCCATCCGTCCGGCTGGGAGTTAGGCTGAATTCCAAAACGCAGTTTGCTTTGCATTACAAATTTTCAACTTCTTCCCTTATGCACTCCTTACAATTTTGACAACGTTTTTTGCTTCCAGGACATTAATATAGCTGCAAACACTCATTTGGATGTAAAAGATATTATCAAAAACCTCATCTTTGCTTTCAGGAAAAACTTGAAATTTTGTGATGAAGGCAAACTGCGTTTTGGAATTCAGCTTTAATGTATTCTTGTAAACAAAGTAGAGACCGCATTTTTGTAGATATTTCGATGAAATCTGGAACAGATAAATTTTTTGGCATAGGAAAAAAGCATGTTGTTTGTGGTGATGATCAGTTAATTTTCCGACAGAGCTCCCGAATTAAGCGTTTTGGGCTATAACTGGCTCAAATATGGCCTTATCTTTACATAATTTTGCACGTTTGTCTATTTTTATGCCAACCGTTTTTGTACCGAAAATAAACATTATCGGTCTATTTTTAAGCTTCTTAAAAATCGCAAAAATAGAAGAACCAGCATGAAGACTTAAATTTTTGTGGGCGCTGCAACCCTTCATTTTCGTCCTTTAGAATTTCTGAATTAGAGGTCTTCTATATGTGTGCCAAGTTTTAAAAAATCGGTGCAATAAAAGTACCAGCATAAAAAGTTTAATTTTTATGGGCGTGACACCGCCCACTTCTTTACCTTCAAAGCTTACACTTTAAAAGCCGTTTTCGTGCGAACTACTTTCCAAAAATCGGTCTGAAAGAGGAATTTAAATTATGTTTCTATCATAATTGATTTTAAAGTTACAAAAAGTACTTAAACATAATTTTAACCCGTTCTTCCCCTTAGGGTCTAATAATTAAATAAGTATCTAAATACGTACTCATATTTTTTAGGCCTGTTACATTTAATTTGAGTAATGTTGCTATCTTTATTGGTTTAAAAGTTACAAAAAACGCTTAGAAAAATCAAAATATATTTTTAACCCTTTTTTCCCCCTTTGGGCCCAAAATTAAAAAAAGTACGAAAAACGTAATCATATTTTTGTAAGACCTATCGAACGCAATTTAAAAAATTGTTCTATCTTTATTGGTTTAAAAGTAACAAAAAGTACCAAAAAGTACGAAAATATAATTTTAAAACCTTTTTTCGGCCTTTCGGACCAAAATTTAAAAAAAAACTCCAGATACCTGTCTGTTTATTTCCTAAGGAAAACGCTTAACTTTTTAAATTTTGTTTCCATCTTATATACATCAAGAGATAGTAGGTTACAGCTTTTTCCCTTTTTGTCCCTTTACGGGCCCAATGTTAAAAAACTCATGTGCATTTAAACAAACACGTAAAGTTTAACACGTGTTGTAAATTTCACGTAATTAGCTCTACGCGTTTGATCAGTATGGCTCTGGGTAATTTTGTTACTTGACCTTCCCACACAAATGGGCGTAGTGTGGGCGTGGCAGTAATAATTTCCAAAAAAAAAGTAGCCTATTGTTCCTTTCAGACTTGAAGTAACACTCTGTAAAAATTTCACAAAAATCGATCCACTGGTGTGGCCAGCTATAAAATACAAACATACATACATACATACATACATACAAACATACACCCCTTCTTTATATAATAGATAGATACAGAGATCACATTCCAAATAATTTTTAAAAGGAGTTCAAACTTCTCTTATATTGTTATATCCAAATTTTATAATGCTTTTGTGCAAATTTTTGTACCTCACCAAAGAAAAAGGTGTGAGACCCACCTCCAATTACACCGATCGACACAGAATCACTTTCTGAGTCGATTAAAACCTGTCAGTCCATCCGTCCGGCTAGGAGTTAGGCTGAATACCAAAACGCAGTTTGCTTTGCATCATGAAATTTCAAGTTTTTCTTGAAAGCAAAGATGATGTTTTTGATAATATCTTCTACTTTCACATGAGTGCTTCCAGCTGTATTAATGTCCTGGAAGCAAAAAACGTTGTCCAAATTGTAAAGAGTGAATAAGGGAAGAAGTTGAAAATTTTTAATGTTAAGCAAACTGCGTTATGGAATTCAGCCTTAATGTATTCTTGTATACAAAGTAGAGACCGCATTTTTGCAGATATTTTGATGAAATTTGGAACAGATAAGTTTTTTGGCTTAAGAAAAAAGCATGTTGTTTGTGGTGATGATCAGGTTATGTTTCGACAGAGCTCCCATACAAATGTCCTCCCGGATTAAGCGTTTTGGGCTAAAACTGGCTAGAATATGGCGTTATCTTCACATAATTTTGCACGTTTGTCTATCTTTATGCCACCCATTTTTGTACCGAAAATAAATATTATCGGTCTATTTTTAAGCTTCATAAAAATCGCAACAATAGAAGAACCAGTTTGAAAACTTATATTTTTGTGGGTGCTGCAATCCTCCATTTTTGTCCTTTAGAATTTCAGAATTAGAGGCCTTCTATATGTGTGCCAATTTTAAAAAATCAGTGCAATAAAAGTACCAGCATAAAAAGTTTAACTTTTATGGGCGTGCCACCGCCCACTTTTTACCTTCAAAATTTTAACTTTAAAAGCCGTTTACGTGCGAACTAATTTCCAAAAATCGGTCTCGAAGAGGAATTTAAATTATGTTTCTATCATAATTTATTTTAAAGTTACAAAAAGTACTAAAACATAATTTTAACCCTTTTTTCCCCTTAGGGTCTATAAAATTAAAAAAGTATCTAAAAACGTACTCATATTTTTTAGGCCTGTTACACTTAATTTGAATAATGTTCCTATCGTTATGGGTTTAAAAGTTACAAAAAACGAATAAAAAAATCAAAATATATTTTTAGCCCTTTTTTCCCCCTTTGGGCCCAAAATTAAAAAAAAGTACGAAAAAAATAATCATATTTTTGTAAGACCTATCGAACGCAATTTGAAAAATTTATCTATCTTTATTGGTTTAAAAGTAACAAAAAATACCAAAAAGTACCAAAATATAATTCAAACCCCTTTTTTCGGCCTTTCGGACCAAAATTTAAAAAAAAAATCAAAATACCTGTCTGTTTATTTCTTAAGGAAAACGCTAAACTTTTTAAATTTTGTTTCTATCTTATAGACATCAAGAGATAGTAGGTTACCGATTCTTCCCTTTTTGTCGACTTTTTATCCCTTTACGGGCCCAATGTTCAAAAACTCATGTGCATTTAAACAAACATGTAAAGCATAACACGTGTTGTAAATTTCAGGTATTTAGCTCTACGCGTTTGAGCAGTATGGCTCTGGGTAATTTTGTTACTTGACCTTCCCACAAAAATGGGCGTAGTGTGGGCGTGGCAGCAATAATTTCCAAAAAAAGTAGCCTATTGTTCCTCTCAGACTTGAAGTAACACTCTGTAAAAATTTCAAAAAAATCGATCCACTGGTGTGGCCAGCTATGAAATACAAACATACATACATACATACATACACCCCTTCTTTATATAATAGAAGAGATACAGAGATCACATTTCAAATATTTTTCAAAAGAAGTTCAAACTTCTCTTATATTGTTATATCCAAATTTTATTATGCTTTTGTGCAAATTTTTGTACCTCACCAAAGAAAAAGGTCTGAGACACACCACCAATTATACCGATCGACACAGAATCACTTCCTGGGTCGATTTAAACCTGTCAGTCCATCCGTCCGGCTGGGAGTTAGGCTGAATTCCAAAACGCAGTTTGTTTTGCATTACAAATTTTCAACTTCTTCCCTTATGCACTCCTTACAATTTTGACAAAGTTTTTTGCTTCCAGGACATTAATATAGCTGCAAACACTCGTTTGGATGAAAAAGATATTATCAAAAACCTCATCTTTGCTTTCAGGAAAAACTTGAAATTTTGGGATGAAGGCAAACTGCGTTTTGGAATTTAGCCTTAATGTATTCTTGTAAACAAAGTAGAGACCGCATTTTTGTAGATATTTCGATGAAATCTGGAACAGATAAATTTTTTGGCATAGGAAAAAAGCATGTTGTTTGTGGTGATGATCAGTTAATTTTTCGACAGAGCTCCCATACAAATGTCCTCCCGGATTAAGCGTTTTGGGCTATAACTGGCTCAAATATGGCCTTATCTTTACATAATTTTGCACGTTTGTCTATTTTTATGCCACCCGTTTTTGTACCGAAAATAAACATTATCGGTCTATTTTTAAGCTTCTTTAAAATCGCAACAATAGAAGAACCAGCATGAAGACTTAAATTTTTGAGGGCGCTGCAACCCTTCATTTTCGTCCTTTAGAATTTCTGAATTAGAGGTCTTCTATATGTGTGCCAAGTTTGAAAAAATTGGTGCAATAAAAGTACCAGCATAAAAAGTTTAATTTTTATGGGCGTGGCACCGCCCACTTCTTTACCTTCAAAACTTAAACTTTAAAAGCCGTTTTCGTGCGAACTAATTTCCAAAAATCGGTCTGAAAGAGGAATTTAAATTATGTTTCCATCATAATTGATTTTAAAGTTACAAAAAGTACTAAAACATAATTTTAACCCGTACTTCCCCTTAGGGTCTAATAATTAAATAATTATCTAAATACGTTCTCATATTTTTTAGGCCTGTTACATTTAATTTGAGTAATGTTGCTATCTTTATTGGTTTAAAAGTTGCAAAAAACGCTTAGAAAAATCAAAATATATTATTAACCCTTTTTTCCCCAAAAATTAAACTAGCTATGCCCCGGTGTGCTTCGCTACCCCAATCATAGTAATTTTATTAAAATATGTAAGCAAAAGAATTTATATATTTTTTTAATTTATTGGTTGCCCCACATAAGTTGCAATAAATAATAAGTCAGCCCCACTGTTTACTTAGCACATAAAAATTGGAAATTTACCAGGCTTACAGTTTTGGAGATATTTAGAAAGATTTAATAAGCAAAAATTATTTATAAACTTCTATATATAATCTTAGCCCCTTATTAACATATTAACATTTTTTTGGTAACCTGACGAATGCAATTTAAATTATGTTTCTACCTTCATTGGTTTTAAGGTTACGAAAAGTACTTAAACATAATTTTAACCTTTTTTCCCCCTAAGAGTCCAATTATTCAAAAAAGACACAAAAACGTACTCATATTTTTTAGGCCTGTCGCATCCAATTTGAATTATGTTTCTATCTTTATTGGTTGAAAAATAAAAAAAAACGCATAAAAAAAACAAAATATATTTTTAACCCTGTTTTCCCCTTTTGGGTCCAAAATTAAAAAAGGACGAAAAACATAATAATATTTTTTTAAGACCTATCGAACGCAATTTGAATAGTGTTTATATCTTTATTGGCTTAAAAGTAACAAAAAATACCAAAAAGTACCAAAAGATAATTTTAACCCCTTTTTCCCCCATTTCGGACCAAAATGAAAAAAACTCCAGATACCTGTCTGTTTATTTCTTAAGGAAAACGCAAAACTTTTTAAATTTTGTTTCTATCTTATATACATTAAAAGATAGTAGGCTACAGGTTTTTCCCTTTTTGTCCCCTTTTTGTCCCTTTTCGGGCCTAATTTCTAAAAACTCGTATGTATTTAAGCAAACATGTATTTAGCTCTACGCGTTTGATCAGTATGGCTTTGGGTAATTTGGTTAGGTAATTCATAACCAGACCTTCCCCACACAAATGGGCGTAGTGGGGGCGTGGCAGCAAAGATTTCCAAAAAAAAGTTGCCAATTGTTTCTTCCAGTAGTAACTCGCTGTAAAAACTTCAAAAAAATCGATCTAATGGTGTGGCCAGCTATAAATTACAAACATACATACATGCAAACATACATATGTACTTACATTAGAGATGAGTGATATTTCCGTACCTGTGATTTTATACCTGTTACTTGCAAATCACTGGTAACGACAGTGACATAAACTGTGAAGTAACTGCTACTGCTACTTTTAAGTTATTGTGTTATTTAAATAACATTTTGACATGTAACGACAGTGACATAAACCGTGAAGTAACTGTTTCTACTAAAGTGTTACTTTTAATTTATTATGTTACTAAAAGTAACATTTTGAAATATTGTGCAGTAATTTTACCTGCGATGTTACTCTTATTATGTTAAACTTTGCAAAATGTAAAGTAACATTTTTGTGCTCCATGTTTACATTTGGTCTTAGCTAACAAATCATGTTGCTGCTTTTGTTCTTTAAAAGAAGTAAAGGGCTTATGTGCTTGTATGTGTGTTTGTCAAAGTGCTGTTAAAAACTTTACAACAGAGGTGCCGTCAGAGACCAGCGCCGAGCATTGTTTGTCCGCGACGGCGGATTAAATTCAGATATGAGCCGGCTGAAGAATTAATATTCAAAAACAGATTTAAACACACATTTATTTTAAACACATATCGTAACCTAAAATGAAAAAAAGCACAGCTAACAAAAATAGAACTTTACATGATAAGCGAAAATCTTTGTAAAGGTACAACAAAAATATTTCGAAAAAAATGCGTATAAAGTTTTTAGTTTGCTCCAATTATGTATGTATATAGAAACGAATAATAAAATTTTTTTACACGTTATAAGTAGAAACATTTTTAATATGAAACTTATATACGACATTAAACATAACAAACAATTCTGAATCGTTAACGCCAAAAATGCATTTCTAGAATTACGACATTTGAGTAAATAAGCGATATATATAAATCGTTATCTAAAATGAAATTTTAGTTAATATGTTCAGGGTTTTTGGACTTAACTTTCAATTATCAAGAAATACAAATATTTTTGATTGGTGAAGTAAAAAAGACTAAAAATATCAAAATCTTTCTCAAATAGCTCAAGAAAATTTTTTGTGCATTAGGATCGCCAGTCCATGCGAAAGAATATTTTCAAAAGCTGGACAAGTCCTAAATGACCGACGAACGCGTTTAAACGAGAAAAAGCACAAATGTTATATTATACTTAGTTGTGTTATGTACATATACAGCTTAATTTGTGTTATTTGTTTTTTTTTAGGTTTTTGTTTTTGTTACAATGGATTTCAACTACATATTTTTATATATTTTTATGTTTGGAATCTATTTAACAAGAATTTTAAGCTGCTTTTCTAAATTAAAGCTTTATCTCAATGCTCCATTGGAGCTTAAAAACTTATCTCAAAAGGTATAAATTTAAATTTTTTATAAATATTTTGTTTAAAGTAAATTAAAAATATTAATATAAATATGGAATATTGTTTGTAACTATGTACGTACATACCTGTTGAAAATTGATATTTCTTATTCATAAATATTTTTAATTCTTATTTATCATTTATATTATTTTTCCAATGCGTTGTTCAGGAGTTCGTTAAAAAGAACTAAAATCGCATAATAACTGCTTAAAATAACATTATGTATAATAATTTAACAGAGATTAAAATAACTCTTTTACAAGAAGTGAAAAATGCTAAACAGTGATCACTGTCACTGTTTAAATAACCGGTGATTTTAAAATCGCATTCACTATTAACGATATTCCCTAAAAATCACGGGATCGCTCACCTCTAACTTACATACATACATACATACAAACATACATACATACATTCATACATACATACATACATACATACATACATACATACATACATACATACATACATACATACATACATACATACATACATACATACATACATACATACATACATACATACATACATACAAACATACATACATACATACTAGAGGTGAGCGATCCCGTGATTTTTAGGGAATATCGTTAATAGTGAATGCGATTTTAAAATCACCGGTTATTTAAACAGTGACGGTGATCACTGTTTAGCATTTTTCACTTCTTGTAAAAGAGTTATTTTAATCTCTGTTAAAATAATATACATAATGTTATTTTAAGCAGTGATTATGCGATTTTAGCTCTTTTTAACAAACTCCTGAACAACGCATTGGAAAAATAATTTAAATGATAAATAAGAATTCAAAATATTTATAAATAAGAAATATCAATTTTCAATAATATCCCATATTTATATTAATATTTTTAATTTACTTTAAACAAAATTTTGATACAAAATTTAAACTTATACCTTTTGAGATAAGTTTTTAAGCTCCCTTGGAGCATTGAGGTAAAGCTTTAATTAGAAAAGCAGCTTACAATTCTTGTTAAATAGATTCCAAACATAAAAATATATAAAAATAGTTGAAATCCATTGTAACAAAAACAAAAACCTAAAAAAACAAATAACACAAATTAAGCTGTATATGTATGTACATAACACAACTAAGTATAATATAACATTTGTGCGTTTTCTCGTTTAAACGCGTTCGTCGGTCATTTAGGACTTGTCCAGCTTTTGAAAATATTCTTTCGCATGGAACTTATGATCCTAATGCACAATCATTTCCTTGAGCTATTTGAGAAAGACTTGGATATTTATATTTATTTGTACTCCACCGATCAAAAAGATTTTTATTTCTTGATAATTGAAAGTGAAGTTTAAAAAGCCTGATCGTAATAACTAAAATTTCATTTCATCTAACGATTTATAAACATACATCTATCGCCTATTTACTCAAATGTCGTAATTCTAGAAATGCATTTTTGGCGTTAACGATTCAGAATTGTTTGTTATGCTATGCTTTATGTCGTATATAAGTTTCATATTTAAAATGTTTCTACTTATAACGTGTTAAAAAAATTTAATAATTCTTTTCTATATAACGCAAGCAAACTAAAAACTTTATACGCTTTTTTTCGAAATATTTTTTTTATTACGGTGTTGTTTGCGCAAATGAGCGAATTTTTTTATTGTTGTACCTTTACAAAGATTTTCGCTTTTCATGTAAAGTTATATTTTTGTTAGCTGTGCTTTTTTTCATTTTAGCTAACGAAATGTATTTAAAATAAATATGTGTATAAATCTGTTTTTGAGTATTAATGCTTTAGCCGGCTTATAGCCGAATTTAATCCGCCGTCGCGGACAAACAGTGCTCGGCGCAGATCTCTGACGACATCTTTCTGGTAAAGTTTTTAACACAACTTGCACAAACACACAAATAAAAACATAAACGCTTTACTTCTTTTATAGAACAAAATGTAAACATGAAGCACAAAAATGTTACTTTACATTTTGCAAAGTTTAACATAATAAGAGTGCCAGCGCAGGTAAGAGTTACTGCACAATATTTCAAAATGTTATTTTCAGTAACATAATATATTAAAAGTAACACTATAGTAGAAACAGTTACTTCACGGTTTATGTCACTGTCGTTACATGCCAAAATGTTATTTGAGTAACACAATAAAATAAAAGTAACAGTAGCAGTTACTTCACAGTTTATGTCACTGTCGTTATCAGTGATTTGCAAGTAACAGGTATAAAATCACAGGTACGGAAATATCGCTCATCTCTAATACATACATACATACACCCCTTCTTTATATAATAGATAGATACAGAGATCACATTTCAAATATTTTTCAAAAGAAGTTCAAACTTCTCTTATATTTTTATATCCAAATTTTGTTATGCTTTTGTGCAAATTTTTGTACCTCACCAAAGAAAAAGGTCTGAGACGCACCTCCAATTATACCGATCGACACAGAATCACTTCCTAGGTCGATTAAAACCTGTCAGTCCATCCGTCCGGCTGGGAGTTAGGCTGGATTCCAAAACGCAGTTTGCTTTGCATTACAAACTTCTTCCCTTATACACTCCTTACAATTTTGACAACGTTTTTTGCTTCCAGGACATTAATATAGCTGCAAACACTCATTTGGATGTAAAAGATATTATCAAAAACCTCATCTTTGCTTTCAGGAAAAGCTTGAAATTTTGTGATGAAGCCAAACTGCGTTTTGGAATTCAGCCTTAATGTATTCTTGTAAACAAAGTAGAGACCGCATTTTTGTAGATATTTCGATGAAATCTGGAACAGGTAAATTTTTTGGCATAGGAAAAAAGCATGTTGTTTGTGGTGATGATCAGTTAATTTTTCGACAGAGCTCCCATACAAATGTCCTCCCGGATTAAGCGTTTTGGGCTATAACTGGCTCAAATATGGCCTTATCTTTACATAATTTTGCACGTTTGTCTATTTTTATGCCACCCGTTTTTGTACCGAAAATAAACATTATCGGTCTATTTTGAAGCTTCTTAACAATAGAAGAACCAGCATAAAGACTTAAATTTTTGTGGGCGCTGCAACCCTTCATTTTCGTCCTTTAGAATTTCTGAATTAGAGGTCTTCTATATGTGTGCCAAGTTTAAAAAAATCGGTGCAATAAAAGTACCAGCATAAAAAGTTTAATTTTTATGGGCGTGGCACCGCCCACTTCTTTACCTTCAAAACTTAAACTTTAAAAGCCGTTTTCGTGCGAACTAATTTCCAAAAATCGGTCTGAAAGAGGAATTTAAATTATGTTTCTATCATAATTTATTTTAAAGTTACAAAAAGTACTAAAACATAATTTTAACCCGTTCTTCCCCTTAGGGTCTAATAATTAAATAAGTATCTAAATACGTACTCATATTTTTTTGGCCTGTTACATTTAATTTAAGTAATGTTACTATCTTTATTGGTTTAAAATTTACAAAAAACGCTTAGAAAAATCAAAATATATTTTAAACCCTTTTTTCCCCCTTTGGGCCCAAAACTAAAAAAAAGTACGAAACACGTAATCATATTTTTGTAAGACCTATCGAACGCAATTTGAAAAATTTTTCTAACTCTATTGGTTAAAAAGTAACAAAAAGTACCAAAAAGTACGAAAAAAATAATTTTAAAACCTTTTTTCGGCCTTTCGGCCTGTTTATTTCCTAAGGAAAACGCTTAACTTTTTAAATTTTGTTTCCATCTTATATACATCAAGAGATAGTAGGTTACAGATTTTTCCCTTTTTGTCCCTTTACGGGCCCAATGTTAAAATACTCATGTGCATTTAAACAAACATGTAAAGTTTAACACGTGTTGTAAATTTCACGTAATTAGCTCTACGCGTTTGATCAGTATGGCTCTGGGTAATTTTGTTACTTGACCTTCCCACATAAATAGGCGTAGTGTGGGCGTGGCAGTAATAATTTCCAAAAAAAGTAGCCTATTGTTTCTTTCAGACTTGAAGTAACACTCTGTAAAATTTTCACAAAAATCGATCCACTGGTGTGGCCAGCTATAAAATACAAACATACATACATACATACATACATACATACACCCCCATCCAGCAATTTTTTCATTTTTTAATCAAATTTGAGTCTTTTTTGACTCCACTGCGCGATTAAAAAGGCAAAATATGCGCGCATTTTCTGAGCATAAAAGATACTTTTGTCGGTAGAAAAAGTTAACTTCCGGTGACTCTTCTTGATAAGTGTTTTATGAGTCTTTTTTGATATCAGTTTAAAGTCATTTTCGACTCTTTTTTAAGTAGTATTTGAAGTGTTTTCTGATCATATATAAGTCTTATTTTAGTTCGTTTGTGACTCTCTTTTGAGTCGTCTTTTAGTCATAACTATAGTCGCTTTCGAGTCTTTTGTAAGTCACTTTATTGTCATTTATCACACATACTTCTATTTTATTATTTATTTTATTATTAATTATTATTGACATTTTCAAAATACATATGTATATACCATAAATAAACAAAAAAAGAAGGTAATAAAAATTGCTCCGTGTTCTTGTTTTGCCCCATATGGCTGCTTAAGTTCTTCTTCCTCTTCCAAGTTTTCTACCTGTCTTCTGCATATTTGAGCTGCAACGTTTTTCCCCTTTCTTACTTTGCAATTGACAGTTTGATTAAAATATCTTACTTTAAGGATTTTTGGATAATTACTTAATTTAATTACATGTTTTTATTATTAATCCTTTAATTTCACTTTCACAGCAAAACGAATTTTATACCACGATGTTACTTTTTAAATGAACAAAAATTTAAGTGTTTGACATTTACTTAACAAGCAGTGTTCAATCCTCTATCTGCGCAAAATATGATCATAAAATACATAATTTTAATCACTTCTTAAGCGCCTGCATGATCTGTTTTTGATTAAGCATTTTTCAATCTTCTAGGTGAACGAAAAATGATAATAAATGACGAAAAACGTAGTCACATTTTAAACGTATTGATGGTTAATTTGCGATTGCTATACAATTTGTTATTGTAAATAAAATCAAACTCATTTTACTCAGTAGCGCGAATCATTTTCTAGTCCTTTTTTGATCGTGTAAGTGATTAATCAGTTTTTGATCACCAAAAGTACTCTTTAAAGACTCAGAAAGGTGATTTTTCGAAAAACAATCTTCCAAATGCTATCTGGGCCCCTTCTTTATATAATAGATAGATACAGAGATCACATTTCAAATAATTCTTAAAAGGAGTTCAAACTTCTCTTATATTGTTATATCCAAGTTTTATAATGCTTTTGTGCAAATTTTTGTACCTCACCAAAGAAAAAGGTGTGAGACCCACCTCCAATTACACCGATCGACACAGAATCACTTTCTGAGTCGATTAAAACCTGTCAGTCCATCCGTCCGGCTAGGAGTTAGGCTGAATACCAAAACGCAGTTTGCTTTGCATCATGAAATTTCAAGTTTTTCTTGAAAGCAAAGATGATGTTTTTGATAATATCTTCTACTTTCACATGAGTGCTTCCAGCTGTATTAATGTCCTGGAAGCAAAAAACGTTGTCCAAATTGTAATAAGTGAATAAGGGAAGAAGTTGAAAATTTTTAATGTTAAGCAAACTGCGTTATGGAATTCAGCCTTAATGTATTCTTGTATACAAAGTAGAAACCGCATTTTTGCAGATATTTCGATGAAATTTGGAACAGATAAGTTTTTTGGCTTAAGAAAAAAGCATGTTGTTTGTGGTGATGATCAGGTTATTTTTCGAGAGAGCTCCCATACAAATGTCCTCCCGGATTAAGCGTTTTGGGCTATAACTGGCTAGAATATGACCTTATCTTTACATAATTTTGCACGTTTGTCTATCTTTATGCAACCCACTTTTGAACCGAAAATAAATATTATCGGTCTATTTTTGAGCTTCATAAAATTCGCAACGATAGAAGAACCAGTTTGAAAACTTATATTTTTGTGGGTGCTGCAATCCTCCCCTTTTGTCCTTTAGAACTTCGGAATTAGAGGCCTTCTATATGTGTGCCAATTTTAAAAAATCAGTGCAATAAAAGTACCAGCATAAAAAGTTAAACTTTTATGGGCGTGCCACCGCCCACTTTTTACCTTCAAAATTTTAACTTTAAAAGCCGTTTACGTGCGAACTAATTTCCAAAAATCGGTCTCGAAGAGGAATTTAAATTATGTTTCTATCATAATTTATTTTAAAGTTACAAAAAGTACTAAAACATAATTTTAACCCTTTTTTTCCCTTAGGGTCTATAAAATTAAAAAAGTATCTAAGAACGTACTCATATTTTTTAGGCCTGTTACACTTAATTTGAATAATGTTCCTATCGTTATGGGTTTAAAAGTTACAAAAAACAAATAAAAAGATCAAAATATATTTTTAGCCCTTTTTTCCCCCTTTGGGCCCAAAATTAAAAAAAGTACGAAAAACGTAATCATACTTTTGTAAGACCTATCGAACGCAATGTGAAAAATTTTTCTATCTTTATTGGTTTAAAAGTAACAAAAAGTACCAAAAAGTACCAAAATATAATTCAAACCCCTTTTTTCGGCCTTTCGGAACAAAATTTAAAAAAAAAATCAAAATACCTGTCTGTTTATTTCTAAAGAAAAACGCTAAACTTTTCAAATTAACTATGTCTATTTATTCGGCTTAAGTTCATTATTAAAAATGTGATAGCTAAGAGTGGAAATTTTTATTAAAAATTAAGTAATTCCGATACTAGCCGAGTGTAATGCATTTTCGAAATCAGCTACGATTTCTCGTCAGCACTCTTTCTGTTCGGTACTACTGTAAGTTGAATGTTGATTTGTTCTATTTAAACAAACTTTAATTAGAATTTGAATACTGGAATTCTATTCATATTCCTTATTGTCTAGACCGAACAAATCCACATACAACCCTATGTTCTCTTATTCACATTCTATTTGCATTTATCACTAGTTACTTCTATTATTTATTTTTATTTTCATTTTGCCTTTGGCCATCCATTGGATGACACTAAATTTATTTAATTTTTTTATATATTTTATTTATCATTCATTCTGTTATTCGACTGCTTTCGATAATTTTTCTATTCATGATTTTTACATTGAGCCATGTGTTTGTAATACATTTATGGTTATTTATTTGAACTTTTCTATACATCTTATAACAATTGGCGAATTCACAAGGTACGATACAATAGCATATTGTATTATTGTCATATAATTTCACAATAGCATAAAAATTTTGTTGTTGCTTTTCATACGAAACTTGTTGTGAAGCAATACAACTTTGTGTGATATGTTTATTGTGATGTCGTATTATATACAAAGTCATACGCCAAGCGCCTAAAACGAAACGGCGAGTTTTTTAATTTATTTTTAGAGCCGCTAGCACTCGCATCCGTTAAAAACGTCTATACTAAAAACTTAGGCAAAACCGCCAAAGAAGATTCCTTAAGCCGCCTCCGCCGGCAAAAATAGCCGGCACTGCTCTCTGACACATCAGCTGTTTTTTGTTTACGTAAAAAATAACAACATTCTTGTGATTTTTTACTAAAACTCTGCTTATTTTAATGGATTTTAGAGATTCTAACCAGGTTAGATATAGACTATTTTGTGTTTTAATGGGTCTAATTTCTACAAATTATTAAGTTAAGCCAAGAGCAGCACCAGATTTATGTACATAAATATGTGTTTGTTTTTCTATCGTTTGGTCGTATCAGCTGATTTAGATTTTAAATACGACACCTACAAATATACGAAGAGTTGTTCACAACGGTCATATTTTTTGGTTGTATTATTTTACAATATATGATTTCACAAGACCTTGTGAATTCACCAAATGTCTATTTATTCGACTTGAGTTCATTATTAAAAATGTGATAGCTAAGAATGGAAATTTTTATTAAAAATTAAGTAATTCCGATACTAGCCGAGTGTAATGCATTTTCGAAATCAGCTACGATTTCTCGTCAGCACTCTTTCTATTCGGTAATACTGTAAGTTAAATGTTGATTTGTTCTATTTAAACAAACTTTAATTCGAATTTGAATACTGGAATTCTATTCATATTCCTTATTGTCTAGACCGAACAAATCCACATACAACCCTATGTTCTCTTATTCTCATTCTATTTGCATTTATCACTAGTTACTTCTATTATTTATTTTTATTTTCATTTTGCCTTTGGCCATCCATTGGATGACACTAAATTTATTTAATTTTTTTTTATATATTTTATTTATCATTCTGTTGTTCGATTGCTTTCGTAGCTGATTTCGAAAATGCATTACACTCGGCTAGTATCGGAATTACTTAATTTTTAATAAAAATTTCCATTCTTATCTATTATATAAAGAAGGGGTGTATGTATGTGTGTATGTATGTTTGTATTTTATAGCTGGCCACACCAGTGGATCGATTTTTGTGAAATTTTTACAGAGTGTTACTTCAAGTCTGAAAGGAACAATAGGCTACTTTTTTTTGGAAATTATTGCTGCCACGCCCACACTTCGCCCATTTGTGTGTGAAGGTCAAGTAACAAAATTACCCAGAGCCATACTGATCAAACGCGTAGAGCTAAATACGTGAAATTTACAACACGTGTTAAACTTTACATGTTTGTTTAAATGCACATGAGTTTTTTAACATTGGGCCCGTAAAGGGACAAAAAGGGAAAAATCTGTAACCTACTATCTCTTGATGTATATAAGATGCAAATAAAATTTAAAAAGTTAAGCGTTTTCCTTAGGAAATAAATAGACAGGTCTCTGGAGTTTTTTTTTAAATTTTGGTCCGAAAGGCCGAAAAAAGGTTTTAAAATTATATTTTCGTACTTTTTGGTACTTTTTGTTACTTTTAAACCAATAAAGATAGAAAAATTTTTCAAATTGCGTTCGATAGGTCTTACAAAAATATGATTATGTTTTTCGTACTTTTTTTTAATTTTGGGCCCAAAGGGGGGAAAAAAGGGTTAAAAATATATTTTGATTTTTCTAAGCGTTTTTTGTTATTTTTAAACGAATAAAGATAGGAACATTACTAAAATTAAGTGTAACAGGCCTAAAAAATATGAGTACGTATTTAGATACTTAATTAATTATTAGACCCTGAGGGGAAGAATGGGTTAAAATTATGTTTTAGTACTTTTTGTAACTTTAAAATCAATTATGATAGAAACATAATTTAAATTCCTCTTTCAGACCGATTTTTGGAAATTAGTTCGCACGAAAACGGCTTTTAAAGTTTAAGTTTTGAAGGTAAAGAAGTGGGCGGTGCCACGCCCATAAAAATTAAACTTTTTATGTTGGTACTTTTATTGCACCGATTTTTTAAAACTTGGCACACATATAAAAGACCTCTAATTCAGAAATTCTAAAGGACGAAAATGAAGGGTTGCAGCGCCCACAAAAATTTAAGTCTTCATGCTGGTTCTTCTATTGTTGCGATTTTTAAGAAGCTTAAAAATAGACCGATAATGTTTATTTTCGGTACAAAAACGGGTGGCATAAAAATAGACAAACGTGCAAAATTATGTCAAGATAAGGCCATATTTGAGCCAGTTATAGCCCAAAACGCTCTGTCAAAAAATTAACTGATCATCACCACAAACAACATGCTTTTTTCCTATGCCAAAAAATTTATCTGTTCCAGATTTCATCGAAATATCTACAAAAATGCGGTCTCTACTTTGTTTACAAGAATACATTAAGGCTGAATTCCAAAACGCAGTTTGCCTTCATCACAAAATTTCAAGTTTTTCCTGAAAGCAAAGATGAGGTTTTTGATAATATCTTTTACATCCAAATGAGTGTTTGCAGCTATATTAATGTCCTGGAAGCAAAAAACGTTGTCAAAATTGTAAGGAGTGTATAAGGGAAGAAGTTTGTAATGCAAAGCAAACTGCGTTTTGGAATCCAGCCTAACTCCCAGCCGGACGGATGGACTGACAGGTTTGAATCGACCCAGGAAGTGATTCTGTGTCGATCGGTATAATTGGAGGTGGGTCTCAGACCTTTTTCTTTGGTGAGGTACAAAAATTTGCACAAAAGCATAATAAAATTTGGATATAACAATATAAGAGAAGTTTGAACTTCTTTTGAAAAATATTTGAAATGTGATCTCTGTATCTATCTATTATATAAAGAAGGGGTATATGTATGTATGTACGTTTGTATGTATGTATGTATGTATGTATGTATGTATGTATGTATGTATGTATGTATGTATGTATGTACGTATGTATGTATGTATGTATGTATGTATGTATGTATGTATGTATGTATGTATGTATGTATGTATGTATGTATGTATGTATGTATGTATGTATGTATGTATGTATGTATGTATGTATGTATGTATGTATGTATGTATGTATGTATGTATGTATGTATCTATGTATGTATGTATGTATGTATGTATGTATGTATTTATGTATGTATGTATGTATGTATTTATGTATGTATGTATGTATGTATGTATGTATGTATGTATGTATGTATGTATGTATGTATGTATGTATGTATGTATGTATGTATGTATGTATGTATGTATGTATGTATGTATGTATGTATGTATGTATGTATGTATGTATGTATGTATGTATGTATGTATGAATGTATGTATGTATGTTTGTATGTATGTAGGGGTGCCAGCAGTCGATCTTCGCAGATCTAGTAGACAGAGACGAGAGTGACAGACAACATAATGAAAAGTAATGACAACGAACAGAAAAGATGAAAGAACAGGGGAGTTGAACACGGACAATCAAGCCGACAACACGCTACCGGACATAATAAGTTTATAATTATTAATAATAAGTTAACATAAGTGAATATTCATCAAATAAATGAATAACTAATGAATTTAAGTGCCAAATGCGTGTTTTAATTTCAACAGATGGATCATCAAATCCTACAAATGGGGGCTTAACCGGGATCCACCACGATCCAAAGCGAATCGAAATGATTTAAAATATGTAGAACATTGTTAACATAAAAAGTGAATGTTAAAGGGCTGGATGAAGAATAAAATTGTGACGAAAAAACTAAGCAATAAAATTTATAGTGATTTAAAATAAAACATTATTAAAACTGTGGCGACAAATAAAACAACAACAAACATAACATTATAAAACTGTGTTGAATACCAGCAAAATAAAATATAAAAACTTGTGTATGCAAAAATTTCTGAAAAAAAAAGCCGTTAAATATCAAAAGCAAAAACACTACATACAAAGCCGGGAACCAAGAACAAAGTTTGTGAAGAAGGAAAAAAAACTTGAAACGGTATAAAACTTTAAAAAAAAACTACCTTAAACAAAATTGTGAGTACATGCATACACATAAGAGGCAAGTGAAGCACTCTGAAGAGATACCAACACAACTTTCGTACGCAAATGAAGAGAGGCAGAATCCCAAAGCAACTTAAGAGACGCAAGCTGAGGTGATGTATAAAGATGTTCTAGACGTGAAGGAGGAGCTTAATTTATAAGAGAAGATAAGTAACAGCTTAATCTAAGATAAATAAAAAAAAAATATTTTGTGAAGTAAAGACGAAAAGAGATCGTAAAGGTGTAAGAAAAATATATACGTAAAGACGTAAGAATGATAAAGAGATGAAAAGATGTTTTGATGTAAAGATGTAAAAATATTGAAAGAGTAAAATTTGTAGATTAGACGAATAAAAATAATATAGCAAAGAAGTAAAGAAATACTGAAGAAAGAAGTAAAATCAAAGATATTTTAGAAGTTAAGAAAGAGAAATCTGTCGAACGTATTGAAGTAAATGTTATGTTGATAGTACAGTTGAATTACTTGGTGCTTTTTAACATATTTTTATTAACATAGCATTTAGATAAAAGAAAATTGAGAAAGTTGTTATAGAGTTTTAGAGGCTTTGCTGCTGTAAATAAAAGCAAACACGAGTGAATATTTAGTATAAAGTAGTAGGGATATTAAACAGAGAAATAATTGAAATCAAATACAATAATTTAAATATTATATAGAGCATTTTGCTAAAAATATTTTTATGAATTATTTAGAGGAAAATAAAATATTCGATTTTCTAAACTATTTAACTATTTACAGTAAAATAATTAAAATCAAATATAATAATTATAATAATATATGAACTATTTTTAATACTATTTTCGTAAAGTTAATATTATTTGATAATATAATCCCTTTGTAATATTTGACCTAAAGACGACATGGAGTTAAAACAGATTTTAGGACTGACGGTTGAAGAGCTGAAGGCTAAGTGTAGTGAGTTGGGGTTGGACGAGGACGGTTCAAAGACTATTTTACAGGAACGGGTTATCAGGTATCACGGGTTTGGGGAACCGAGTGGTAGTGCTAGGTCTGAATACGGCGAAGCGGCTTCCGCTGTTCGACAGCCAGTGTATGCAGAACATCATGGACCTTCTCATTTTAGTTTGAGAGATATCGAGGACACTTTAGCGAGATTTTCTGGCGAAGGGCAACCCGAAATCGGAATATGGCTTAACGACTTTGAAGATTGTGCGGCGACCGTGGGGTGGAGTGAGCTGCAAAAATATATATACGCCCGGCAATTACTATCGGGTGCCGCTAAAGTATTTTGCCGAAGTCAAGCTGGTGTTCGTGATTGGTCGTCATTGAAAATGGCGTTAAGAAAGGAGTTTGGTGTCCAATTGTCAGCTATTGAGATCCATCGTATGTTAAAGAATAGGAAAAAACGCGCAAACGAAAGCCTTAAGGAGTACCTGTACTGCCTCATCGAAATTGGGTCTCCGATTAGTGTAGACGAAGTAGCATAGTAGAGTATTTTATCGAAGGTATACCTGATAGTCGAGTAAATAAGACGGTATTGTACCAGGCCACAGGCATAGATGATTTGAAGGTGAAGTTAAAGGTGTACGAGAAGGTCACTAAACCAACTCAATCATCAAACATCAGCAGACCTCGTCCTAAACCAGAACCCACCATAGACGTTAAGAAGGAAAACCAGAAGGCTCAACGTTGCTACAACTGCGGCGAAAGGGGCCATATTAGCAAAGATTGCAACCAAAAACAACCGAAGTGCTTTAAATGCCAAGATGTAGGGCATAAATCGTTTGAGTGCAGAAAAGGGGAAAAGCCGAAAGATGAACGAGAGCCAAAGAAAGAAGGCGGTAGTATGCATACGTTATCGTCAGCATCAGGATCAAAACCAAAAGAGAAGATTATATCACGAACTAACAGAGTTTTCAAAGACGTAAATATACTCGGTTACGAAGTTTCCGCCATAGTCGGCACAGGTAGCGATATCAGCTGTGTGAGGTACCACTCTCTCTTGATGATGCCAGATGTAAAGGTGAGCTCCGAGAAAAGAACGATGATAGGAATCGGAGAAAGAGAGATTCAAACCATTGGTGCTTTTGAGACAAACGTTGATTTGGACGGTGTGATGGTTCCAATTAAATTTCACGTAGCGCGTGAGCGTGATAGCCTATATTCGGCTGTCCTAGGTAACGATATTCTTGAGCTAGTGGATATTTTAATAAATGCTGAAGGAGCGAAGTTCTCACCAAAGTCTTCAAAACCTGAGGCCAAATTGGAGGCCGCGACGCTAAAGAACTCTACCAAGAATCAATACGACGAAGTTTTGCGAGAACTTGGGGAAATTTGCATCACCGCTGAAACCTATGACTTTGAAGTTTGTCATTTAAAGCGTACCATTCAGGAAGATATTTTGAAAATGATAGACGAATACAACCCGATCAAACCGAAGACGTTTCCAGTGAAGATGAAGATTTTGCTCAAAGACGAAGTACCAGTTAGTCACACCCCACGAAGAATGTCATACGCCGACCAACAAACTGTTGACAAACAAGTCACAGAATGGTTAAAATATGGCATTGTGAAATCTAGTTGCTCTGAGTATTCGTCGCCAGTGGTTTTAGTGTCGAAGAAAGATGGAACTAAAAGGTTATGTTGCGACTACCGACGACTGAATGAGAAGATTCTAAGGGACAACTATAATTGACGATGTGTTGCAGCGTTTGCAAGAAGCGAAGGTGTATACAACACTGGACCTAAAGAACGGGTTTTTCCACGTGCCGATTGAAAAAGAAAGCCAAAAATATACGTCTTTTGTCACACATCGAGGACAATTTGAATTTTTGTATGTACCATTTGGCATATCGAACTCGCCAGCAGTGTTCTGTAGGTACATCGCGGCAGTCTTCCACAAGCTGATAATGGACGGAACCATTGTAGTTTATATGGATGACATGGTCATTTCATCAAGGAGCGAAGAAGAAGGTCTCAGAAAATTGAGAAGAGTTTTGCAAGTCGCGGAGCTAAATGGACTTCAGATCAAGTGGAGCAAATGTCAATTTTTAAAGCGGAAAATAACATTTTTGGGCTACGAGTTGGAAGATTCTACTATTTTGCCGTCAAACGAGAAAACTTTAGCAGTGGAGAAGTTTCCCGTACCAAGAGATCGCAAGGCAATACAAAGATTTTTAGGCCTAGCATCTTATTTTCGTCGTTTTATCCGTAATTATGCGTTAGTAGCGAAACCCGTGTCCGATTTATTAAAGAAAAACGCAGGTTTTAGAATGGGCGATACTGAAATTTTAGCTTTTCAGCAGTTAAAAGCTGCCTTAGTCGGGGCCGGCGTTTTAAGATTGTTTAATCCCCACTCGGAAACGGAGATTCATACAGACGCCAGCAAATATGGTTATGGTGCTGTTCTGTTGCAGCGAGACTCGGTAGACCGTCAGTTGCACCCCATCCAATACATGAGTCGGAAAACCACACCCGCAGAGGAGAAATACCACTCATACGAGCTGGAGGTACTCGCAATAATCGAAGCCTTGAAGAAGTGGCGAGTATTTGTGATGGGATTGAGAGTGAAAATCGTCACCGATTGCAATGCGTTTGCTTTAACAATGAAGAAACAAGACGTACCTTTACGAGTGGCAAGATGGGCTCTATTTATCCAAGAGTTTGAAGTTACAATCGTGCACCGATCAGGCACGCAGATGCGCCATGTAGATGCCCTAAGTAGAGTTTCCTGCCTCCTGATGGTAGACTCACTGCGCCATAGAATAAAAGCTGCGCAGATGGAAGATGATTGGATAAAGAGCAATAAGTAAGATTTTGGAAACGCACGAGTATGAAGATTTTTATGTAAAGTACGGTATTGTACACAAAGATCCAGCTAAGGAACTTATTGTGCTGCCGGCTAACATGGAACGGGAAGTAATAGAGCTGGCTCACCGGCAAGGTCATTTTGCGGCCAAAAGGATGGCAGAATCGGTTGAAAAGACGTTTTATGTGAGAAACCTAGTTTCAAAGACGGAAGAAGTTTTGAAGAACTGCATTGAATGCATTATGACGGAAGCAAAGAGGGGTAAAAGGGAGGGTTTGTTAAATCCGATTGATAAAGCGGACAAACCATTGATGACTTATCATTTGGATCACGTTGGCCCTATGGAAACGACGAGGAAATTGTACAACCACAAACTGGTGGTCATAGACGCGTTCTCGAAATTCGTGTGGCTCTATCCCACGAAAAGTACAGGTACAGGTGAAGTAATAGACCGTCTTCAGAAACAGACTGCTGTGTTTGGAAGCTCTGCGAGAATGATAACCGATAGAGGTCCAGCGTTCACCTCAAATTAGTTTGGCGATTATTGCAAAGAAGAAGGCATCCAGCATCTACTGATTGCCACCGGGGTACCCCGAGGGAATGGTCAGGTGGAAAGAATTCACCGAGCCATTGTTCCTATGCTAACCAAGCTTTGTCCTGAAGACCCTAAGAACTGGTATCGCCACGTGGATAAGGTGCAGAGAGTAATAAACAATACCCCTACTAGAAGTACAGGATGTACCCCATTTGAAATATTAACAGGTCTTAAGATGAGGACGAAAGACGATAATAGAATACACGATCTCCTGGACGAAATAGCTATAGATGAGCTCCATAAAGGGCGTGACGCAATACGCAGTGAGGCACGTGAGAACATCCTCAGGATACAGTTGGAGAACAAACGTTTATACGATAAAAACCGTACGCCTGAAAAGGAAAATGACGTTGATGACTTGGTCGCCATTAAGCGGACCCAGTTTGGAGTGGGCCTGAAGTTAAAGCCGAAATTTCTGGGGCCCTACAAAGTCGTGAGAAAGCTCAACCATGGTCGTTACGAAGTTGTTAAAGTCGGCGAATGCGAGGGTTCCATGCGATGCAGCACTGTTGCCGAATATATGAAGCCTTGGAGCTCTACATTCGGGACGAATGTACTGTCAGGAGGGCCGAATGTAGGGGTGCCAGCAGTCGGTCTTCGCAGATCTAGTAGACAAAGAAGAGAGTGACAGACAACATAATGAAAAGTAATGACAACGAACAGAAAAGAAGAAAGAACAGGGGAGTTGAACACGGACAACCAAGCCGACAACACGCTACCGGACATAATAAGTTTATAATTATTAATAATAAGTTAATATAAGTGAATATTCATCAAATAAATGAATAACTAATGAATTTAAGTGCGTGTTTTAATTTCAACAGATGGATTATCAAATCCTACATGTATGGATGTATGTAAGTACATATGTATGTTTGTATGTATGTATGTTTGTAATTTATAGCTGGCCACACCAGTAGATCGATTTTTTTGAAGTTTTTACAGCGAGTTACTACTGGAAGAAACAATTGGCAACTTTTTTTGGAAATCTTTGCTGCCACGCCCACACTACGCCCATTTGTGTGGCGAAGGTCTGGTTATGAATTACCTAACCAAATTACCCAAAGCCATACTGACCAAACGCGTAGAGCTAAATACATGTTTGCTTAAATACATACGAATTTTTAGAAATTAGGCCCGTAAAGGGACAAAAAGGGGACAAAAAAGGAAAAACCTGTAGCCTACTATCTTTTAATGTATATAAGATAGAAACAAAATTTAAAAAGTTTTGCGTTTTCCTTAAGAAATAAACAGACAGGTATCTGTAGTTTTTTTTTCATTTTGGTCCGAAATGGGGGAAAAAGGGGTTAAAATTATCTTTTGGTACTTTTTGGTATTTTTTGTTACTTTTAAGCCAATAAAGATATAAACATTATTCAAATTGCGTTCGATAGGTCTTAAAAAAATATTATTATGTTTTTCGTACTTTTTTAATTTTGGACCCAAAAGGGGAAAACAGGGTTAAAAATATATTTTGTTTTTTTATGCGTTTTTTGTTATTTTTCAACCAATAAAGATAGAAACATAATTCAAATTGGATGCGACAGGCCTAAAAAATATGAGTACGTTTTGTATCTTTTTTGAATAATTATACTCTTAGGGGGGAAAAAAGGTTAAAATTATGTTTTAGTACTTTTCGTAACCTTTAAACCAATGAAGGTAGAAACATAATTTAAATTGCATTCGTCAGGTTACCAAAAAATGTTAATATGTTAATAAGGGGCTAAGATTATGTATAGAAGTTTATAAATAATTTTTGCTTATTAAAGCTTTCTAAGTATCTCCAAAACTGTAAGCCTGGTAAATTTCTAATTTTAATGTGCTAAGTAAACAGTAGGGCTGACTTATTATTTATTGCAACTTATGTGGGGCAACCAATAAATTAAAAAAATATATAAATTCTTTTGTTTACATATTTTAATAATTTTACTATGATTGGGGTAGCGAAGCACACCGGGGCTTAGCTAGTAAGATATATAGAAAAGTTCAAATAAATAACCATAAATGTATTACAAACACATGGCTCAATGTAAAAATTATGAATAGAAAAATTATCGAAAGCAATCGAATAACAGAATGATAAATAAAATATATTAAAAAATTAAATAAATTTAGTGTCATCCAATGGATGGCCAAAGGCAAAATGAAAATAAAAATAAATAATAGAAGTAACTAGTGATAAATGCAAATAGAGTAAGAATAAGAGAACATAGGGTTGTATGTGGATATGTTCGGTCTAGACAATAAGGAATATGAATAGAATTCCAGTATTCAAATTCTAATTAAAGTTTGTTTAAATAGAACAAATCAACATTCAACTTACAGTAGTACCGAATTGAAAGAGTGCTGACGAGAAATCGTAGCTGATTTCAAAAATGCATTACACTCGGCTAGTATCGGAATTACTTGATTTTTAATAAAAATTTCCATTCTTAACTATCACATTTTTAATAATGAACTTAAGCCGAATAAATAGACACAGTTATAAGATATATAGAAAAGTTCAAATAAATAACCATAAATGTATTATTACTATTATTATTATTTTTATTATTATCATTATTATTATTATTATTATTATTATTATTATTATTATTATTATTATTATTATTATTATTAAAAGACTGCTAAAACCTCGGCTATCGTCGGCAATTCTTGTAGCTGGTGGATTAAGCCGAAGACAGTACGGCTTTAGAAGACAGAGGTCGACTATCGAAGCTGTCCAGGAGGTGGTTTCCATGGCGCGAACTACACAAAGTGGGAACCACTACTCGAGACCGGTAGTATTGTTGGCAACACTTGACGTCAAGAATGCATTCAATAGCTTGGGATGGACGGACATACTAGCGGCATCGGGGAACATTTTCCAGATTCCAGAGTACTTGAGAATAATAGTAAGGAGCTACCTACGGGACCGAACGCTCCACTATGAAACAAACGCCGGTACGAAGGTGAGGCGGGTTACAGCCGGTGTAGCTCAGGGATCTGTACTCGGACCAGATCTCTGGAACGCCACGTATGATGGAATACTTCGTCTGGA